>VWYH01003628.1:9528-136854 GCA_013399365.1 Pampusana beccarii | reverse complement strand
GCCCCGCGCCTCCCCAGCCGCCCCTTTGTTAGCGCCGCCGCGCCCCGCCGGGCCCCGCTGCGGGGCGGCCGCCGCGCCCCAACTTCTCCGCCCGGCGGGAGGTGATTCCCCCGCACCCTTCCCCCCTCCCTCGGTGCCGGGGAAAGTGCGGGGGTCGCGGTGGGGGAACCGGGGACGGGTTGACCCTTCGGCCCGTGTTCCCCCCACCGTCGCCCCCGGTGCTGCGGCTGCCTCGGGCGGGGTGGGGGGAATGGCGCCACTTTAAATTGAAATCCCCGCCCTGGTGGTGCCCGGGTGGGCGGCGGGGTCCCGCCGAGCCGGGCAGGGGCCCGTCACGTGGGCGGCGGTACCGCGGCGGCGGAGCCCGGCCCCGCTCCCCCGGGAGGGCCCGCGGCGCGGGAGCGTGTGTGTGTGTGTGGGGGGGGGGGTGTCACCCTTCCCGAACCTGGGGGGGACACACGCGAAGTTTTAAAAGTAAACAGAAAAAAGAAAATTAAATTGCATAACCTTAGCGCGTGGAGGGGAGCAGCTCCTCTGTCCCTAAATCTGCCTGGAAAATATTACCGTAGCGGTCTCCGGTCGTCCCGGCGGCTCCCGGCGCTGTCACCGGTGTCTGCGTGTGGGAACCGAGGATGTGTCACAGGGCACATTCCGTCTTCTCTGGGGGTATATAAAATAACGTATTTTTTTTCATGTGGGTTTGAGCTGCTAAGCCATTTTCCTGTATTTATTTTCTTTTCTGTTTTGTTTGCTGAACCGGCCCTGCCGATCCGGAATTATTTTTCTCAAAACAAGCTGGAAGAGCACAGCTATCCTGAAATGCTTTCCGTGATTGGTACGTGTGTTTATTTCCATCACGGGATTAGCATCTTCCAGTGCTTGATTACAGAGAAATTTGCCTCCTTTTGGCTATAAATCAGGGTCATGTAAAAGGAAGAATACAGCAGCCAAATTTTTTGGAAACTAGCCCTGTTTTCTACAAAAAAAGACCCACCCAGACAATTTTTACAAATCGAGGTGTCATCTCTCTGCTTGTTAAATTTGTGTACGGGTACTAGAGATTATATTGCCTCTTATGTAAAATGCACCTGAATGACAAACCGTAGTTTTCTATGTGACCGGTCAGGATATGTAAGGAACTGCAGGTTTTTTATTTGTTTTGACTGACCATTATAATTTGAACTGGTTTGGGCCATGTCTGTGTTCACAGTTACATCATGTCATGTGTTGTCTACAGTGTGATCTGTGCCTCTAAAAATAAGGTGAGGTAAAAGCCCATTTCTCCGAGGTAGGAAAGTAGGAGAGCCCTTCAGCCGTGGTCCCGGTGACGACAGGGATATAAAACGCTTAGGGGGGAGCAGTTAAGATGTTATGTGTGTGTGTGTGTGTGTGACTAAAGCTCAGCTGTAGTTACGAATCCAGGGACTGCTTTTTATAAAATGTTTTCTCTTTAAAATCATATTTGTCCTTTTTATAGCCTTTGTTTTCTTCCCCTGCTTTAGTGTAGTCCTCTTGAATTTTTTATTCTGGAGCAGGAACGGTGTGGGTAGCAATGTTGCTCAATCTGATTATTTCTTTAATTGAGAAGCCAGCAGCCTTTTAAGTCAGCAAAGGAGGAGAAGCAGTGGAGTGGGTGCAGGGGCTGTAAAGGCAAAGCTGGGAAAGCCCCGAGCTGCCCATGGGACCAGGATCCCGCGGCAGCTCGATTTTTCCTTCCTGAGGTGTCTGCTGTCGGCCACCGTCACACACGAGATAAGGGCGGCATGTTTTTTGGCGCAGGAGGGAATTTTTTTTTTTTTTTTTTTTTTTTTTTTTTTTTTTTTTTTTTTTTTTTTTTTTTTTTTTTTTTTTTTTTTTTTTTTTTTTTTTTTTTTTTTTGATTTTTTTTTTTTTGTTTTTTTTTTTTTTTTTTTTTTTTTCTGTAGCCACACTGCCAAGGTAGCACAGCTGTGTAGGGCTTAATGGATTGATACGCTGCAGGAACAGTAAATTGTGGAACTTGTTATGATACTGTTATAGCTGATTTGTAATGATTTAGCAATGAGGATGACTTGTGTTCCGTCTTCAAGAGGTGATAAAGCAGCAGATGACCAGGCAGATGTGGCTCTATGTTTCTTTTATGCTCATTTCCCTCCCTTTCTTTTTTGTTTTATTTTTTTAAATGCTGTATTCGAGTCTCATTTGCTCTCAAGAGATCATCCGGTAACTGGAGAACTGATGAAATTCTGACATCATGCAAGTCCAGGGTGAAAACTGAGTAGTTCTTTGACCAAAGTCACTTCCTTTTGCCCTGTTTATAACTGTGTTTTGTGAATGCAACAACCATTATCTAATGAACACTCTGAACAAAGACTCTCTCCGGAGTTTTAGCACTCCACCCTTCTGCTCAGGCAGCAAGTGGTGCACGTCCTTACGAACTTGGAAGGCTTTTCCAGGGAGGATAAGACTTAATGTATAGCAAAGTAAAGATAAGGCCTGGGGACTTCTTAGGTCCTACCAAGGCAGCAAAAGGGTAAAGCTTGGGGAGGGGTAGAGAAAGGGCGAGCAGCATGTGTTCTGGTTTGTGGGCCTCCCCTCACTCTCCTTCCATCTAATTTTCCTTTTCTGGAAAATTACGTTTTTCTGGAACTGTTTTTTGAGAGTAGGTCAGTATTATCTCTGCCCATGCTCATTTGACAGCACCTGATTTTGCGTTTTGTTTGTTTGGTTTTTTACTGAACTGTGTGGGAAACAGGTGGGCCAACTTATGCCTAAATGGGAATTTAATTCAGCAGAACTGTCTCAGGTGAATCACATAGTGATTGGAGCAAATAATAAGTAAGTTCTGCACGTATGCCTCTGTTCAAAGTGTTTATCATTTCATTAAAAAGAGCCTCAGCATTGGGCAGTCAGAATGGCAGGTGATCTGAGAAGCACCGTTTCCGTTCTGCGTTTTATAAATACCATGTCCCTGCTCATAACTTCCAGGAATACAATGTCTATCTGGAATGAAAAGCAGCAAAGTTTTCAGCAAGAATCCTTCCCAGATTTGTAAATAGCCATTTAGCTGGGTCTTCAGGGTCACAGTTTTCTGTAACAAATCATTTAAATTGGAATAAAGGCTTTCTGTTTCTTCTCAGCTGAGCAAGAGGTTGTCATGCTCAAATCAGCAAGAGTCCTGGTGATGCAGGACCTGAGTAAACATAATTCCATTAAACGCTGCACGTGTCATCTTCAGCCTGAGTTCAGGCCTGTGTTTTTGGAAGAGGACAGCTTAGATAAGTTGCTGTTCATGTTTCAAATAAAGTTAGAAAATAAGTGTGCATCGCCCCCCGTGAACCACTGTTAGCAGATGGCTGCCAAAGTATAGTTCAGTTTAGAGAATGAGACAAACTGCGAAATGGGATATGCTAATAGCTGTGAAGACTTAATTCTGGAGGACAGAGTTTTCACAGCGCAGTATCTGAATTTAATGATGAAACTCTGCTGTTTATCTAATAAAATGAGGAAAAAGGATTAAAAAAATCAAATGTGAAGAGAGGAAATGGGAGTAGCGCTCAGCCTGAACAGGCCGCATCCTCATCTGTTCGTTCCTGCAAATTTAGTTTTTGCAGATTTGGTGAAAGGACAAGTGTTGAAGTTCAGTAATATCTACTTCTGTATCAGGAGCTGCTTCAGGCCTCAGAGGCACTAGCAGAAAGTGGATCTTAAAGCTGAAGAAGAGAAATCTTTTTCAAACATTAGGAGTCTGGTCTCTGAAATCTTTATAACCTCCTGTTGAGGTCTGTGGTGACAGAGGTTATCATGGGAAGAGTTACCATGAAGTTGCCTTACACTAAATGAGAAACAGCAAACTGAGTTCAGGCTGTAATTATGGCCCATAAAAAGGAACCTGTGATGTGCGGTTGAACATCACCTTCTGTTAAATGAGTATCTCTGTTCAGGAGTTTGTGCTCCCTTGTTTTCGGCTGGGTCATGGCAGTCTGTGTGGCTGAGATCCGCAGTTAGCTGAGCAGATGTGTACTGGAGAACTGTGTTAGGAACTCCATTCAAAACGAGGTATTTAAACTCGGCTGGGGACCAGTCTGCCAGATTGGGCAGGGATCTAGTGATTGGAGACACTTGATTCTGCTCCTCTCTATTCTGTTATTTCCTCTTGAGGAAAATGGCCAGTTAACGCAAGGCACTCTAGAAGACTTCTTGTAGTGACAGTCTTTGCCTTGTTTTAAAATATGAAGTGTTAAGATGGTGCAGTTTTTGGGGCAGGAAGGTTTAAAAGTTTTAGTAACAATCATATGCTTTTGAGCAACGGTCTGTATGAGGTCTGACCACACCTAGTGAATGGAAATGTGTCTTTACAGTTAAAAGGCAATTCTGGTTTTTGTTTGACTTGCTCCCTGAGTCCTGAGTTCAGGTTTTCATATTCCCTGGGCAACTTGCCCAGATTATGCGAAAGAAAAACAAAATCTCTCTGATACTCAATGGGGGGAGACCTGGATTTCATAATGAAACTTTTTTTTTTCCCTGTGTCTGTCAGGCTGCCTCTTTCTGCTAATGCCCCATTGNTTTTTTTTTTTTTCTGTAAACAACAACTTTGTTCTGAAGAGTAACTTAGCAGCAGTGGGTGTTTTTATCTCCAGCCACTTCATTTTCCAGGTGAAGGCATTCTTGCTTACGATTATTCAACTTTCCAGACTTTTGATTGTGGGGATGACAGTTATCTTGCTTTGTGGCTTTTGTTTTTCTCTCTGACGTCATATTGATAAAACCTTCTCTACCATCAGATTATGCAATTGATTTGATTTGTTTGTATCCAATGAGAATTCACAGGCATAAGAGTAAATTCTTTGGAGGAAGGAGGCCTCACATTGCTGTTTGTAGAGCTGACCAAATGATGTTCCCACTCGTGGGGACCAGCAGTGGAAACCAGCAGGTTTTATTTAAATCTTGAGGGCTCCTGTCGGAAAGAAAGACTCTAAAAGCAGAGCTCAGTAATGTCTTTCTTACTTGCTCTAGTTCATAAGTACCATTCGCTGGCATGTTCTTAATATTAAAATTCTTATTTTTCCCAGAGAGATTAGGTGCGAATCTGTAGTGTTAGTGTATGTGTAAGGTACTTGTGAATATATTGTAAAAATCTGTTGTTCTTCTGTGTGTTCTTAACCTTTTTTTCATTAATATTAAAAAAAAAATTATTGTTTATGCAGGTCGTTTTAAGTGTATGGTCTGCCAAACTGCATGTGATTGCTGGCTTATCAATAAGTTTATCGTCCTGTACTTCCCTGTCATGTGTCCTTAATTAAAGCTTTGAGAATTAGTTCTCATGTACATCTCTCTGAATTGATAAACATCCACCTTAAAACTATAAAATGTTGAAAGGTGATAACAAAAGGCATCTAGAGCAGTAACTTAGTAGGAGGATTTTATTTTTAAAGTGAGTTTCCTAACCCTTACCTAGAGGAAAAGGCAGTGTGAAAGTTTTGCTTTTGTTTTCTACTTCTGTTAATTTAACTAAAGTTGATGACCTACAAATTTATTCTAAAATACTCTTCAGCCTAGGTAAACTCATAAATGGCTGCAGTGCAGATATGTTCATGAAGAATCATTGCATTAAGGACCAAGTGCAGGTTTTTCTTTCTTTTTTTTTGTTTTTTTACACAATATGGGTATTTTCTAAGCTGCTCTCAGTATCTTGCAATGCTATGGTGAAGGGCACTGATCCAGAGTCTTCCTTTGGAAGACAGACCAATGTATTTCTGCAGAACTGAGAGCTCCTGTTAAGAACAGTCATTCCAAGCGTATGTGTCTGTGAGGCTCTTGTTAGGAGGCCAGAGTGGGGAAGTCCTTTATTCTGACAGTTCCTCCCTCCTGTAGAGGGAGAAACTTCCTTGCAAGTTCCCTTCCCTCCCGCCCCCCAAATAATCATGAAAGGTCTGTATGGACCCAAGTGGTGACTAAAAGCCATTTTCAGTGAGTGTGCAGTAAATTTTTAGGCATGCAGTTATCCTTTTTTCAGTAAGGACAAGGTGTAGGTTACAAAATACACTTAAGTTCTGTCTATGAGGAACTTCTGAAGTCTGAACCCATCTCTGCTGTCTGTGTACTTCTGTTACAATAACTTAAAATCTGTTTTTATCAGTTCCTCTGTGAGTGCATCCTTTCTCCCCTGCCTTTTCCTCTGTGTCGCCTAACTGGGTTTGGCAATAGAGTTCATTAACAAGACTGTGTTTGGCGAGGAGCCTGCCAGTTGGCCAGCGTACCCGCTCATTGGAAACCAAACGGAGCAAATAACGCTGAGCTTGTCCTGTGGGCCTTCCCTCCGTGTGGGTATGGGTTTGTTTCTCTAACTCATCTCTGACTTTTCACAAAAATTCAAGTTTTAGTGCTTAGTGTTTCTCAGCCCTGACGTCTGTCTGTGTTCCGTTGTTGTGAGGAGGTACCTGGTATGATGCTGGGGAGCAACTGTGGTGCTGCTGAACCAGGCTGGGTAGCAAAACGGACTGTTAAATTTTGCTCGTTCAACATGTTAAAACTTTAGATAATTCTCACTTTTCATGTAAAGTGGTGTATTAATTTGGACGTTGGAATGCGTTAATGAACAGCTATGACAAGCTCATGCAAATTTACATGAACTTAGAGGATTGGCATATCGGGCGAGAGATCAGGGCAAATTTTTATTATTAAATTTATGTTGAAATAGCTTATGAAGATGCTAGATGGCTTTAGCAGCAAAAGGAAAATAAAGTAACTGTGGTACTTGTAGCCCAGCCTGTGCTGTGGCTATGTGAATGCAGTTAAAAAAAGGGTGTTAAGAAGCACTGGTACTTCTAGTGGTAAAGAAGGTAGGTAAGTAACCAGAAACTTGAAGGTGGGTGGGAAATGGTTGCAGTGTCCATGAATGAAAGGTCTTTGGTTATTTCTCTTAAGCCGTTTGATCTAGTTGAGTTAAGCCATGGCTTGCTATTGCAGCCTGAGCGTGGAACTGCTCTGTCATGGTGCGCATGTGCGTTGATCTTTATCCATGTTCTTGAAAGAGAAATGGGAATAGCAATACTGGAAATCACCTGGTATATTTGGAAATGTACTTCTGGGAAAGCTGGTTTCATATGTACCAGGGAAACGACTTTCTTCAAATCCAAGGCTTACTGGGAAGCGGTGGGGTTGCCAGTAGGTGTGGGGTGGTGGGATTTCTTTAGCCACTGGGGAGTTTAAGCATACGGAGATTTGTTCTCCTCAAGCCGTGTCTATGTTACGTGTTATAGTTCTAATTCATCATTTTTAATGCATCTGAGCTGGCAATAGAAGCAGTGAAAACTGTTTATAGACATAGCTCAAGGATTTTAAAGATGGAATTGGTGAGCTGCTGGCATTGAGGAACAGGTGTAACCAGGGCCTGGAAGGATGCTGCTGTGCGCGGTGAATGGGCTGAAAGGTGAGAATAGTAGTCACTGGCAGGCACTAGCTCTGCGAGATCCTGAGGACCAGCTTGTGTGTTGCTGCTTGCTTTTTTTTAGCTGCCCGTTGTCCAGATGGCTCCACTGAGCACAGGGCTGGTGGTCACAGAGAGAGGAGGGTGCTGTGCTGAATGTGGACCTTGCGTGGCCTTACCAAGAGTGTCAGGTTGATAGGCCTCGCTGCTGTTGTCCATACTGTGTGTTCTATTTTCTGTAAGTGCGATGCCTAACTTTCTCTTTTCCTTTCCTGTCTGTAGGCTGTGCTCGGGGGCGGCAGCGGGAGGCAGTGGAGCTGGCCTCGACACCGGGAGAGGCTGCACTGCCCATCTCGCTGTGCTGAATGGCTGCGATGGCGCCCGCTCTCACTGACGCAGCAGCTGAAGCTCACCACATCCGATTCAAGCTGGCTCCCCCGTCCTCTACCTTGTCACCTGGCAGCGCCGAGAGCAACGGAAACGCCAACAACATCCTCCTGGCTGCCAACGGCACCAAAAGGAAAGCCCTTGCTCCAGAGGATCCGGGTTTAGATTTCCGAAACAACCCTACGAAGGAAGAGCTGGGCAAGCTGCAGCCGCTAGTGGCCTCTTATCTCTGCTCAGATGTAACATCTGTTTCTTCAAAAGAGCCTCTGAAGCTGCAAGGAGTCTTCAACAAGCAGACAGTCCTTAAATCTCACTCTCTCTTATCTCAGTCCTTCTTGAAAACAAGTGATCTGTTGGGGAGGCAACCAGTGTTGGAATTCACTCTGGAGAATCTAAAAACGATGAGTACCAATAGCCAGCCATCTCTCCCGCAAGCGCCTGTAAATGGCTTGGCCAAGAAATTAGCCAAAAGTAACAATTCAGACCGTGAAAATTCTAGTTCTCTGAATGGTGGGAAATGTGCTCCTCCTTCTGTTGCCCTCCAGGGTGTTGACTATAATGCAGGAGGTTCAGAATCGGGGGACTTGAAGACTGGGTTGACAAATTGCACTCTTCCACATAGAAGCCTTGATGCAGAGCACACAACTCAATTTAGCAATAGTAGCACCGCCAACAAATCTTCCCTTAATTCTGTGGAGCAACAGAGAATGCTTGAGGGTGGCAGTGGAGAGGCTAGGTTGCCCAGCGTTGCTGGTCACTCTGACTTCGGGAGCAGTAACTTGGAAGAGCAGAAGCCTCCTCTGCTGGTTGGTCACCACAGTGCTCTCGACTCCGAGATGAGGACGAGGGCATTGCTGCGACGGCAGGCAGACATCGAGAACCGTGCCCGCAGGCTGCAGAAGCGCTTGCAGGTCGTGCAGGCAAAGCAGGTGGAGAGACACATCCAGCAGCAGTTGGGTGGCTTCTTGGAGAAAACTCTAAGCAAGCTTCCAACTTTGGACCCCCTGAGTCATCGGAGCCAGCTGATGTTGACCAGAAAAGCTGAAGCAGCCTTGAGGAAAGCCGCAAGTGAGACAGCTACTTCAGAAGGCCTAAGCAGCTTTTTGAAGAATGATTCAATATCGGAAGAACTGGAGAGATTCACGGCCAGTGGTATGGCCAACTTGAGATCCAGTGAACAAGCGTTTGACTCAGATGTCACTGACAGCAGCTCAGGAGGAGAGTCTGATGTTGAAGAAGAGGAACTGACCAAAGCAGACCCAGAACAACCCCATGTACCACTGTAAGTAGCAGTCAAGCTTTGCTTTCTTCTGGCGGGGGGAAAGAGAGCTGAAAAGTGGCAGATGAAAAATCTGGTTTTGTAGGAAGACTTCTTTTTTTAATGGGCTTAGATCAAAGAAGTAATTGTCAAACCTAGTGTGGTGTGATTTGCAGCGCACTTCCTAGTTCAGGCAGCACAGGCAACACTGGAGATAAGTCTTTGTGCGTACAGTAGTCGTTGGTGTTCTTGTGGAGCAGCAAGTCCTGGAAACGCTGGCTGGCTGGAGTGGTGCAAGCATGCTGCAGATACAAACCTGAAATACTATAAGCAGTTCTCTAAATGATGTATTGGACCTTTCCCCTGAAATTAAATGTTTGTCTTTTTACAGTGGGAATCTTTATTGTAAAACAGTTATGTAAAGTAAGTCCAGCCTGAATCTTTGTAGCTGACAGCATAGTTGCAACTGGGGATTTTTTTTTTGTTGTGGTTAAACAAACTGCCTGGAAAAAGCCCTCCGAAAGGATTTGATCGAAGTGCCAGTGGAAGTGTGAAGTGAATGTGTTCTCTTCTTGAGTCTGGGAAATTGTTGTGCATTTTCTTCTTGTCTGTGAGTTGCATTAAATTATGACAACAGCCTCATAATTATGTTGTTAACTGGATTCTGTTTGCATAAGTATTAGGTGTCAGTTTGTGTGCGGAGGAGGAAGATCCTTGTCAAGGCAAAAAGGTCTTGAGACAGGTCAAGGAAGAAGGGAAATTTTTCTTCTAAACCCAAGATTTTTCCCTAGGAGTGCATATCAGAGTATGTTGCACAAATCTCTTAAAAAGCCATATTGTTTGTCTAGTCTGTGTAAAATCTTGCTTGCATCAGTCGGTGATCTCTTCCACCCTGATGGACCTACTGAACTTAAACTTCAGCTGGTGAAGCATTGCTACAGTGGACAAAAAGCTCCCTGCAGCAGTCACAGGGGTCCTCTGTGGAGTGCAGATGGCTTTCCGATGGAGGCTGGAGATAGTCACCAGGACTTTTGCATACCTGCACTATTCTGGGTTTGTTCAGATCTCTGGAGAAATAGCTGAATGTATTTTGAATCCTGTTGTCCATAGTAATGTTAATGGCTGGTCAAGTGCTGCGTCACACAGATTTTACTAAACTAGGTAGGTGGATGTGAACAATGTAAACTTGATAACTTCAGCATCCTCCAAAAACACACTCGTGGATGAGTGCTAATAAACAGATGTTACAGCTCTTGAAAATGAAATTCTGGCTAAATATCATATCATGTTTTGGGATGCTGGTGATCCCTGCTGGCTGGGCAATATAAGCATTCTTGTGCTGTTAGAACAGACAGTTTAATAACTTTATTCCTGTTTTATAATGTCTACAAACTTACTATTGGAATTAGCAGTAAAATTGCATTTATAGGTATTATAATTGTTGTTAGAAGGGACATTTGATAGAATCCTGCCCGAAGTAATATTAAGCTTCTGATATTAGGGGTTTCATAGATTCACGTGTTGTCTAGCAAAGTGAAATTTCTTTGCTACTCATCTTAATCCCAAGAGGAAGTGTGGTATTCAGAGACATGATGCATGAAATTCTTTGCTGACTTTCCTGCCCTTTTTGTTAGTCATGCCTTTAGACTCCCCAGCCTCCTGAGTATTCTTTAAAAGCCAAAGATTTTAAAGCTAATAAAAAGAATGATCCTTCTATTGTCTATAGGTTCAGAAGCTGATGTGTATGTGTAACAGCATCTCGGCCAGGCCAACCAAACCTAGTTTAAAGTTTATGCCTGTGGGTATTTAATAATTAGTCTTCCCAGCATTGACTGTCCTGGTGGCATGAGTGCTTTGACATTGGGTCTCCTGAGTTCTGGTATTACTGAAGTTGAGGCTGAATGCACATTTGTGCTTGTTAGCGAAGTTCCTGAAGTCAACCTGAAGAGCTGGTACAAACATCTAAGTACTTCCAAATATCATTATTTTCAAAGTAGTGCTAAGAGGCAGGAAGGGGAAGAACTGACTTTTCCACTGGGAAGCTGCCTTGGGCCAGCTTATTGTACAGAACCATTGTTTTACGTTTGTATGAGCACAGAAGAGCAAAGGCTTTTTGCCGTGTTGCTCAGATATGGCTGGGTTTTGCAGCTTGCTGAGTATACTTACTGGTGGCAGAATTTTACCCTGATTATTTTAATTTTGGGGGTGAGGCAGAATATCTTAATGAGTGTAAAAACTTCTGTCTCACCCCTCAATCAGCATTCCTTGACTGTGTATTGCCTCTGCCTTCCCCCAAACTCCTTGGTTGCTCTAGATCTTTACTGAGAATTATGCTACAAACAGTGTGTCTTGTAGGTTGCTAGCTGCTAGTGGCCATGTCACTGCCTCTGGGATTCCATTAGAAGCGTGCAAAAGAAACAAAGACTTGTTTACATCATGCTTAGATAAGAGCTGACCTTTGAGCTTTTCTGGTGTGGTGGCATTCCAGAATCGGTATCCGGTCAAGGACAGACTTCGAAGCATTTGTACTGCTCTGGCCTGCCTGGTCTTGGGTATGGAGCAGCGTCTCCCTGAGGAGTTGTCTTTCCAGTAGCATTAGGGATCTGTCAGAGCTTGGTAGGTCCTTTTAAAGCACTCACAGTCCTGCTGCCCAGGAAGACGCTGTCATTCAGGCGCGTAACCAGGCCATCATGTAATGCATAAGCAAAGCAGGGAGGTAATCGGCACACCTTTGTTGGGAAGCCCTGCCAGCTGTGGGTTTGGCTTAACAAGGTGCTCTTGACTCTCATGCAGCTGATGGAGAACGAAAGTGTGTGCAGACAGGATTAGTTCATGATGCATTTTTAGATTTATGTGGATTGAGGACCACCATGTTGCTTTTCATTTGCTCTTAGATGAGTAACATAAAACTGTTTGCTTCGCAGCTGAGGTCCTCTGATGTGTCACTTCAAAGCGTGTGTGGTGACGGAGTTAGGAGCAAGAAACGCTTTGCCTCTGCTTGATGGTGGCGAAGGCCGTTTGGAGCCTCTGTTGTAGAACCGTACTGGGGTTCTTTGGCTGGGGGTGCCTGTAGGCAGCAGCCGTGTGTGACAGTGAAACCTGTCCTGCTTTGAAGGAGCACAAATACTGTTGTCAGCGTGGTAGGATCAGGAGCTGCTATTTGTGAAATGCTCGGAGCAGGGCAAGTGGATTCCTCCCCGTGCTGGAGGGCTGCGGGATGGTTTAGCGAGAAACAAAGTCCTGGTGTTTCTGTGATCTTGTACTAAAACATACAAGGAGGAAATTAGTTTTCTCAGGCTGGTTGGTTTCTTTGGTTGTCTTGCATTTAACTGTAGACTAGTTTCATCAGAATTTGTCAATTCCTTTTAGCTCATTACTTACCTATGTCAAGCAGCACTGTAGTCGTTAGCTGATTAGTGGTATGTGATTTAGTCTCTGCAATCCACAACTTCAGTCTGTGTACCATGGAAAAAAATTCTGAAAAGGTAGTGAAAATCATCATTTAGTTGGAACTTATATTTTAATTCAGGTTTCTTACCTGGAAAGTCACTGTTTTGGTGGCACTTACATCAAGCTGCTGAGAGTAAACTGAAGTTCTTGGTGATGAGCTTCTTACACCACCTTCTATGAGGGTCAGGTAGTATCTACAGCACGTTCAGTTCAGTTGTGGTTGTTACGATGCCTGAGGCCATGATGCCTAAGCACACTCAATTATCCTCATTTACTGGTGGGAAATCCAAGCACCTTCTGCTGTTTGTCATTTCGGTAAATTGTTTCACAGCCTTGGAGCCTGTGCTGTGTCACATTATGGTGCCTGGATTTTGGAATTGCTGGACTTGGAGTAGTAATGGAGATTTCTCACTAAGTGCTTTTGTCAGCACTAATTTCCAAGTCCTGTGTTGGAGAGGGGTGTGTGTGGCACTTGGGTCACCGGCTGTTCAAGAGGTAGTTGCAGTTTGAATGTCGGTTGACTGAGAAATAGAATTTAGAAATTCTGGATTTTCTCCCTTAATCATATTTTTCAAGCAGGAGCATGATAAGGAAGCCTGCATCTCAAGGGCTATTAAATAGCATTTCTCAAATCTGTGACTTCGTGGAGCTGTAATTTAGATGGCAAATCCCACGATGTGGGGACTAACAAAGCTTTTCCTACTGGCCACCGATACGTTTCACTAACTCTGATTATGCAGAGCAATCCTAGAAGTTTGTCTCTCTATAACCTTTTCAGTTACCTGCTTGGCCTTTCATGGTGTACTTCTAGTTCTTGACTTCTAGCTGTGCTTGTAGGTACTGATGACCACACAGTGCTTAACCTTCTATTTTTAAGCTATTTATGAAAACTTGCATATGTCGTACCTGAATTGCTTGTAATCCACATGCTGCTCAACAGCAAAATGTTGGTCAAGAGAGATGGTCCTCGAGTGACTTCCAGTTAAGAAGAGAGTAGATCCTGAACGTTGAACGTATTCTTGCTTTGCATTTGAAAGCAGCATAGCAGAGCTGTTCGTTGTTTGAAAATGCTTCATCAGGTGTCCAGGAGTAAGTAGGACACTCTGCAAGTCCCTCTTGCTTTTAAGAAAAGAGAGCAAATGAGAACACTGCTTGAGAAAGATCTGAAGAAAAACGAGTCAGTTATTTCTCCAAGACATGTTGGTCATTGTACACCTTTTATAGATACAGTGGATGTCTGGTAAGTTGTTTCTGACTTACCTGAGCTTTGATCCTTGTGCAGACTTCGCAGGAGTACGGAAGGGAGGCTGGTTGGTTTTGGGGTAGGGACTCACATTGTCATCCTCAGAATTTGGTTAAGGCATTGTTGGCTTTTATCCTAGAGGGAGTTTGATGTGTTGGTTTAAATGTTTCTTTCTGGGCTGAAGTCACGGTTGTCTAGAGGGGTGCAGAAGAGAACCAGCACTCGGTGTTGAATCTGTGTGTAAAGGATAATGGTGGAGGCAGGTGCCGTGTTGCAGGAAAGCATTCGAATTGGGTGCGTGGGTTGTTCAATGCAGACAAAGCATCTTTCTGCATTTGTCTCACAGATGCCTTTAGTGCTCTTGCAGGGTTTTAGGTTGTTCTGTTTGGGGTCAGATCTCTGCCTATTTCTTGGGCTGTGGGGCTGGGCTGGTGTATGGAAAGATAATGCGGAGGACTAGAAGGGATTTGGTCTCTGTCACTACCAATAAACTACGCTATGTCTTGATAGTCCTTACCCGGTGGGGCAGCAAGTAAGAAAGGGCTCTGTTTCAGATTTTAGGATTTGTGGATGACACTTTGGATAGGGTTGCATAAATATTTGCTTCTTGTTGGAAAAATCCTGTCACAGCATCAGAAGCGGCAGAAAAATATGTTTGTGAAGTTTGTGAATGCGAACTGGCGTTAAAAACCTCATATAGTAACTCATCTGCTTTCCTAAAATCTCATGTGAAATTGCAGTCAGTGTTTAGGCAAGGGAAGGGGGCCCCATTTAGAGCTGATCTCGAATATTGAAGTCTAATATACCAGTGTGGGGATGGAGAAGAGACTTCTATGTTATGTTACACCAGCATCTGTGAGCAGCTGCAGTTGAGCGCTGCGTTCTTACTCTTGTTAATACTGACAAAAAGTGACTACATGACTGAGTTTAAAACCGGAGCAATGGCCAATACGGGCAGTGTTAAAAAGGTTGTAAAGGTGTACCTCACAGATGTGCTCTTTTTCCTGAAACATTTTTTGTTTTCATTACACAGCAGCGTGGGCTTCCCCCTTCCCCTGCCTTTGTTCTCCGGCAGATACGTTCTGGCTGTACCAGCTCGGCAGCGGCACTGTGCTGGGTTTCCAGCTGGGGGAAAATGTTTTCCTTGCTAAACTGGCACTACCCCAACAGATTTTTCCACGGAGCGTGTTTTGGGCACACCCTGGATATGGTGCGTTTTTGCAAGTGTCTTGTTTCAAAGGCTTGGAGAACTGGATGGCTTTGCTGGGCCGTTCTCAGATAAAATGCTTTATATAGTAGAGAACTGAAATTGATTTAGGTTTGACCTTCTGGATTTCCAAATGAAGGAAGGACTCAAAAATACAAATATGTGGAAAGAGAAACTTGAACTGCAGTTGAGTCTGCAGTAGTTGTCCTTTGTGCCTCTGGAGCTGGATTGGAACTGGGATGGTTTGGTTCTCCACCGCGCTCCGAGTTGTCCCAGTTCTCCACTGCACTCAGAGTTGTCCCCAGCACCCTTTGGCTGCAGCTCTCTGCATTTCGAAGACTTGCTGATATAATTACATGGTTTGCTTGAGTAACATCCAGCTTTTTTGCCCTCCCCCCCCCCCTTCTCTGTGGTAAGGTTACTTTCTGGAATGCCTGCTCCAGCTTTGACCTCAGCACTGAACGAGCTATTTATGGGAACAGTACCTGGCACTGGGGTGCTGACTTAAGGATTTGGTTAATGGTGCCTGGGATTTCCATGTAGAACATGCTTTTTCACAAAATTGCATCACATCAGTGAGGGGGATGATACTTTGGTGAAAGAGAATGTTTAAAAAGAGACAGTGAGAGACGTGCTGTTGAGAGCCTAAATTCACCAGTTTTGTTATGAGGATGGAATGTCTCAAAAAAACCCAACCAAACAAAAAAACCCAGCACACCCCCCCCTATTGTAATGGTTGGTGACTTTTTTTTTTTTTTTTTAATTTCGCTTAAAACATTTGGTCATCAAATTACCAAAAGAGGGAAATAAGAAGGGTCTTGGTACTCCTTACGCAGGAGAGCTTTACGCTTTTGTGTTTGTGATATTTTAGCAGTTTCCATAGTGATGCATAATGATGTTGTAAGAAATGTTGCAGAGATTTTATTTGTATAAGGAAGGACACTAAAATATTAATGGATGGCGGTGTGAGTCAGAGGGAAGTCTAATTGTATTTTCTGTTTGGAGCAGAAAAAATGATGCTAGGTAGGGGAAAGTGACTTGATGCATTGTCTGGAGGGAGCAACCGTCTGTAGTTTGAACTTGTCTTGGCCAGCAAACAGAAAATAAGAGAATTTCAGTCACCTTGGGAATGTTTGCCACAAAGTCTTTCCTCTCTGATACAACAGGTAGAACTTTGGAAATATTCTGCTGTCGCTCATTGTCCAGGTAAAAAATGTTTTATCTCAGAAGAACTTTTCATGCCAGGCCATGTGCAGTTTGAGCTCATCTTCTCTGGCGTTTGGTTATATGTTTGGAGATGTTACCCTGTTTGCATTCATGAGGGTTTCTGTAAGCATAGTTGAGTTAAAAATTGGATATATCTATTTAGGAGCCTTTGTAGCAGTGTAGCTCATGTGGCTTTACAGGCAATCTGCATTTAGTGAATTCCTTGGTGGCTCCTGCTTAATGACGAATGTTGAGCTTTTGCTGTCTCAGGGCTGGTGATGTTACATTGCATTATCCAATCCTATCCGCTCTTCAATAAGAAACAAAGGGGTTTTATGTAGATGCAATAGTCAGAAATCACGAAAATATGGTTTCTTGGAGAAAAAGGATTTAGAGAGGGACCTTTCTGTGCACATATTTAAGTGGGTGTAAGTTTGAGTTGTGGGTCAGCAGCTGACCACCTAACCCCGTATTTCCACACTGTAAAGTCAACTGAGGCAGTGAAGGGGAGTAAAAGGTGTTGCGGTTTAGATGACTTTGCAATTAAATCACTTGTAGGAACCCAGCGAGGAATTCCTACTTTTCAGATTAGCTTAAACATCAGTGCACAAACATCTCACTTTGTGTATCTTATCTGTGGTTTTCTGTTATCCAGTTAGATGTGTGATCTTTCTATTATTAAGTTAGGTATTCAGTCTCCTGAGTTTCTGCCCTTGCCCTGTGAGCCGGTCCCTGCGATGCTGGTGCCCTCTGGATGCAGCTGGCCGGAGGTGACAGACGGTTCCTTGCCAGGCTCCGCACAGGCGCTTTCTGATTCTTCTCTGTTGTAATTGTGAAGCTTGGGCATAGTGACAGCTGGTTCTGCCCTGCCCTTCTGTCTGCATCAGAAGCTGACGAGTAGTTACCACGTTTCTTCTGCCCGTTTAACTTTGGACAGGACGCCTCTTTTTAATGCAGCAGCATGCGGTTCTACTTCATTCCTTGGCCTCTGAATGTTGCAAACGTTGCTGCTGCTTCTCTGTGTGTTTGCGGGCACTGAGTGATCTGGCAGGATGAGCGGATTTACTCGTAGGAGCTGTATGTGCCTGTGGAAGTCAGTTTTCGCTATGTTAATGCTGAGTAAAGATACGTTGCATTGCAGGACCAGATCTCAAATCATGAATAAACTCAGTGCTTTGCACCTTGGCTTAAAAGTGCTCGGGAAGGAGGTTACTGTGCTCAGAGGTGGGTGCATGCCTTGCGTAGGCAGCATATGGCTCTGCAACGGGGCATAGCGTGGCTTGTTCTCCTCCGGTCTCTGCCCACCACGCTCACTTCAGGTGCTGCTGTGGGTGTCAGCACAGAGGAAAGCGGAGTTACCGTGTCTGCACACGGAGTGGGCAGTGCTGGGATCCGGAGGTGAGAGCTGACCAAGAGACAGGTGGCTTTTGGAGCTGCTTTGGTGCTTGGCGATCTTGGCATGGCATTGGCAGCTTCTGACAGAGCTTGACTGCTGTAGACCCAGTTCCTGATCTGGGTGGTTTGGGGTGGATAGGTAGTGGTTCTCCATGTGCCTAGTGGCTTTTTTTTTCTGCTGGAGGCTCACATCCCAGTGGCCAAGGGGAGAATATTTCTGTTTAGCATCCATTACCATTCCAAGGCTGGGACCAGTAGCATGAATAAAAGTTGCACCAGCTAAATCTGCCTATTTTTGTGTGAATTGGAGCCCTTCTTCATGTGACTTCTGCTATTATAGTGCTGGCTATTTAAAAAAAAAAGGAGACAATTAGCCTTCTGTGGATCTGCATTTTGAATGCAGAACGCTTGCAGGGCTCTTGCTCCATGTATGCAACATTTTGTGGTATTGGCTTTTTACTGTCCCGGACTAAACCAAGAACGTTATTCTCTCTGCTCCTTCTGTGTTGTAGGTAGCGCTCTTGCTGTTTGCAGGAATTTCTGAAAGTCAGTGGGAAGATGCTGTTTATAGTAAGTCAAAAATAATTTGAAGAAACAACCACATTAGGAAATCTTTGAAAGCAATAACCGCTTTTCCAATGTCCAGGTGGATTAAATTGATATGCATTAATTTTCAAGTATTTTTCATCGTAATATATACACCTGAGTGTCATCTCATGACTTCTCCAAGGTTTGTTGTTCACATATTGGTCAAAGTCTTACTGTTTTAAGTAAAATAAATGTGTTTGAGTAGTAGCCAGCCACTTAAAGAAAATTCTTCGGTGTGATGATTCATGTTGTGCCTAAAGACAGCCTTACACATTCAGCCTTCTCACTCTTCCCACCATCCCCCTCTCCCTGCCTCTGGAAATGGGCAAGAAACCCAAAACAACTTAACTCTTTGTTATTTAAACCTATTTTAATAAGCGATACTTGCAGAAAATCTGACCTGAAGGCTTTGGTTGTCTTGTGTATTAGATCTTAAACTGGTTTATGAAGTGTGTAACTTTGCTGCTGGTGGGGTTTTTTTCAGCTGGTTGTTTTTTTTTTTTGAACATGAGCTGTTATTTGAATTCTTACTAAAAGACTGAAATTACATCTGTCTCCAGTTACAGCCGTTCTGTACTTGTTCACTCTTTTGTGTGAATCTTCGACTTGTCAAGTGTGCCCTAGTGCCTCTTCTTCCACTCCTGTGTTAGCTCACCTCTTGCATTAGTGTCCAGGTCTTTTTATTATAAGGAGTTGTAACTATTTTTTGCATCTAACTCTCCTGCGTGCTGGCCATTGAAGTAGCATTTATTTTCAAAATAGAATCCTCTGTAAAGAGCGAGCTTTTGTAACCTGTCCTAGTTGTCATGGCACAGCTCTGCCTTTTTTCCCCCCTTTGCTTGCTGCTAACAGGCTTTGGTTATGTTAAACTCCTGAAACCAAATGCCTCGTCAGGCTCGGTACAGGTAAGCCCTCATCAGATTAGCTGCTCGGCAAATTGAGTTGCTTGTTTTACCTGTGATTTTTTTTGTGCTTGAGCAAGTGAATTTGTGTGTGAGGACATAGCACTCTTCTATGACGAATTAAAGGAAACATGACATGATTAAGCCTTTTGGTGGCTGCATGAAGACCTAGTGAAAAATATCGACGGTGTTTACTTGAATTCTCTGTGTATGAATTTCTTTCCCTTGTGCGTATATGAATTTCTTTTCCCTCTGCTCTTTCCCTCGCCTCCATGGACATTCGTTGCATCTTTGCCGCCTCCTCTTCTTTATGTCCTTAGGTAATTTCTGCAGCAGTTTCTTCTGGACCAGGGTCTGTGCACTACTTGGGTTGGTGGTTGGGGTGCACAGGAACTTGTGTTGTGCTGCACCCACTTTTCTTCTTTGTTCCTTTCTTTTTCCATCCTTCTCACAACTTAAGAAGATGGTATCTGCAAACTTCCTGATTCTCAGCAATGCAACTCCTAGAAAATTCTGTGGGGTTTTTTTTGTTTTGTTTTCTTCGTTGTTGTCATGTCCGTGAATGCTTAGGTGATAAATTCCCAGAAGCTTTTAGTTTCTTGCTTGGAGCAAGCGATGACTGCAGGACTACAGTGTTGGGAGGTGACCCCCACATCTCCTAGCAGTCTGAGTGTTAGTGAATCTGCAGGAACCCTCTGTTGTTGTGTTCTGATGTTGTGGTGTTCCTCACATTCACTTTCATCTAGTTCTTGTCTGCTTGTTAACAACCATCTGCATCCCGAGCACTTGGCTACTTTAAATTGTTGNATGCTGTTTCTCCCCCCGCCCTTAAAGTCTTCTAGTAGGATTTCCTGCCCCCCCCCACCTCCTTTCCCCTCTGATGTAGGTGTTTGAATTTCTCAACCAGTCAAAACTAGTACATAAAGTAACCTTCCTGTTCTGGGTCTTGCTGTAGTAGTCTTAATGGAAAAGTATTTGTTTTCACTTGAATTTATTAGGCTTGGGAGAAAACTCTGTAATCTTCCATTGAGTTTGAGAGAGTGAAAACAAAATGTCAAAGAATCCATATCTGGTGAAAGCCTTTTCTCACCACCCTCCCTCCCCCACCCTGCGTTCTATAGAGATTGGCTGGAGTTTTAAAGAGAGCTGGATGCCTCTTGCCCAGCGATTGGAGATTTTGGTCAGATCAGAAATACTGGTACGTGTGTGCCTGTCCTTGCTGCCCTTCAGAACTGCTGACCTCCTACAAATGGGAGTATTAATTGAAGTAGTGGAGCTCGTGTGGGTTTCACTTCGTTTTGAGAGTAACTTGCCCCAAAGCATCTTGCTTTATTTGTTTAGCTGATGCATGGTGAGATAAAGGAGGTTCTGAGAATCTGTGATTACCTACTTAATTGTGGCTTATGCTGTCAGAGCAAATAAGTAGCACCCCTCCTCCTCCTCTCTGCTGCAAAGAACAGCAGCTGCCCAGCTTCCTCCAGGATTAATTATCTCCATCATACCTCTGATTGTTTTTTGACACACATTAGGGCAGACAGCTGAACAGAAATGTCTTGGAAAATGTTAAAAAAAATGCAAATATCTCCCTTGGATACACCCTTTTTTTTTTTCTAAAAACGTTGTAATTGCCTGTCGGCTTGGTGCCGGCTAACATCACTTTTGAAGTCCTGGCATTTATTGCAAGAGATTGTACAATAATTTCGGAGGGACTTTTTTCCCTTTGTACCAAGGTCTGCCTTTTTTTTTTTTTTTTTTAAGGTTGAAACATCCCATCGTCTCTAGTCCTCTTTGTGAACTTCCTCGCCCTTTGAGCGAGAGGAGAGTACTGAGGTACAATGGCTGCATTATGGTGCTGGTCCTCACCACAGCTTGTTCCAGCTACACTAATGAAAAAAACTTGTCGTTTCTCTTCCAAAGCTGGGAATCCTCTAGGTCTGGGGAAGTGAAAATGCGTAATAGTTTGGCTGTTCAGCCTGCCTGGCCCTTTGGACCCTTCGAGGCGATGTAGTAATCGACTTGCAGTGGTGGCTCTTTGTTTCTGATACAATTACTTTTGTGTTGGCTTCTGTTGTGAAATGCTTGGTTTCCAAGTTTTTGAATGCATTTGAAAATGTACCACGCTTTCTTCTGATGTGCAAATAATGTTGACGTGAGTCAGGAGGAGAGTGTTCTCCTAAAGCAGCGAAGTCTCAGGTTCAGCCCAGTATAATTTGCTATGATGGTGAATGATCCTGTTTCATAGCGTGATCAGCATCAGACCTTGGGTTGTTGAATCTGCTGTCAGCCTGACAACATTGTTTGCAGCTGATTTTAGAAATCTCAATAGGTTGAGAATCTGTGTTCTGTTCTTTGCTTTGTGTGAACCTTTGTAGATTTTTATCAAGCATTGAGGTCGGGAAGATCACATAGTACTGTAGACTATTTTCATTTGCTGCCTTTGCTCATGCATTGCTTGACTGAAAGTTGCCACAGCTCAACTTCTTTGGCTTTTGTCCTGGCTTCTAGACATGTCAGTATGAAAAGCTTTGCTTTTTCTTGTTTTTTTTAAAAAAAATCTAATATTTACTTCTATAGAAAAGCATAACTCTTGGAAAGTAGTGACTGTAAGGTAAATAATGCTCCATCCAGTCCCCCTTTGTCTCCCCCCAAAAGAATAAGAAAACCCTTCTGAAGTAAACACATCTCGTACAAAAATCTCCTGAGGAGATTGTTCTCGTGATTTTCTGAGAAACTGAGGAGGGTTGAGGTAATGATGGAAGCTCTGCCTCCTGTATAAGATGTTTCAGTGCCACCAATCAAAACATCTTCTAAAAATATCCCATCTTCTAGAAGAATCTATTCTTGCAAATTGGAGCCCAATATTAAATAACATACTGTTGATTGCAAAGGTTCCAAATTAAAGAAACAGCTCAATATTCACCTTTCTTTTCTCTCTTTCCAACTCTTTATTAAATTGCTGGATATTTGTTGCAGGCTTCACACAGGATACAAATAAAAATAGTCTGAGCATGAGATCCTTTCGAAAATGTGGCTCTTGGACTACAGGAGAGTTTGCTCAGAAGGTGGAAACTGGCTTGATTTTTCTCTACAGAGGCTTTTCTGTCGCATCCCTGATATCTTGCCGTGAAGTAAACATTATCTGCTGCTTTCGGAAGTCCTGAAGTAGTGAGTGTGTCTTGGCTGAACCTGATTGAAAGGGGCTGGGGAAAAAAAAATCTGTCTAAGAAAAATAAATTTCTGATGGAGCTGCCAGTGATGTGTGTGAACCACTTTTAGATGGATGGAGGTGGTACAAACAGGGCAGTTTGATTTGGCTCTGGGAAGTATGGGTGAAATGGGAGGATACAGTTAAGATATAACCATCTCCTTTAGCCTAAAATAATTCAGTTCTTGGTGTTGTCTCACCAGTTCCTGTTCCTGTGGCGTCTCTTTCCACCTTGTACCTTGTGTTTTCTAATCTTCTATGGAAGAAGAGCATCTCCCTTCTGTCCCACCCTGTGGGCTGCAGAGCTGGGTACCTGCCAGGCCTGGGGGGTGCTCATTGCCAGCAAAAAGAACCTCATAGAGCTGCTGGTGTTGTGTTCCTGGGGCTGTAAAAACTCTGTGGGGTTGTTACTTTGCAGAGGCAGAGGGCTCGTTGGGCCGTGTTTGTTTACGGAGAGAGAAGAGCTGAAAAACCTGCCTGTGGTGACAGGGGGACGTATCCCTGTGGCTGTTCTCTCCCTGGTGGTACAGCCTTGGGGTCGTCTCTTCCATCTCTTCGTGGTTGTGTGTTCTCCATATCCAGCCCCTCACTCCATTGTTGTGATTTAGGGATTAACAGGGATGAGCAGCGTAGCAGTGGCAAACCCGCCACATCTACTTGATACAGACGCGCATTGTCCTTGACAAGGAAAGAGCCTTCCGGTAACTCACCTTGCCAGCAAGAAAGAGGATTTTTATGTATTTGTTTGTTTAAGAGCAGCTGAGTTGTTTGAAATCAGTGCAGTGTTTAGTGAATGCTGCTTAGTTGCTCAATACTCCCATTTATTTTCAGTCAATGGAATTCCAGGCTATGTGAAAACTAGGTATGTGGCTTTGAACTCATTATTTTGATTTCTCGCTCACTCTCTTGACACACTACAAAGCATCTTGAGCTTGCAGATTGAAATGATGACTCTTTCTATTAATATATCTAAATGAGAACTAATACTGCATTCTGTGTAGCTTTTTATAAAGAATGAGAAGCATTCTGCTCTTTTGCAGGGTTGTGTTAATCATTAGCAACTTAATGAGTTGTGGCCACGTAAAGATGTGTAAACAGGCCAAGAAAAAGCTGAGACATGCTGGAGGATAACTCAGGTAGCACTGGGATCAGAAGGAGCTGTTTCAGTGAGTACTGGTTAGACCTTTTAGAGATTTTCTTTCAGTGAAGTTTCTCATGGAAGGTGTGTGCTATCTCACTATGGAGGTCAGAAAAGCTTTATGGACCATAAAGCTGCAATTTTCCAAGCTCTACAGGTATCCTATGACCAGAGTTAAGCTGCCTTTTTGCTGGCTTTAGGGTTAATGTTCTGCCATGCAGGAGTGGCTTTTGCTATTTCATTTAGTTTTAGGGTTGGAAATCGGCTGTGTAGGTTTCTGTACCATGTCTGCAAAAAGCAGACATTTGTGTAGCTGTGTACTGACAAGCAGAAAGACAAATTCAGAATGATCTGCTCTGGAAAGGGTCCAAACACTTTAATTTGTCTGTATGTAATTCTAGTATCTCTACTAGAGCCAAGTCTGCTCTCGTTAGACTTGGCGATAATGCTTAGCACATGTAGTGTATTCACCTTGAAAGCACTACACAAACATCAACTAACCTAGCAGTTAAGCTTTCTACTTGCTTTTAGCTGACATGTATGGGGTTTCAAAGCAGGCTGCTGTCCTGCTGCTCTGTGCGGGCTCTGTAGCGTTCTGTGCATTGACTGGGAGCACGTTGCAGGATGGGCTGGCAGAAAGTGCTAAAAATAGCTGCTGCTGGTTCCTCTGGGTAGTGGAGGGAAACTCAAATTGCTTTTCAATATGAATCACTTTAGTGATCTGACCAGAAACCCAGTGACCACTTTGAGCAGAGCACTGAATTGATTCTTCTGGTGAGTGTCTTTAAATTTTCATGTGGGTCATAATTGGGCTGAAGTAACTGATGTCATTTTGAGTGAAATGATGAGGCAGCAATGAGCTCTTGGTTCTACTCACTCTGCTCTGGGACCAAATTCTACTATTTCTCTGTTCCAGAAACCATGAAGCTGTCCTACCTTTGTTGCCATACCACTGGTAATTACTTAATCTCAATCAGCCAAATGACTCAATTTGGTAAGCAAAATAGTTGAAGTAAACGCAATTCCTCTGCAGGTATTTCTGTGAGGACCCCTGGAGGTGACACCACTGTTTTGTGCGCGGGGTAGTTGTTCCCAGGGCCCAGAGGACACATCACAGGGTGTCGAGTCCTTGAGAACAGTTCCTGGCTCACTTGGCATTGGCGGTGAAGTTTTAAAAACCTTTATCTTTGTACTTTTGCTATTTGGTTATTGTTGCTTCCTTTAGTTCACTTAGCAGAACAGGTGGCCTTACTCTTCTGTGTCTTGGCAGATTTCCTCTTGCACCTTATTTTAGAGAGTTGAAAGAGGAAGAGGGCATAGGGTGCTTTTTTAAGCTGTGTTCACTGAAGATTGTAGTCCCAGCAGTGTCGTGAAGTCGAGAATAGTTACTCTGGGATTCTTTGCTGTTTTCAAGCAATTACAGTTTCTCGATCTTGAAGTGGGGGATGTTGTCCTGTAAAAAGAAGGATATAACCAAGAGAAGCTTTGAAACATGGAGAGACGGATCACAGGTTTTATTCACTGCCCCAGCATTTATCCATTTTGTCTCAAGAGACGCACAGATTTTGCAGGAGCTTGTGAAGGCTTGGAAAGATGAAAATAATCATGGTCAGCACTCATCATCTTTGAATAGTAGGTGGTTGAAGAGGATTAATGCATGATGTATTTTGACATTTATTAGCCCCCTTCTTTCCCCCACTTTTGTTCAACTTTCTGTACCTTTGAGTAAACCTGACTCTGACCCAAAGTGTCTGGTGAGCAGATGTAGGGATGCTATACTGCTGCGATTAGATAATTTTTTTTTCTGGTTTTACTTATGTTTTCTGTAGTAATGCTTGAAAATGGGAGCAGCCTGTTCTTTTCCTGCTATATGAAATCAATAGAGAGGCTTAATTTTTCTTAAAAAAAAAAAAAAAATGTTGCTACTAAATACACTTTAGAAGGCTATTGGTTTTGTCAACACTCTCGGAGCAGCAGAAAGGGAGACAGCTGGTTATGATGGGTTGTTCCTCTGTGTGTGCTCGAGGGAAAACTGAACACTGATTTTGTTGTAGGAAGAGTGCAGCGTAGTCTGGCTGTGTCACCTCTGTCACACCATGCCTCTGTTTCCGTTAACTGCAGGACAGTCTGAGTAATCAGATTCTCCAGCAACTTGGAGCTGGACACTTTCGGTTGTTTGCTATTTTTTTGGTATATGATTCATTGAGTTTTGACTGGGACTTTGGAAGGATGACTATAGCTGTGGTGAAGCACTGGGATTGCTTATTAGGAGTAGCTGCAAGAAGAGGTGCTTGTGCCAAGTCTGTTCTACCTCCTTGTTTTCTAATTATGTATTTGAATTTCTCCTTGCTCAGATCACCTGTAATAAATCAGACACCTGCAGGTTACGTAGCCCCACTCTGTCTCTTCTTTGAAGAGATTGATTAAGGTCTTTGAATTATGTTTCCAGGTAAGATTTTGAGCCATCAACTGCTGGAGGATTGCTTTTAGGGACCTGGCTACGTTGGAGCTCACTTGTATTATGTTTCAAGTCTAATTCAGCCCAGATGTTTTAGGATGCCCCGTGAATGTGACTGTAGTACTGTAACCCTGACATGCAGCTTAGAGACCTGCTTGAAGCTGTCCAAGTAACACCCTCACCAACATGCTGTGCATAACTTGTGACTTCCCAAACATAACTATTTTTTTTTTTGTTGTCCTATTAATAGTGTGTGAAGCAGGTATAAGCTCTGCCCAGATAACATCCTCTCCCAGCAGGATTTCCAGGTGATGGAGGCAGGTGCACCTGCTGACTGTGCCTGAGCATCCCTTGCTTAAAGGGAAGGTGTTTTGGTAGCAAAATGATGACTGACACAGAGCTGAGCTGTGCTCTGTTTGAGACTGATTTGCCAGACTAAGGCAGCCACTTCTGCCCTCTGTGCTGCTCAGAACAGGTGACAGAGCAAGAATTGAGGCAAGTAGTAAATCTGTGTAAGGGACAGAGTCTTGCCTGCCAGTTTTCTTAGTTTTAGACTTTCTTTGAAGAAGGTGGCATGTTGTAGGATCTGATGTCAGTGCTTTCTGCTGGATCCTTGCCATCTGGCTAACTTTAATTTTCTATATGTGCCTTTACGGAACCTGTAGTAACCAAAATTTGCTGAAACTGCAGTTCTTGATACTTGTCCAGCCATCTTTCAAATTCTGATTTTGTTCATGTGCACAGTAGTGGGCAGTTGAGAGAGCATCTCAACACTCACGTCAACTTTTGGGGGAGAATTTAATGGAAACTAGAATGAAATCCCTGGATTAAATCTTCTGCAGTGGAGCTGATTCCATAAGGTGATCCAGACGCTTGGATGTCAGAGCTCGTCAGGGTCCAACAGAGCCTGACAGGGCCCAACAAAGCTCGACAATGCCTGACAGAGCGGGACAGGGCCCAACAAAGCCCATCCAGTCTCGACATGGCCCGACAGAGTCAGACAAAGCCCGGCAGGGCTGAACAGGGCCTGTTAGGGGCCAACAAAGCCTGACAGAGACCCCCAGGACCTGACAAAGCCCAAGAGAGCTTGTCAGGGCCCGACAGGGCCCCAAAAAACCTGACAAGATCAGACAAGGCGCGACAGGGCCCGACAGAGCACCAGAAGTCAGACAAGGCGCGACAGGGCCTGACAGAGCACCAAAAGTCAGACAAGGCGCCACAGGGCCCGACAGAGCCCGACAGCACCCAATAAGGCCCTAGAGAGCCCAACAGGGCCCAACAAAGCCCATCAGAGCTCTGTCTCTCAACACTACCATGTCACAGATAGCACGGCTGAATGTTTTGATACTGGTACTTGCTGGGTACTGGTGGTTGGGACACATTGCTAGGACTGAGAATACTTTGTGGTTTAATGCTTCCTGGATGGGCACACAGTGTGTGTGGACAGGGCATCTTAATCTTGCAGCTGCTGGACAAGACTGAGATGGATAGAGCGGTGCCACGTGTGGGGCAATAGGATGGAAAAAACTGCTGGAAGGAGACAAAATGATACTGAGAGAACTGGCAGGAAAAGAAGGAAAGCAAGCCTAGAGAAATGGTGTCAAGATTTTTTGTTTTTCTGTAGCCTTAGGTCATACGGCCAGATGAGATCATTTATGTAAGAAGAGATCATCATAGAGGCTGTGTGATTTAGCTGAGTAAATTCCTGTTTGCCTGAGCTACAGAGGATTTTCAAAAACACTTGTTACTTCTGGCTTGAATGTGCTTAGTTTGTTCTTGTAGCCATCAGTTCTTGTTTCCTTCCTTTCCTGTTGGACTGGGAAGCTGTGTAGCAAACGTAAGTGCTTGTGGATATGATCTTGTTGCCTTTTGCCATCTGAACAGACCTCAGATTTGAATATGAGATGTGATGGCTTTCGAAGTCTCTTCTCGTTGTGACTTTACTTAATTTTCTTGCCTGTGGATGAATCACTTCCCTATTTATTTATTTATTTTTTAACGAAGCTTCGCAGTGATGTTTGAGTTCCCACAGTGTCTTTCCTGAATTTAAAAGCATCTTCTAATAAACCCACTAAAAAAAAAAAAAAAATCTCAGTACTTTGTGAAATATGGTCAAAAGTGTCTTTTCATGCTTTCATTTGCTGTTGGTACAAGTAAGCCATCTTGCTGTCAGTGGTGCGTCTTACTACTTTTTGTTCGTTCAGTCAAGATTTATTTAGATTTTTATTTCTGCAGGAACTGCTCAAAATGCCTCCTCTTCCTGGTCTTCCCTTTCAGTTGCTCATCATCTTAGAATGCGGTTTATCTTCTCTGTGTCATACTGATGGCTTGGTCAAGAAGCTGTGGAGTACCAAAGATTTTTTCAAAAGGAGTTATCTTTAAAGAGTTAAACACTAAAAAGTAAAAGAATAATTTAAAAAAATATAGGAAGCTTTAGTCTTGAAAAAAACAGATGTTTACAGAAGATACTGAAATGGTGTTGCAGTTCTGACAAGCTTAATTCTGAAATGAAAGGGATGTATTTGGATTATGTTAGAGGATGAGATTAAGCACCGAGGCGTCCATTTTTCTGACAGAAATGTGCTGGTGTAATAATTTCCTGTAATGCAAACAGGTGATAGTTGTCTTGTAAAGCTTGCACAAAGGTTATATGGAAACCATCAGGAGTTTTGCTGAAGTTTGAGGGTAGTGTGCCCATAATTCACGCTGTCCTTTAGACTGTAATTATAAGTGCACTTTGGCTCCATTGCCAGGGAGACATTGAGACCTCTGAATTTGAGTTGTTGGGAGGTGAACGGTATCTTGTGCGCAGAGATGCCATTTCCATGTACAGGGCCCCTGCTCAAAGTAAAACGGGACTTTCCACTTCACATTTACTGCTTGTCAACGTTGAAGCATGGGGCTGTGAAACCAAACCAGGATTTAATTGAAGAATTGCTTGGATGTTTCTTTCTTGGCTTAGATGCTTATGCCTCCTTCTTCCTTGTGTCCTCTAGCCATGCCACCTGTCTGTCATTTGCCTTCTCATTTCTCTGACCTTTTTATGAAATATGTTTGCACAACCCCTTTGTGCAATGGTTGCAGAGAAGGGTTTGAATTGTGACCAGGCTTAGTTCTTCTTTTGTCAAATTTGTTGGGTCCAACAACTACCCATTGGATTGGGGTGGGTGTCTCTAGTCTCGTTTTTAACTTGCACAGTGTTGGTTTCAAACCATGTCTGTGCAGAGAATTTCCTGGTGGCGGCAAGGCAGGACAGGGCAGCAGCATCAGCCTTGGAGGCTGGGGTTTGTCTGCCCAAGTCCTGACAGGAGGTGGGGTCAGATTTGGGTTGCTTGCTTGAGTTCAACTTTCACAAAGAGGAATTTTATTTATGGAGCTTTGGACAGTGATTTCATTGTCTGAGGAATGCCTGGCATGAAGGGAGCACTGAGGCTCTGTCATGAGTCCAGGTTCCCGAGTCCACACCTGTCAGTGGCAGCAGCCAGTCGTCACCTGCTGGCAGGGTTCTCGCCTTTCTCACGTTTAAGGATTAAGGCTTGGCTCTGCTGCAGCTGGTCTCAAAACTCTGTAGAAGCCGGGGTTGAACTCTGGAAGCAGTAGGATTGCCTTTAGCAATGGGCCACACTACTGCAGTAGCAACCAGCGCTGACGTGCCTCCTTTCTTGCTCCTCATCGCATATTGCAGAAAAAACAGTAAATGGCCAACAATCCTCCAAATCTGTCCGTGATAAGTATTCATGGTAAATAACGAAGGAGCTTCGTACACTTTATGTGCTCCAGTGCAGGACCTCATGTCCCATGCAGCATCTCATCTAGCAGGGAGGGGTGCTTTTGAGTTTGGTATGTTTTCATGCCTTGTATAAATAGTTGGAAAAAACTTAATATCGTCAGGGTTGGATGGTGCCATACACTTAGGGGGAAAATGCGGTATGGTTGTATTTGTTCTGGAAAGGGTATTATATCATCCATGCTTTTCTGCTTGAGACAGCGTAGGAGAAAACAGAGGGAGGAGGAGAGAGGGGGAGTGATAAGGTGGATCCCTCTCAATTTCCTGCCTGCACGATGGGGAAGAGATCACTCCTGCCTATGACAAATCGGAAGTTAAGGATCTCCATTCACAGATTTATGTGCATTTGCTTCTAAATAACTTGTTGTTTCATTTATTTTTCCCATAATTGAATGTTACATAGGGAGAGGTGGCTGTGAAGGGGTGGCAGGATTTTGAAACTTAGCTGGATTTTCATGCTCCCTCTGTGTAGGGACTTTCTCATCAAATTTATCTATAAAATTTTGCCATGTCATTTGAAACTAATTATTGTCCAGTCTGATGCACAAGCTGGCAAGGTCACTGTGAAATGGGAGCTTTGAGGGAAGGGTGGATTTAAAAAAAAGCAGGGAGGGGAGGCTGTACGAAAGCTGTGATGGTGAGCTGCTGTAGATCAGGTCACATGGGTGCTTGTGTTTGGTTTGGGTTTTTTTTGTAGATCATGCATGCTAATAAACATTCAAGATTACTAAAAAGAAGGGATAGTTACAATGTCTGGTTTTTTTTTTTGTTTTTTTTTCCTTGAGACAGTGAGGAAATAAAATAGAGCACAAGGGGACAAAAAGAATTGCTGAACAACACATGCCCTTTCTGCAGCTTTATGAAATAGTAAAAGCGGCTCTGGGAAGATCCTGAACCTGCAGGGAGGGAATGAGAGTGTCTGGGAGCACGTAACCAGTTCTCACATAAAAACGGCTGCACGTGCCCGTTCCCCAGATTTGTGTAGGAGATGCCTCGTGTAGCTGAACTCCAATAAAAAGCCTAAACAATAGCTCTCGCCTATGAGTTACTATGAGTGGACTGTTAACCTGCTGCTCCTTTTTTCTTTGATCTCAAAAAAATGAAATAAAGTCCATATAATCGCTTCTAAGCTTGTGTCCCTGTGTATATAAGATACGTATTTTGTCTGCAAGTTTCAGCCCTTGCAGTTAGAGAGGGCAGTCATACAATTAGCAATTACACAAGGTGAAAAACGGCCCTTTGTTCTGCTTTTTCTCCCTGACCTCTACTCTACCTGGGAGGGTGTGCTGTCTTGATCAGAGGGAATGTTTTTGGCATGTGTTTAATTAATTAAAAGAAATAAAGTGGTACATTGATGGCTACGGGTTGAATTTCTTCTGTGATACTAAATCCTTTCCTGTTTGAAGCAATCTTCTGCCTGGGACAATAAATACACCATAGATAATGGCTGCTCCTGAAGATGAGCCAGAACTCCTCTGGCTATGTTATAGATGAGAAAAAGATGTCAAGTAACATGTCCAGGATCGAAAGGGAAATACGTGATGGAACAGAGAATTAGCAGATTCAGGACTGGAGTCGCAGCTTTGAGTTGTAAAACCAAAGACCTCCTTCCTCCCCACCACTGCTCTGCCATGTTGCAGGATACGCATGTCAGCCAGGATTCTGTCGTGCCATACTTCCTAAGGGAAGTTTTTTCTGTGTGATATAGTAAGTAAGTTCAAATATTAGAGTCCCATGTAGTTGACCATGGGTATAAAACCATAGACATTGCTGTCGAGTTCCTTCCCTTCTTACTTTTTGTTTGTTCTTTGCTTTTCTTCCTGGTCAGATGCGGATTTCCTCCTAGGAGCCCACCTGGAGTTAATTCTATATCTCCGCTCTCAGTGATAGCTCGCGTCTTCCATAAATCTTATGAGCTGATGCCTTTTTGCTTTGTAGAAGAAAGGTGGCTGCACGCTTGTAACTTTATGTATTTGGACTCTGTGCATTACCCAGAGTTTGTCATCTGGAGCCTGTCTCCCCTGCCCAGAGCATGACTAGAGACCTAATAACCATTTGGTAACAGAGAAAAAGTATTTTTTAGAGATGTAAACAGGTCATGAGTTGAGGGAGTGGCATCTAAGACATGGATCAAAATTGCACATCATCAGGAGGTTTGTACTTTAAGCTGTGCGCTGTAGGTGGAATGATTGTGTGTGGTCTGGATATCCAGGGTAAAGCAGAGTCTTGCCCAGCACGGTGAGATGAGAAGTGCCCTGAAAACCCTTCGTTAGGGACATTCGTTAGTGGCCAGAGTTGCCCTTCTTGAAGGTTCTTTGACCTGGTCGGAGCTCAGTCCTTTCTTGGAAAGCAGAGGTGCTCTGTTTTGTCTCCTATTTGATGTTTGAATCCTGTGTTTCTTCAGTCCTTTGTGCACTGGAGCATCTGTTATAAAAGGGGTTTCACATGGCTGAACAATGCAGATCGTGTCTTTCTTCTGATGGAAATAGAACTCTGTTCTTACAGCACCTTCCAGGACAGCACTGCAGAGTCCTTCCCACTCGTGCCCCGAATTTATCTACCCCAAACCCAGCATCTACCCCTGCATCGTTACTGGGATCCTGGTCTCAGATTTGATCCAGTGCTGTGAAACCTTTCTGCGTCCTTTGCTGTGGAATGGAATTGCTAGTTCCTTAATTTATGCCTTCTGATCTTCTGTTTCTAGTGCTGCTTGTCCACAATTAAGTAGCCAGAAGCAGATGCCCATCTCCCTGCCCATACCACCCTGGTGCTGCACAGCTGCTTTGTGCGATGTTTCTATGGCTCCAGGCAAAACTGAACGTAGTACGATTCACATTAGTCTCCTGTCATTCTCTTTCTCCCTTTCCATTTCTCTGTGAACTTTTTCATGCTCCTGTACTGTATAGTAGTCCTTTAGCCAGGGTTATTTTATCCCATTTTTTAGACAAAGGGCTTGAAGGCCAGAAGTATATTATTTCTGTGTTAACTGGAAGGGTTCTTTGAGTCGAGAGAGGAAACTTCCTTTGGACTGATGCCAGAAATAGCCTATCTGCCCCTTCCCTTTGAATAAGTGACCTTCAGTTTTAATATTGGTGTGCAGCTTTATCCTTGCGCTATTTTAGACTGAAGAGGTGATCTTGCTGTGCTGGGGGACTGTGTTAGGGTGTGCCTGTGTGGGTACATCCATTATTGCAGACTCCTCTGCACAGTGAGCAGCTTTATTCAGTGGGTGTCCTCTTTTCCTAAAAGGCCTGGTGCTTCTGTTACTTAGAGCAGGGTTGTCCTCCCTGTGCTTCAAGACAAGAAAACCTGTATTTTCGTTTTTCCTACAGCTCTGAAGCAACTCAAATTGAAAGCTTGGAAATGAGGGCAAGCCCAGGAATGAGTGGGGGTGAGACGCAGTTGCACACGCCCAGCTGGCTCCTCTGCAGCACGGCTTTCCCAGTGGGCTTGGGAAGCAGCTTGTGTTGCTTATTCCTGGGAAGGTCGGGAGCCCTGGGTCTGCACCCGGTGGGTGAATTCGCGCCACTGATGCTGTTACACATCACTGCTGCCTCTTTGCTGTTTCGGTGTTCCCTAAAATCCATTCGTTTGCCCCTGCTCACTGCCCACTCTGGCCCATTTCAGCCGTATTTGGCATTGATGATAGCTTTGGCTGGAAATCCTTCTTGGCTTCCATATATGTTGTCCTCATGTCACTACATGGTCCAAACAAATGTGTTCTTCTCTATTTGTGCCTCTGTGTGAGCTCAAAAACTTGCTTGCTCTAATGAGCAGCAAGGAAGACTGAAAAGCAAAACACAACAAGTTTTAAGAAGAGGCGCTTGTGAACAGTAGGGCTTTTGTGCTTCACATACAGAGCAGGGAATAATTTTGTGATGCTCAGAGCACAAACTTAAAATCATAGAATGGCGTAGGTTGGAAGGGACCTTGAAGATCACCTAGTTCCAACCTCCTTGCCGTGCTCAGGGACAAACTTCATGTTGGAATTCTGCATTTTGAGGCGTGCGTTTGCAAAGTTTGCTCCCTTTCCTCCCAGGACGTTAAAGAGCAGATAAGGTGGGTGAAGTAATGTCAGTGGTGCAGAAATTTCCCAGGCCTAGAGAAGACAGCCACCTCAGTGTAATCACTTATCCTGAAGTTTCATTTTTATCTTGGGCTGCAAAACCTGTGGAGATAAACAAAAACGGCCCCCTTCCCTGTGACCCATGACAAAACACCCTTTGACCTTGAGTCTTAATGGCTGCATGACAAAAAGCAAAGAGGCTGAAGCTGCATTTTTCATTCCTGGAAAGACTGGAGTATCCAGTGCTACTCATTCGTTCTGTCTGTCGGTACTTACTAGGTGCAGTGGGGGGGGGAGAAGGCAAAGGCTCTGTATCTCCTGCAAGCTAAACCGAGAGGAAAACGAAAACATGTTTTATTGGTTGGACTGCTCGCTTCAGTGCTGCTTGGATTGGTGGGGATGAAAAGTTGCTCAGTTGAAAACAGCCTGGGCGGGTGTGTGCATCCCATGTTAGTCTGCGGTGGGGGGCAGGATGGAGACTGAAGGAGAGCTGGGCTGTGGGGGTCCGAGGAGTTCTCCACTTCAACACCAACTGCAGTTTTTCTTAGTTATCATGAGAGAGTTTTGCTGGTGCTGCGTGAGTGGAAAGTTTTGCAACACTAGGTGACTATAGTTGTTTAGATCAAGTTGAGGGCAGCATGATCAGGAAACTGCCTTTGCTGGTGTCTTTCTCTTTATGGTGTGAGCTGAAAGGTTTTAGCATCCCGGAGAATAACTCTGTAAATTCTGCCTTAAGTAAACTCTTGAACGATGAAGAACATGTCCCAACTAAGTCCTGTTCTGATAAGGGTGTTGCGGTAGTGCTGCTCACCAACTGGAGCTGTGAGCTGCTGTCCTCACACTAGCAATAATTTAAGATAGTTTCTGTGTTATGGAATATTGATTTACTGTGGAGCGTAAAAATGTGCAGTGCTCAGCAGAAGGGCCTCACCAGTTGTTATGCTCCAGGAACACTGCTGCTCAGGAATGTGAAATAAATTCTCCCCTTTAACAATAGATCCTGATTTGCATAGTCTCTATTCTTGTTTCCCCAGGGATTGTGCCACTAATGGTCTGTAGTGAGAGCTCCCCTCTTTGACAGCAGGCTACTCTATTTGCACGCATACAAAGGGGTTTTGCAGTTGAACAAGTGTAATAACTTTTCAGTTTGCTCTGTGCTGTAATTGTCTCCTCTCTGTCGTACACTTGTTTGAAGAATTTAAGATGCTGAACACTCCCTTTTCTTCTTCAGTGTTTTAACTGCATTAATTTCAGGGAAGCTTCATTTTACAGCAATCCAAAAAGTAAAATCATCCTGTGCTGCCAAGTGTGAGGTGGTACCTTGTCGCTGGCTGAAGGAGACCCGGGGCTGGGAAGTGGCTTGTTTGCTCAAGCGCACCTTCTTGGAGAATGTTGACTGCTGCTGCGAGCCCTGGCTCTCCCAGCCCGTGAGATGTTTTTGACTGAGGGTGTCCCAGCAGTTTTTGCTTATTTTGTAGTGTTTTCTAGAGAGGATGCTGGTTTTCTGCAGGGTTGTGTTGGGGGATGCTTAGTTTATGGTCTTTGCCAGTGTGTACCACCTGCATGTGCTTCTCTGGTGCTTTGGCAGCAAGCACTGTTTTGGGGTGGAGCTGCAATGTGTGCAATTAGTCAAATATTTCAGGACCTCTTATTTTAGAGAGATTCAAGAAAAATAGCTTTGGCTGTTGTTGCTGGTTGTGCTCAAGATGCGTTAGCGAAAATACCGTATCCTCCACTTAGTGATCAGGAATTGCTGGTCACTAGCTACTGATTTTGCCGAAGGGAGGTTGTAAATCTCTTCTTGAAATCTCACCTTTAATGTGAAGAGGAGAAAAAAGAAATTAGGAGCAAAATTTCCGTTGGTTTAGTGCTTCTGCCACTTTCCGCTTTCTAACAGAAAAAGTATAACTTCTAATGAAAACTACACATCCAAAAGAACATAGTGATTGTGCTGTCCTGTGCAACCCAGACGTGTTAGGAGGCTGTTGTAAGCAAAATTATACTGATAAATGGCCTTAGTTGCCAAAAAGGAGGATAGGCTCCCAGAAGAGGTTGTGAGCTTCAACCATCCTATTTTAGGCATTTTGAGGGGAAAGGTGGGCATCTTGGTGTTTAGTCTGTATTGTTGAGAATGTCATATTAATTCAGAGCTCTAAGGGGAAAATTCGCAATGGACTGGAAGTGCGTTGCAGTTGGAAAAAAACTTTGTCGTTCAGTTGTAAACGTCTTTCGGGCATGGTACAGTCTGACCTTGTCCGTGCTGGCGTGGGCTGCAGGGGGAACACGCTGCCTTGCGTTTCCTGGTGCGATGACGAGCAGGCAAATCCTGCGCGTTGGCAGTGTTGGTTGTGTGCTTGGCTGCTGTGCCTGCACGGTTGCTTGTGAGCATGTGGAGAACTATATTGAAAAAGTGGTCTAATAAATTCTCTTATAAATGGAGCGCTTTTCAACTGGCTGCTTTGCTGTGCATCTGGAGAGTCGGTTTTGGTGGCATAACCGCCTGCTCCTTGTGTACATGCTCCTCTGATTCCCACATCGCGTCCCTGGCCTGCTTCCTTACCTTCCCCCCTCTCCCCACACTTTGCTCTGTATTTCGTGGGTGCTGAAACAGGATTCAGACAGGGGCCAAAGTACTTGCATTGGCATAGCTGAAAGAATAAAATCAGAATTTTAGACTGTTGACACAGAACAGTTGTTGGTTCTAAGGTCCGAAGAGCAGCTAAATCCTAGAATGGCTGTTTTTCAGGCAGCTGAATAAACACTCGGGTTGGCACAGGGGACAGGAGTGTTAAGTATTTCCATCCCTTCGATCTGTTCTCCTGCCTGTCAGCGCAGAGTTGAACCCAGCTGCGGTTTGAGTCCTGTTGGCGTGGCCGTAGGTGAGGAGGGCACAACGCAGCGGCCTGCAGCAGAGCTGCTGTTGTGTGGACAAAACATCTTGACACTGTGTGCAGACCCTGCTTGGGAGCTGGCATCAAATCCCACAGATCCTTTTGCTGATGGCCTGAATTAGTATTTTAGGGTTACCATCCAAACAGAAGACATGTATTGCATCCATCCGGTTCTTAAAACCAAAACCTATTAAGGGATCCACCCAACCTTTTTGAGAGACTGTTCTCCGTTTCCAGGCTTTGGAGGAAGCTGCCGCATGTTCCTCTTGAGGGTTGTGGGTTTCCATTAGGGTTGTGGACGGAGCTGCGAAAGGACCAGCACAGACAAGGCAAGTGACTCAGCATCACTGACACCCGAGTCACTGCTGCGCACCACGGCAGGACCGAACCCGGGAGGTGGTGTGCGGGAGCCCATGTGCCCTGTGTAACGCCTTGGGCGGCTTGGTCTTTCACCCTCGGATTATAGGGTTCTGGAACTGCTCTGACTTTGGCTGTTAACTCAGTTTCTGCAACATAGCCAGATGCTGAATGTGGCACAGGGTCATGTGAGAGCTGAAGTTACAATTTTTCGCAGGTGATGCGGGTGGTGTTTCACCAGCCAGCAGTGTTGCTCTGAGCTAAAAATGAGAGGTAAATAAAATTATGATTTCAGTTTACTGATGAGAAACTGAGTACAGCTTGCTCTGTGTGCATCCCCATAGAATTTGCTGGCTTGTGGCCTGCCTGATTGTTGGGATTCCTCTTACATGGCATATATTATTTTTCAAAGTATTGAATTTAACGGATGAAAAGTAGTTCAGGAGGTAGCTTTTTTATTTCCTTTTCTGAAATAATTTTCACTTCAGAAGTATAAATCTTGTTAAGATAAGCCTGATACAGAGGTATGTACACAGTGTTGTTCAACAACATAATCCCCTGACATTTTGTTTCAGGGGAGAGCTTCTTTCTCAGAGTGGATTCAAGTATATTTCTGCTATTCAGCTTCTAATGTAGTTAAAGTTGTCTCGAATCCCAGTATAATCTGTTAGTAGGCAGGAAGGGCTGCGCAGGTGGTTTGGTAGCTTTGTTCTTTTCTGTGCAACGAGCAGGTTGGGCAGGTGGGTGTCCCTTGCCGATCCCCTTGGCGGTTGTTTCACTTTGGTATTTTTAATTTCCCTCGTTTGTTTTCCATCTGTAGGTCTGTTTGTGGATTGAGCTTTGTACCTATCTGGGAGTTTTCTCAGATCCTTGGCTGCACTTAAGTGTCAGCTGGGAAGGGATTTGGGGATATTTTGGGGAAAGCGACTGCCATGGGAGAGTGGCCTGGGGCAAAGGCTTTTGCCCAGGAGTGAACTCCAGTGACTTCAAGTCGAGGGGCTGTTGGGACCCGTGGCTCCACAGTGGTATTGGGCAACTGGAGCGTTAGGAGTTTGGATTCCGTGGTGCGTAGTTGCCACCAGCTGTGTGCTCTCGTCCTGCCATAATTTCTGTGCAGGAATTCAGGCAACTTTTAATGTCTGGCCTGGGCCAATTTTTTTTTTTCTGTTTTAATAGAAATGAGATAGAGATGCCAAAGCAAACCTTTCGTATCTTGATCTGAGTGATGGTTGCTCTGTAGAAGCAGCGTTTTTGGATGGGCAGCTGTGATCTGCTCTGTTTGAATGCAGGTGAGGCCCGTCTCTGGGCTCTCTCTTGGCAGGACCCCGTCCTTGCTGAGCCCTGCTCAGCAGCAAAATGCCCTGGCATTTGTGCTCACAAATTTCCCCTGAGCAGTGGGGATTTTTCAGTGAGGAACAGTGGAAATACCTCTTTACTCGCAGCCTCTAGAGGTCTTTGGTTTTTCTGAATACGGGAATGAATGAACTGAGTTGAGGTTTGAACTAGATTTAGCTTAGTGCCAAGCACATGCTGTGAATACAAGAGCCCTTCAGAAGCTGATGTTTCTGTCCACAGGGTGGGGGCGGGTGTTCTGCTGAACAAATTGTTCACTTTGGCTTCTTCGCAGGCAGAAATGTTATGATCAGCTAATGAGATTGTTCTTGAGGGCTTGTGAGGTTTTCTCTTCCTGTCTTGGAGTTGTCATGGAAGTGTATTCATCAGAGTTTAACTCTTTCTCCACCCATAGATTTGGTTTTGTACTGGTCTTAAAAAAAAAAAAAAGGAGGATAAAAGCCTGGTGGTCTGAGGAATGCACTTGAAGAATGTATGAGGACAGGAGCAAAGTGGAAAATAGCAGCTGAATTGGGTGCAAATCTCTTTCTTCTTTAGCTTAGCACAATTAACGATCATGAGAGCAATTGGAAAAGTTGCATTTGTGTAGTGCTTGAGGGATGGCACTTGGGTTTTTGTTGTGAGCAGAGTACACGGCTTTTTTATTTGGGCATGTCCTGGCTTTCCAGGATGTGTAAGTATTGGTAATGCTGACCATAGCATGGACTCTGACAGAAAGCGTCCCAGTATTTTACTTTATTTTCAATACTGGCATTGGAGCCCCTCAAAATTTGAGCAGAGAAAAGCGATGGGAAACTTTTTTTAGCCTGATTTTAATGCTGATTTTTTCAGTTTCTGGTGAATCAGCAGGAGTTGATGTTAATCACGACATGTCTCTTGGCATCTCGCTGTTGTTCAGGAGTAGGCATTGCACCAGTATGGACATGAAGCATGGCATTGCATTTGCACCACTAAACGTTGCCCCGGGGCTGCTGCCTTGTGGTGGGTAATGCAAGGAAAGCATGCAGAATTAATATGGATGATTTGCCCTTTAGTAGAGTTGACAGCTGAATGTCATAAACTGTCATATTTGAAACCACTTTTGTGGTCTGTTGGCAGATTTTGTCCCAGGTGGAAATGGGAACTTACCTCGGGTGTGCCTTGGTTATGTTCACTGTAGCTGGCAACGAGATCCCTCTTGTAGTGAAGAGCAGTGAGTAGCATCGAGTGCCGGTGCTCTTGGGCAGCGCTCAGGAAGTCACACCCTGCCCCTCTGAGTGTTGTGGCAGCCGAACGAGGAGCTGAGCACAGGGCTGGGAAGAGGAAGGCAGCTTGTGCAGAAATTTTAGAGCAGAATCGACGTTTAGGATGGGGCCATGGCTTCCTGCAGCTGCAGATTGGCTGGTGCAGTCTGAGAGGTGCGTGTAACTGATCCTGAGGTCTCGCACGTTATTTTTTTGTGGATCCTCAGGGAGAGGACAGTGCGCGAAGTGCCATACCAGACCAAAAGCAGGTTGCTGTCAGTCCAGAGCCAACTGGGATGGTAGGAGCTCTTTTGTGGCAAACTGCTGCTCTGATTGCTCCCCATGTCAGCGTTGCCTCTTGAAGCCCAAGGCCGTTCTCAGGATGAGCCACACAGCCCCTTGCAGCTCTCTGCAGCCATGGCCATCTCCTCAGGCAGCTTTTCAGCTTAATCCAAACCCCATTTTGAGTGAGTGCAATAAACTCTTTATTAATTGCCATGTTAAAAGTCCCTGATGTTTAGAAAAAAAGAAAGTGGGTTTCCCTCCCTGCAGAGTGGGGTGTCTGGCTGAGGTTTCAGGTGACTGCCAGTGCTGACTTCAGATGCTCTATTTTGTGTGTGGTTGCTACTTTCTAATGCTAGTCAAGAAAACAATCATTCTTGCAAAGTATTTGTATAGAGATTAAAGCTAAAGAAGCTTCACAGTTTGTTATCCAAGAGCTGATCTACATGAGGAAAACGCATACATGTTGCTGACAGCACATTGCAGCAAAGGGTGTAATTGAAGAGGCTCTGAAAAAGGCTTAATTCTAAATATAGAGGGCCACACTACACTCAGTGCTGTTTTGGAAAGTGTGGCTGAGCCATCATTATGTCTCTTCCCCTCCTCCACCTCTGCCGCAGGGTGTCAGAAGATGAAGTATACATTCCTGTTTCGCTTTCTTCGTTTATTTTTCGTTTAAATCCAGTGTGTTTTTTCAGGGGTAGGAGGTGTCCTGATTTTAAGGTGAAGAGCAGGTCTCCTGCTGCTTCCGCTGCCATGGCACTTAGCAATCTAAATGGGTGTATGGTGTTTTTTATGCTTAATCTTGATTTCTGTGTAATCTGAACAAAAGAATGAGATGTATTTAACAGAGCAGATCAATATTGTTCCAGCAGGCATAGGTGCTTTATAAGGTTGCAGAAACTAGCAGAGGAGCTGGCAGTTTGGTGGTGCTCTCAGCAGCTTTCGGTCTTTTTTTTTAACCTGATTTTTTTTTAAATCCTGATGCTGCATGCGTCCCTAGAGGGCAACTGAAGCCGGCCAGGATCTGGCTTAGAGTCCAGACTTTGTAGGGGTCTGGATAGTGTGTGGCATCCACAGATGCTGAAGATGCCATAAAAGCAGATGCAGCTATTGCAGAGGTCTTTCGTGGTTTTAAGCTATGAAAAAAAGATGAACTCTTCTCCAGTAAAACTGCTTTTAGCTTCTGAAATGAGAGCATGGTAAAATTTCACTGAAACTTGGCTGGCACGGAAGTAACGTGTTCTGAAAAGTCTTGTGAGAAACTATTACATGGGAACGCTGTCAATCCTGCACGTGATTGAGTCAGAGCAGTGCAGCTTCTCCAGCGATGCTCACAGTGAGACGTCTCTGTGAGATAAGGGAGATCTGCTTCCCAAACACTGCTTTTCTACCCGCTGGTGTTGTGGAGGGGATTTCGTGGCATTTAGGCTCAGACTGAAGGTGCCTTGCAGGGAGGAGGGACTGTAAAGCTTGCAAGGCGTTATCCTCCTTGGAACAGAGTAAAACACGACTGGGCTGGAGATCTGGATTAGAGCTGCGTGATCGGGTGATGCTGAGGTGGTGTTGGCAACTGCTCAGCCCATTGTGAACTTTGTCTGCTCAGTAAAGCCATCAGATGCAGAAATCAAGTTTACTGTTAGCCACTTTCATTTGCAACACCTTCTTGCAGGGGAGCAGCTTGTGCAAGGTGCTGTTAACTCTGTTGCTCATCTCCAAGCTGTGGTTACTCGTAGAACCAAATGATGGTGTGTTGTGAAACTTGCCACTGAGTTTTAATTGTGGCCACAAGGTATGCACTGGTGTTCAGGCATATTTTGAGGCTGATGACAGAGGCCTTTTTTTAAAGAGGCTAAGTCCAGGAAGGGAGGACAGATGGGTTTTATTTTCTCCAAGACTTGGAGAAGTGGGTCTGACAGATGTGGCCAGGTAGGACTGGAGCTGCTGGTGTAGCTAAGTGTGGAATACAGTCTTAATGCTTGCAGAGGCAGGACTTCAGTCACTGGGGACCAAAGTTGTTTTAATATTGCTTTGCAGAGGCATGGCTTTTATAGCATGTCTGTAGTTTGGTTGGTAATTATTAGCAGTGGCTAGATGGTATCAGTCATGCCATCCAGCATGTAGCTTTTGATCCATCTGTCAGATCTGCTAGGATTTTTGTGGACTGTGTAATTAAAATCACACTACAAATAATCCCCCCTTCCCCTCCCTGTTTTTCCAGGAGGCGAAGGGCAGAGTGGAGATGGGCAGCAGACCGTGCAGCCATCGTCAGTCGCTGGAATTGGCTCCAAGCCCACGTCTCGGACCTGGAATACCGAATCCGGCAGCAAACGGACATTTACAAGCAGATTAGAGCCAATAAGGTGAGGACCAAGAGTGCGTTTGGATATGTGCGATTTTGCTCTGTCTCCTAATGGCTGTCTTTTCTGATGCAGTGAGGAGTGCATATGCAAAATTTGATGCTTCTTTTCCCCCTGCATCTCAAAAAGCATATTGCACAGTTGTGACTAATTGAAATGCTATTTGGCATGGGCTGAGTGTAGTTCTTTTCCCTGGTTCAATATGGTAACATGAAGAGAGTAATACCTTACTTTAAAGTTATTCTTGGTTACTGAACAAAACTGTTACTTTTGCACGTGTATTGCTGTTCTCCGTTGTTCAAACCTTTCTCTTTTTTGTTCGTTTGGTTTTTAAACAACTTTCTGTTGGAAAGAGAGTAGCTTGGGAGTAGCTGAAGGAAGCGGGTAAGGAACAACTTAACAAGAAACTTACTGGGGAAGGGAGGGGACTGTAGAGAAGGCTCCAAATGCTATCACGTAACACGGACTTAAAATTGAGTCTCTATCACAAAAAAAGGCTGTTTCTAGGTGCTGACCTTTCTCTGTGGAAGGAATTATTTTTTTCCAGACTTGCTCTCAGGTGGTGGGAGAATGGGGGAGAGCAGAGAGGGACGAGGGAGGAATTGTTACCAAGGCTTGTGCAGGCACGTACGGCTGAATGTCAGGCCTCTGAGGGACGGATGTCTGGGGTTTGTGGCAAGAAGGCTCATGGTGTTGCATCGACTTACAGATCCTCAGGAATTCCAAGTCCAGTAAAGGCTTTTCCCAGTATGTGTGGTGCTCTGGGGTGGTGGGGAGAGAGGCTTCCAGGTGGGTAGAAAGCCCAGGTCGGGGAGGAAGACTGGGCTTATATGCAGCTCTGTAGAAAAATTGGCTGGTTGAGTGAGTGAGGACTGTAAATGCCCCAGTGGAGGAGCATGGTTTGCTGAACGGAATACATTAGCAACAGGCTTCTGGGAAGCGGACTGTATGTCAAATTAATGAACTGGTTTCAGAAAGGATCTTCTTCCTTCTGTCTTAAGAAAGATGATCATGCAAGATGATTTCCAAGTATAAAACGCAAAATAGCTAAACGTTTATATGCTAAAAGTTAAGTAACGGGAGAGGAGGACTGGCGTGCACAGTGGGTTTAGACAGTGTAGCTTCTGTACAGGGGCAGGAAACCCAAATCTCTGGCTGTCACAGGGAAGGCTGCTCCTTCCCCAGCCGTGGGGCAGCTCCGGTGGGTGTTTGTTCGTGATGCCCATGCTTCCCTGTCTCGCTCTCTTGCTCAGCAAATGAGAAGCCCAAGTGGTTTCTAGAGTGTCAAAGGGAAAGAGTTTCCTTGGTTCCAATTTTGAATTCAGTCCCACTTTCTCCTGTTTTCATGTTCTCTCTCTCCTGCACCTGACATCTGGAGGTGGCTGACCTCTTTGCCAGAGCAGGCCTGAGGGTGTTTCTAGGGGTGCGATGCGTTGCTTACAGGGGAGGAACTTTCAAGAGTACAGAAAAGCACAGCAGTATTTAATTGAGTTTAGACTTCCAGCCCCTCTCATCCGCTAAACATCCTTCTGGGATGTCAGAAAACTCTAGAAAATTATTGTAATGTTTATTCTAGAAGCTGCCTATTTCCTCATTGCTGGTCAGAGGTCACGTACAGTTGCATCTAGTTTATGAACTGTCTGTTTTAACATAAAGTATTCCTGAACTGTGGGCTGCCACTGTCTTTCTGAAAAGCTCTTGGTCTGTTGTGCAGAAAATTGTGCCAGGGTGCAAGATCAGCCCTACAAGAGACTCGAGCGGCCACGTGCTGTGGCATCCGTTGTTGGCGCAGTTATGTGTAACATTTGACTCTGTGGACTTTGATGGAAGCCTTGTAGCACTTTCCTCTCTCCAGATGGCGTGTCCAGGTTCCCTTCCAGGCTCACTTTCTTGTGACACACAATGCAACCTCTGAAATTGTTCTCAAATGACTGATCCCTCTGTTCTTAATCTGAGCAGCCCTTTCCATAGCTCCTTGTTCTGTCTTGTCTTTGTCCTGGACTGTAGCCATGGCCTGTAGGTTCTACCAGCCCTCTAATCCCTTGTACATTTTAGCCTGTTTTGTTGTAATATAGCTCAGAATATGCATAATTATGATGATTTTATTATATTATTTATATTATTATATATTATATTATTTTATTTATGTTGTTCAGAGAGAAAGCAGTTCTGCATTTAGAGTAAGCTTCACTTGGAGTAAAACATAAACAGGACAACCTATGTTAAGCCTGATAAAACAGTGTGCCACTGTGCTTTGTCCTGCTAGGTTTATAGCAATAGTTTGTTAATCAGTGTTTTTCTTTCCTTATTGAATTTTGGGAATATCACCTCTTTGAAAAAATCTGTTCAGAGTAACAAGTTTGACTGTAGATTTTTGGCACCTGCTCAAAACGGTTTGCTTGGCTGTGTGGCAAGTTCTACTTTGTACTGTGAAAGCAGTTGTTTCCTGCTCTGCGCTACAGCAAAATGTTCTCTTTGGTTTTGCTGGCATGCAGCTCGCTGAACCTCCTCGCGTGCTGGAGGGGAGGGGGTGGAAGCAAGGCGGCAGCGGCGTTTCAGCAGTTCTGCCTGAGAGGGAGCTCACTGTCTGCTGTTAATGGGCGGAAGGCATGTGATCTGGCTTCAGCCACTGTCCTTCCCCCGCCAAGTTCAGCTTAGATGTCAGGCAGATCCAGGCAGCAGGAGATTTGTTTCAGCATCGTGCCTGAAAAACGCCGTGGGAATGCGAGCCTACCTCTGCAGCGGTTACAGTTTCTGTGGGACGATGTATGTGCAGTTTCCCTGCTGAGATCAAAGGACCTACAGTTAATTCCTGTTCCCTTCCCTCTCTTCCAGGGGCTGATAGTTCTTGGTGAAGGATCACCCCCTGATCCTGCAGCAGATGATGCATCCCGTCCCTTTAGTGCTGAAGTTAAGCTGGAGCCTGGGGCTGACCGGTTGGTAAGTGCCAGCAGCAGAAGCAACTGGTCCAGATACTTCATGTTCATCAGTTTTGGGTAGGGAGGGTCGATCCTTTAGGCTGTGCTGAAGAGATGCTTGACCCGCGTGTCTGGCAGGGGACTGGCCTGTTGTGGAAGCATCTCTGTGGGACTTCACATGGGAACTGCTGTTGTGTTGGTCTGTGTAGCTCGCTCCATCCCAGGTTGTTTGGGGTTAATAAATGATATGCTTTAAACACCTTTTAGAACAGAGTTCCTTGGGGTACTTTTGTAATACGCATTAGCATTTTGTGAAGCTTAAAAATCCTTTCCTTCTAGCAGAAGTATCTCAAACTGAGAGCAGCATAATTAGCAAAGGCTTCCAAAGATGTGGCTATTAATATCTGCCTGACTGTTACCCCTTGGAAAGGGAACTAATGGTTTCAGTGAGATGCACTGGAAACTATGTGGAATGCCAGGTATTTATTATTTAATGCAGAAATGTAGGCCACAGACTAAAGGCTTGATCGTACGGTTCAGCCTGGCTGTGATTACTTTTGATCCTGTGGGACACATTGACTTACTAAACTGGAGGATTTTGAAGTTGTAGTGTAGTACTAAGAGAAGGGTGGTCCCTGCGTGGCTCAGACTCCTGCTGCCAAACTGCAGCAACCCAGCTTTTCTGTCCTAATGCTGCAACTGGGGATAAACAGAGCTTCGCTGCAGTGGGAGTGCTTGGGTCTAATAGACCAATATTCAATGTAGCTGATACAGATAAAAAACTTAACCAGAAGTGCCTGTAAAGTTCGACTTTGAGTGTTTTCTCTGATCACTGGCAAGACTTTGTCAGAGTTTTCCTGATACTGAATGATAATATAAAATACTGTGAAATTTTTGAGTAATGCCAAACCACAAAGCAGTTATTAAAAGTGATTGTAATAAAATGTCTCCTCGCTTGACGCTGGCTTTCAGATGTGTGTTTGGAATTTAGGTCTTTAATTAGCAGATTAGCTGAACCCCAAACTCTGCTGTGTAATTTGGTACAATGAACAGGTTTTGCTCACAACTGAAATAGTGCTACCGATAGTGCTTCAAATTAAAACAGAGCCATGATGGAGGAGCAACGGGAGGCTGGGGAGCCAGGGTGACAGGGGCTGCTGAAGATGGTGATTGCGTCACAAGCATGACACAGTGCCTGGTTTTGAGCAGTGATGTCGATCTGTCGTATGCCCCCCGCTTTCATGCTTTAACCCCAAAAGTGCTCAGATAGTAATAAACAAGCGCAGCAACAGTGTGCTCCGATACGCTTCAGAAATAGCATGTTCCTGCACCGATGAATTGGCTGTTACTTGGGAGCTAATCTGTAAATAGCTAGCTGATAACAGAGATAAATGATCAAATTTAACAGTGATAGAAATAATATTGTCTTCCTTATCTGTTTAAATCGGGATGTTTATTTGACACAAGTTTATTTTCAACCTGGAATCTGCAGATGGAAGGACTGTGTCCCACCTGACTTTGTCCCTACACACAAAAGGCATTTTTCATATACTTACAAAATCATCATGTTGTCCTTTCTTAGATTGACTTAGATATCATCTCTGTATGTAGGGAACAGAAAATATCTGTACATTTCTGATGGATGGAAAAGAAAATGCTTGGCCGGTGCTGTCGGGTTTTGCCACTCACAGCTGTGTCACTGTTGCTGTGTTTATTCATTTCCTGCTTTGCCCCTTTTCTCATCCCTTTCACTTGGGTATAAGCTCTTCAGACAGGGACTTTTATTACTGCAATGCTAGAACAAAGGAGATCCGATCTCTTGCAGGTCTTGGAGGTAAGAGTGACACAAATAACAGATACTGAGAGCAGTGAAAAACATTTTCAGTGTAAAGCAGGCTGCAGGTGCCTACTTGGAACCTTCTTGTAGCTACTCCTGCAGCTGTCCTTGCCATTTTGGAGAGTAACTCCTCCTGAAATGGACTTTTTATTCCCCTTCCATGCATGGCTGCTGGTGGACGTCCACATCCCTCCATGCTGCCAGCTTCTCTGCAACAGCGCTGGAGGTGTCAGCCACCAGAAATGCTGCCTCCAGGCACCCGGCTTCTACACCCGCTGCTGGGAGGGTTTGTGCTTAATTAGGCTTGCTCATAAGGGTGGAGAGTTGAGTCAGAGTCTTGATCTGTTCTGAGCCAGAGATTAGCCCAGAGACAATTCCTGCTGTGTTAGGACGTTTACTGGAAGGATATCTCTTAGGCCACTCCTGGAGAGGTGAGGTGCTTATCATTTTGGCAGTCTTTGGGCTGCTTAGAATTAGGCTTTTTTTTTTTTTTTTTTTTTTCCCCCAAACTGGCAGAGTAAGAGACAGGTCTGCAACATGAATTAAGGGGAAGAATCCATCCCCTGCCATCCCCAGGTTTTGTTTGGGTTATTTGGGAATAGAGGGGACATTCCTGGTGTTGGGTCGTGACTACCTGCCAGCGCATGGCTTCTTTACTGCCCTGAGAGCCCCTGGCAGTCTGCAGGTTTAATGTGCAACAAGCAGGTGTGCTAAAGCTGAAGCTTTGACACCCCCTGGAAGAGTCCTAAGGATCCTAAAGATGTGGACTTCCAGACCCCAGGCATGTCCAAAGAACAGATAAGAGCTCAGTCTGGAGCTGGTGTGATGAACCCTCTGGATCCCGGCCTGGCGGCACAGCCTTGGGAGAGAGCTCTGCTCTGAACACTGGAGATGTTGCAGTCCTGCTTGTTCCTCTGTTACTCGTGTTAGAGCCTTGTTAGGGTACACCCAACTTCAGTGCGATAAGGTGAGCCTGGGCTGGTTCTGATAAAAGTAGACTTTGGATTGACGCTTTCCAGCGCCTCCACAAGAAGCAGAGTGGTCACCCTCTATTCCTGTCTGAGCCAGAGACAGCTCTTGGAGAAGAGGTTCTTCCTTTAGGACCCCTTCTGGAGAAGAAAATAAATACCTTGTTTCAAAAGAGCTTCTGAGTCATGTATACCCGCCCTCCTGAACCGTGGGTGCCTCTGGCCAAGGCCTTGCCAAGCCTCTGGAAACCAGACGGAAAACGTTGAGCTCCTGCACTTCACCTTGCCAGGGTGCTGCACCGTGCTTGCTTGAACTGATCTCACCCCTACGTCTTGTGAGCTCAGACCAGAGCAAGTGTCAGAGATAAACTATCCATCTGGTCCTGTCTCTGCTCACCATCCCATGGGAGAAACCTCTGTATTTTAGCAGAAGTGTAGAAAACCCAGCAAAGTTCCTCAAACAGGCAACAGACAGAAGCTGTCTGTGTTGTTAGAAATTACTCTTCCCTTGGCGAGTCAGGTCTCTGCTATTCTGGAAACTGTTAGCCCAGCACCGCCACAGCCGAATTTTAGTCGTTCATTTGGTTCAGGGAGTGACTGCAGGGAAGATTTTAATTGATGCTGTATTGATGCTTTTGAGATGAACTATGTGACGAGCAGGGGGACTGATGGATTGAACACCTATGTAGATAAGTCAGACCTTTTATTTTGTCTTTTTTTACTAGTACTTGAAACGCACCACTGCCCTTGCTCACACAAAGGGGGAAACCCACCTGGAGAGGCATCGGCAGTGAGTGTAGGAAGTGCTGCACGAATGAAGAAGTGAAGTTTAACCCCAGGGAGGAGGAGCGTGGCTGCAAACGAAAAGAGGCTGCAAGGATGAGGCTGGGGTGATGAGTCCCAGGGCTCTGACCATGCTGGAGGCATGGCATGTCATTGGCAGGAGGTCCGAAACAAATGTGTCCTTGGAAGCTGCGGTGGCAGTGGTCATCCCCCCCGGCCTTGAGGCCATTGCAGGGCGGTGGGAGATGTGCAGTAACTGCTGCTCACTGCAGAGCGACGGGCTTTGTATTGCAGACGTAAGGCAGAAGGGATTGGGGAGCTCTGTGTCTTGAGCTTAGTTTTTGGTTACTTTCCTTTGACAAAGCTCTCTTTCCAGCTTTGTGTTTATCAGGCAGTTTTACCTTTATAAAGTACTGTTTGGACCATGTTTGCACAGGTATTTAGTTAAAATGCAAATTCAGTTTTGCAAGTCTCCACTCCCTCCCCTCCTGTTTTTCCCCAAAATGCTTTGACAAGAGCTTGCAGCCGTGTAAGTTAGAGCACAGCATCAAACTTCAGAGGACACCTGCGAGATTTACAGGTTGTTATGAACTTGTTTGCACTATTGAGACAATATGCTAAAATCTCCTTAAAGACATCAGCCTTTCATGCTCCTTAGTGGTTGCCTGAGGGGAATTGAAGTCCGTCCTTTCTTGTATTGAAAGCTCTGTCCTCCATCCACTCACTTGCCAGAACTGCTCCTAAGAAGTCCTTACGTCTCCAGTCTCCTGTTCACATGGTAACTTCCAAACCCTTGTTTTGAAGTCCTGCGTGGAAACATGGCTACAGCACAGAATCCTCAACTAGAAACTGAGAATAAGAAAGTTGTGGCTATGTAAGAAGTGCTTTTTACATTTTTGGTCTTTCTCATCCTTCCTTAGAGTGTTTCTGGATCCCAGCCACTAGACATCTTGGGTATTTCTGCTGCAAATACTCCTGTATCCCATCCCACCAAGCCCTGTGGAGCACCAAGACCCGTCAATGGAGTTATTAACACGTAAGCTGCTTGCATAGTATGGGAAGAGCTTCATTTTTGTGATCTTGAGAAAGTCCCGTTGGAAACCAGCCTGTAGCACCCTGGTTGGTAGGAACTGGGTTGGTAATGGTATGAATGGTTTATTTTTGAAAAAAGTATGGTAGTAGATCATGCTTGGAAGCATTGTGGAGGAGACTGCTTGCTTGAGGTTTTCTGCTGCATTGTTTTTCTGAAAATGGTATTAAACTGAGCTGTGTTTACATGAACAAGCCCTGCAGGCAACCATTGAATGAGCATATTCAAAACTGTTTCTTCATGGGTATTTTTAATACATTTGCAAATTGTATGATTCAAAGGTACTAGTGGCCCACTTGCATTTATTTTGCAGAAGTATCTGTAACCACTGGCCCACTTTTCTGGAGATACTGAAGAACCCAAATCCCATTGATTTGGGGAGTAAGACTTTCTAAATTCTTTGTTTCTCCGGGCTTTTTTGGTTGAGAAAGCCTTTAAGTGGGTAAATGAAATCAAGTGAAAGAAATTCTTGTATGGTACAGGATGATTTTAGGGTTGATCCACTTGAGAAATCCTTGAACACATGGTGCTTCGAAGTTCCGATAGTGGCTGGAGAAGCATTGCTAGCACCCTTGCACTTGCTTAGTACCTTGCGGAGGGAGAGATGCTGCAGCGTGAGCAAGCGTAGAGAGCACGGGTTAACTAGATGCTGCTGAAACACTGCGGTCCATAACAGAGCCCTTGATGTGTCTGTGGCCTTTGAACTGCAGGGCCTCAGGCCACAGGACTCTAATGTTTTGCATTTTTAGAAATGAAGCAGTTGTAAAATATGCATGAAAAGGTTCTGTAGATGAGGAGCTGTGCTGGTAGGTGGCATGTGTATTGATGCCATGGGAGGGCAGGGTTACTGCATGTGGATGGGAAAGCCCTTTGTATGTAAAACAGAAAGGTTAATGCTAACATCCTGCTGAGAGTTGTTACAGGTGTAGTTCTCAAATATTAAACAGAATCAAGTTTACAACGAAGTTAAGTATTTTTTCCAGAAAATGATATGTTCTCTGTCTTGTGCTCTCTGGATTTAGACTGAGGAGAACCTGTTGTCTTAAGATGCCCTGAACTGTAATTCTGGGGGAAGCTGAATTCTAGGATTAAAGCTGTTCAGGTCTAGAGTGGCTTTTGGTCTTGCTCTATGTCCAGTTTTAGATACTGCCTTTTGTTCAGAACTTCCGAAGGCATTTTGTCAAAAGTTCAGTGGTGAGTGTGGAAAGTGAGGAAAGTAAAAGCAGAAATTAGAGTTGGCTTAGTAAAAGCTATTGCCTGGTGAAATTGCAATGCTTTAAGCTCAGCTTAGAGTGTTTGCTAAGGTCCGAATCATGAACCTGGCTGGTACTGCTGGGTAGTATGTGGTGTTTGAATGAATAGCGCTGTGTTTTGTGTTCTTTTGTCTTCTTGGGCAGTCTTCAGCCTGGCCTGGCAGAACGTGCTCAGGGAGATAGCCAGGAAGCTGAGGAGCTCTTGCATAAAAAGCAGCGACTGAACATGGTTTCTTCATCTTTGGATGGAACATGTGTAGCAGCTCGCACTCGCCCAGTGCTGAGCTGTAAGAAGAGACGGCTTGTTCGACCTAGCAGCATTATGCCCCTTTCCAAAAAGGTTAGTGCTGTTTGGTTTTATAATGCAGTATATAGCTAAAGCTCCACACCAAAGAGCCTGGTGAGGTACTGATGCATTGGTCTAGTGTGCTTTTGCTTTTGCATGAAGAGGTGTCCCTGCAGATAGCAAAACCAAACAAACCAAATTTTCTAACATAAGCTGCCTTGACTGCCATTTAAAGTCATTACCAGTAGTCCAAGTCCTAGTGTAAACTGGTCAGCTCCCCTCATCGCTTCAGAAGCTCACCCTGAACTGTGAATGTTGACATGGCAACTCTTAATGTGGTCACCTTTACACTAAACATGCCTTGGGTCTTTCTGGTTTTGCACACAGGATGTGTTTTTTTGGATCTTGTGTTTTCATCTCCATTCGATGCACACATTTCTTATAATATGTGCCCAAAACTGGGTGCAGCCCTCCAGCTAACGTGTTAGCAATGCCGAGCAGAGTGGCAGGATTATCTCATGCATCTTGCATGGCCATCCTGTTTATAAAGCCCCGCGGGGTGTTAATTCTCTGTAATGGTCTGACACTGCTGATTCATGCTCATTTTCTGATCCATAACAACCACCAGATCTTCTGGGCAGAACTGCTGCTCAGTTACCTCTTCACTGTGCACTGAAGCGTCCACTTGTTGCATTTGCCTTCAGTTAATTATATTTGATTTATTTTAGGCTGCTTCTCTTAATTTGTAAGCATGAGTGGAATTCCAGCTCTTTCCTTCAAGGTGCTTGCAGCCCTTCCCAGCTCTAGTGTTGTTTGCTAGGGCTTAAGGGTATTATCTCTTCCATCATTCAAGCCATTAATGGAAATTATTTGAATAATACTAGACCCAGAACAGACTTCTGCAGAATCTGATTTGATACATCCTTGCATTTTGACAGGGAATCATAGGTTGCTGTCTCTGTAACGGATTTACATCTAGTTGTGCATCTGCCTGCAGTGGTTTCACACAAATGAAGTATATATAAAGTCTATAAATCTGTGAATTGAAAGTCTGTCTGGGAAAGAAACAAAGTTGAAAAACATCCGTTTTCACTCTGTAAAGATGTCCCTGTAAGTGTCAGCTCTTGGCATATAGTGATGGGTCTCTGACCCATCTGAACACAACAAGGCTTTTTTCCCTCTCTAACAACTGAATTGTGCTGCCTCTTGGTTTTTGTAAATGAGGTTTCAGTCTAGATAAAATTAAACACCCTTAGTCAAATTTAGTAGATGTTAAACTTTCTGTGCTGCTGAGTAGTAGTTTTCAGTTGCATTTATGCCAAGTGAAAGTGTCCTTTTATGAGTTGAGACTAAATGAACAGGTGTTTTATAAGGTATTTTAAAAAAATCAACCTTTAGGATGTTTTTCATGAGCTGTCAAAGGGGAGTGCGTGAAAAGAGCCCTTAGATACATTGACCTCTGATGTTTTAAAATTATTCTCTTTCTTGTTTCCAGGTCCATCGTAATAGCCTGGCACGATGTAGCTGTGATGTGAACCCTTCGTGTGCTCTGTGTGGCACTAGAAGCTCAACAACTCTGGAAATCCAATATGATGCCCCTTTGCTGGAGCGCCTGTCCCAGCTGGACTCCTGTATTCACCCTGTCCTCTCGTTCCCAGACGGTGAGCACAGCACCCATGGAGCTGCCAGGGCTGTTGTTAAACGGGGTCCTGGGGTGGGTTACAGGAGATGCTTGGATGTGCTCCAGAGCCTGCTCCTCCATCCCGGGCTTCAGAGGAGCTGCAGATCTGCTTGAGTACAACCAGGCTTGTTCATCTACAAGTGTTTTTAGGAGCAGAGCATTTACTGGAGCGGAAGGGTTCAGGAGAGCGTTACACCTGAAGTCCGCTCTGAATGTGTATTATGGGAACCTGACCTGGAGCCTCACTCGGGTTGAAGAAACCAAGCAGTGCCTGGGAGGCTGTACTGGGACCTGGGTCTTAGGCTAGTGTCTTTGTTGCTATAAACCACTTGGGAAATATCTGCATCCACAGAGTTTATTCATCTGTGTAAAATTATTTGTGGATTGCTTTAAGTCACAGGAAATTTTTTTGACCTTGTAAGGAATTGTAAATTATATTCTGTGGTTCACATGGCACAGAAAGAAGGGATGTTCTGGTTAAGACACTCGATTCCCTGTGTTACGGTATCAGGGTTGGTTAAGAGGAATAACTAACCAGTCCCGACTGTGGGGTATTCACAGGTTTCGTGTGTAGGGACTTTTCCCAAGGGAAAATAAGTAGTTTCCAGAGTCTTTTGCTTCCTGAGCTGCCAAATTAAATACAAAGTCTGGTCTTTGACCAAGAACTATTGACTTGCATGCACTTGGTGTCCATCTGTTGTCTTTTTCCTCTGATCGCAAAATACAGGTCTACAAATGATAGGAACTGGTACTTCTATCAGGAGAGCCAGGCAGTAAATAGATCATAGTGGTTCCTTTCCTTGGCTGCTGTGGTGTAGACCACCACTGGTAATGCTGGGAGGAAGGTGTGTGACCCTGCTTCCCATGAGGATGTAAAGTGATTGGTCCGGCTTAAGACACTGGCCTAATGTGTGTGTTTGGCTTTAAATTCCAGCTTTGCACAAACTTCATGTGACATTAGGAAATGCATGGGGTGTCTGGGGACAATTAATCTGGCATCTTTCAGTAGCACTGTATTTAAAACAGACTAAAATAGTAAATTGATTGTATTTTTAACACTAAATACCTCCACCCCTAAAGACACATCTCTGTTAAAGAATGCTAAAGGAACTGAATACACTGAACTCCTGAAGCAGAGATTTATTTCACAACACTTGTAATCCACTGTCTATAGTGTTAAATCTAATATCCTAGGAAACGGTGAGAAAACCTGTTGTGTACTATTGCAGCGTGACCACCAGGCAAATCACCTCATCCCATATTCACTTTCCATTTTCTTAGGGTCAACTGCAGCCAGCTCACATGGTAAAAGATCTGTTCTGGCTGCATGAGAGTAAAACCTTTGTTTTTAAAGCTACATGGTATAAAGCTTACAACAGCTATACAGAAATAGCCGTTCCCTTCCTCCCTCCTAGAGGCAATGACAGATTAACTTTGATTATTCACTAATGCTTAATGTAGTTTTGCTAGGGTTGCTTTTCGAGGGTGCGGATACTTTTCTACCCAAACATAAAGCCAGGTAGTGTGTTCAGGTAGGGGAAGTGCTCTTCCTGAAGTTAGTCTGCATCGAGGTGTCTGTGAGTGTTAACCCAGGTTGCTGTCAGTGCTCCCATATGATCATTTTGGGGGGTTCACCTTGAAAGCGAACTGTTTGGGTTCTGGAGGAGCTGGTGAGGCTGTTAGACAAGCCTGGCCCTGGAGCTGTGAGCATGTGCTGACTTTCACTTTGAGCCTGTGTCTCTGGGCTTCTCCGGGCTGCGGTGCAGTTTGCCAAGGGCAAAACTGCCAGGTGCTGCAGGAGGAAAAAGACCATTTATTCTTCTGGGAAGTGAGGCATAGGCATCGCAGCTTTTAACCCGTTGTACTTGGGCTTTTTGAGTGCTTTGTTGTTGTTGTTTTGTTGGTTTGTTTTCTGGTTCATCTGGTTTCTTGCTGGGAATTTTCAGATGATGTAATAACCTTGGTGGGAGGATGAGGCTGGGGCGCCCAGGCTCATTGCGGTTGCCATCTGCTGGTCCCCGGGAGGCCTGCAGCGTTCAGAGGAGGAGGAGGAGGAGGAGGAAGAAGCGTCAAGGTGTCACTTGCTGCACAGATTCTGGTGCAACCAGTGCTGACAGCAGCACAGTGGCAAATCGGCAAATAACTCATTTTCTGCTGACAGCGTTTTGTCTTGCCCTTTTCCCCTGCTGTCAACCTGTCCCCTTCTTCCACAGATTTGGGGGTGCTGGGATGGGGTGAATTTACAGGAGAAAGCAAAAGATAGCAGAGAAGAGGCTGTTTTCCCAAAGTCAGACCAACCACTTCAGCGCAGTGGTGTTGCAGCTTTGCTGGCAACATCCTAGAAGGACTGGCTTGACCCCTCTCTGTTCTTTGGGACATGTCTCCACAAACCAGTAGTGGTGGCCAAAAAGCTGCCATCATTCTGTGATAGCCCTTCCTTAGCAAATGGATGGGGCTAAACCAAAGCTTTAACCATGAAGATACTTTAAATGCAGCTGTCCTGGCTTTTTCCTGAGTCACGTTCCCCCTCATAACAGTCGACTCCAGCCCGTGCTCTACCAGCTCTCTCTGTCTGGATCTGCTGGGGTTTTCCAGTCCCTGGAACTGGTGAGGAAATTTTGGGGAGGTGTTCAGGTATCGGTTATTGTGACTACTTCGTTCTCCTGTCAGGATGTACTTGGACTGTGAATACTGTAAGAATGTGCTTCTCTTAAAGGGCATCAGGTTAGAAATGTTGAATCCTAACATGGCAGGTCCTCTCTGAATGTGAGGCATGCGTAGGCAAGCCTGGGTTTTACAGTCAGTGCCTGTATGTTTGTTCAGGGCTGTTTTTACTGGGGGGACTGGAAGAGGATTATGGTACTGCAGATGTTTGGTGCATAATTTAGTTAATCCGAATGCTCTGTTTCATATCTGTTTGCAGATGTGCCGTCAAGCCTGCACTTCCAGAGCATGTTGAAATCTCAGTGGCAGAACAAACCCTACGAAAAAATGAAACCTCCCAAAAAGCTCTCGCTCAAGCACAGAGCCCCCATGCCTAACAGCAGCCTGTCTGACCCTGCTCGCAAGGACCGTCACAAGCTGGTGAATTCCTTCTTCACTGCAGCCAGTAAGTGTCCTTCCTGCCTCTGCCATGTGCAGAAACATTGCCCAGTTTGTACCCAACACCTGTGCAATGTGAGAGGAGAGAGAAGGACACCCTTCAAATTTAGCTCTCAGGGATGAGGCTGTGGTATCGCAGGCCAGGGCTGGAAGTGATGTGTGTGCAGGTTGTGAAGTTCAGGCTGGTCCCAGTTTGTAGGGACCTATTCTCGCTCAGTCTGAGGCTGTGCTCGTGCTGGCGTGGGCAGTGCTACAGCTTGTTCTGCTGTGAGCACTTCTCTCCAGTGCCATGATGGTGTTGAGCCCAACCTGTCTGGATTTGTGTGGCTGGTGAACTCTGCCCAAGACTCCTGCGCCAACAGAAAGAGAGGTGAAAACTGGAGTTTCATAGCTCTTTCTCTGTTCCCCTCCTCAGAACGTTCACATCAAAAAATCCAACCAGACAAGGCACACAGGCCACCTTTAGACGATTTTGCGGCCGTGTCCAAGGCTGAGAGAGCGCCAGAGCGCTCGCTTGTCCAGCCTCCTGCCTGTGACAAAAAGCGATTGCGAGACTGCTCATCTGAGAGGAGTGAAGGTAGGCTCCCACGGCCAGGTCTCTCGGGGGAAGCTTGGGCTTTGCTGCATATCCAGTCTCTTTCCCCCTTCAGCCTTGTAGAAGGGTGAACGTGCTGCTTCTGAGCCTTGTCACCACCGCAGCAATGCCTCGTGTGCTCTAACTGCTTCTTCCCCCAGGGCCTCTCGAGCTGGCAGCCACCGTCAGAAGATGCTTCTCTTTCATGCAGAGTGCTCCTCAGCACTGACCATTTCTGGTGCACATGGTCCTTTTCTATCCACACCCCTCCCCCTTTGTTTACTTGTTTGTTTACTAATGTAATTCTTCATTTTCTCCCACCCTCCTTGTGTAGTGTTGAAGCATCACACGGATGTTGGTGGCCCAAGCTACTTGTCAGCAGCTGCGACCCCCGCACCTCACAGCCCTCTAACACGGCAGTTGTCCACCTCCTCGGAAGGCTCCGCTCCTGCCAGCACGAATTCACAGGGCACCTCCAGCATGGCCGTAAGTGTCTGGTGCCTTTCTGGAGAGGTTCTGAGCTCAGCTTCATCATAGGGTCTCAGCTTTTGAACAGTTCAGGCACCTTAGGCTTGAGAGTGATTAGTATTTCTCTTAGCATGCTGGACCTGCTGGTTCAGCTGATGGTAAGGTTGCTGGCCCTCTTTTTTTACTCTGACTTTGGGTCTGCTGGGGTTCCTGGATTGCTGTTGGCTGTGCAGAGAGCCAGTCAGCTGCAATTACATGTTCATTGTCAGCTCAGTAACTGCTGGTAAATGTTCCTTTTCTCAGTAGTCCCCTGGCTTTGCTCCACTGGGGTCTGTGCTCAAGGATCTGGGTCCTGGGTTTGAGCATCTCAGTCTGGCACAGCTTTGCATGTGCTCCCCAACTGGTGGGTCAGGCCTGGCTGTTGACAGTGACATGTTGGGATTTCCTTGCTGCCGTGGCAATAGTTGCCCACCCATTCCATCCGTATTCAGCTTGACAAGAATTCTGGGATTTGGCTGTGGCAGGTCACTGGTGCTTGGGTTCCCACGTTTTTACACTAAAAGCTGCAGCGATCAAAGGAGATGGAGAACATGGTAAATGGCAGGTGACTCCATTAGGAAAATGGGCTGTTTGCATATCAGGCTAATCCATGAGGATTCATGTGACTGTACTGGCAGTGCTGCTGTTACAGGTTTGGGGGAAGTTTTTGGATAGACCAGGTGAGAGCACCCAGGATTCAACCAGGTTTAAATAGATAAGTGTGGAGCTTATTTTTGTCACAGAAAATCTGTTCCAGTCAGAAGTGTGATTCAGATGGAAGCTGTTAGGCTCTTAGTGCAGCTGTCATAACCTGAGATGAACTCTTGTCTGACTGCTTCACATTCCTTCTCTGTCACAGTGTCACCTGTGGTGAGTCCAGACTCCTACAGGGACACAGGCAGGGGCCTGCTTCCAAACAGTGGTTCTTCCCTCTTTCCTGGTGGTTTCCCTGCTTTTTTTATGTTGGTGTTAGGGAACTAGATTATATGGGAGACTTCACTGGGTCAGTTTACCAGCCAGATCAATCTCCTGATCCTCCTGCCTGTGCTGAAGCTGGTGGCTGGAGCTCAGCAGCCCTTGCTCACCTTGATCCAGTGCCTTGCAGGACCAAGCGCAGCCCTTGCCTTTGTTTGTACCTTCCAAGCTGAGGATTTTTTATTGGGAAGAGGAATTTCCAGCAAGCAGTAGATGAACTCCATTCTGATGCAAATTGCTGTTGGTTCTGGAGTCTCCATAGGTCATAGGAGGCCATTTCATATGAGGCCACATCCTTTTTCTGTCAGTGACTTAACATGACAAAACCTAAAACCTTTTCTCACATTGTTCTCGTCTTCATGTTACAGCAGCCCAGGAGGAGGAGAGGTGAAAGTTCATTCGATATTAACAACATTGTCATCCCGATGTCTGTTGCTGCAACAACTCGTGTGGAGAAACTGCAGTACAAAGAGATCCTCACACCCAGGTACGTGCCTGATCCCTGGCTCTCGGGGATTTTCACGTCCCAGGCTTATACTGTGTAACTGTACTTTATGCAATCTAAAGTCATCCTGTTGTCCTCTGTCCTGCGGCAAAGCCACTGGGTATGTTGAGCCGAAGGTCCTGGCGGTTTCCCAGCTCTGCCCATCTCCAGGCTGGGTGGTGGGTGCCTGGGCTGGGTTAACGCTGCAGCTCAGGAGGGCCGGGAGCAGCACTCCCATGCCTGGGCAGCGGTAGGGATCACAAGCTTTCTCTGCCCGAGTTGAGTGCAAGGAGGTGAGCTATCAGCGCATGTTTGGATGTTCTTGGATTAACACCATGAATGAGATCAGTTGCTGGTTTTCGCACCTGAGTGCTTGGTGGGAGTGTGCCAGCTTGCTGCAGCACTGTTGCAGCTTCTTCATCCAAACAGTTTCCAGTCCTTTTCCCTTCCGGTTTTCCAGGTCTCTTTCCCACTTACCTCTTTCTTCCTCCTGGTCCTACATGCTCCTCCCAGGCCCTGCTCAGAGTGGGGCAGGGAAGGAGGCTGTTGCTGAGCCAGAGGAAGAGGAGGAAATGCTGCAGCATCTGCTCTGCTTCCTCAGCCGTCGACAGGCTTCAGCCGCGCTGCCAGGCCAGCGCCAGGAGCTGGGCGAGGAGGCAGAAAGGCAGGTCTGCTGGTAGCTTCAGTCTCCCTTCCTGAGCCTCCCAACGTGGAAGGGCATCTCCTGCCTGTCCCCCAACGTTGCGCTCGGTGGATGTGAACCCACTGCAAAACAGCTCAAACTGCTCAAAATGGAGCAGGCTAACAGCAGAACAGGATAAACCATTGTCTGATAGCACAGGAGGGATTTTGGTAGACAAATACGGTCACTCGGTGTTAAAACTGAGCCTAAGGGTGTTGCTCATTGTGGCAGGCTTGTATTTTCCCCTCTCCGAAAGACAGTCTTAGTGCGTGTGGGGCATGTGAGGCTGGGCTGTGACTGACCCCCCTGGGATGTTGTGTGTTGCAGCTGGCGTGAAGTGGATATCAGCGCTCTGAAAGCAAACCCTGATGAAGACAGTGAGGAGGTAAGAGTTCTATTCCTGAATTAGTGTGGGATGGGGTTGAGAGCAGCTGAACAGTGTCCACGGAGGATGCCAAGAGGAAGTGGACACAGGGACCTCAGCAGGGAGGTGTGGAGTCTCTTCCTTTATTGCAACAAAATGGCACAACTGGCCTTGCAGAAACCAGCCTGGTGTTGGTTCCTTCTCAGGAAAGGTGTGATAAGGCAGAGGTTAGATTAACTGGATGGGTACAGATGAATCTGAGGTCTCATTGCTGTCTGGAGACCTCTGTGGGCAGCAGTCTTTTTATGGAATAGTCCAATCAAGAAATGGTGACCAGTCATGCCACTGTAGTTATTATTTTAGCTGAACTGATAATGGTAGTGTTTCCTCAGACCTCTGTGTGAGCACTTTCATTCTGGGGTATGTGGCTTTCCTTTGCTTTTTAGTTCTTAATCTCTTCCTAAGCAGTGCAGACTCAGTTTAACAAGGTGCTCTTGCACTCACTGATAACATCGGCCTACCTCCAGACATAAACATTTATTTAAATTCATGCTGTAGCTAATGCTGGAAAAACTACACGTAGGTGCGTGTTTAGTAGAAGAAAGCTCTGACCAAGCCCTATACCCTTCCCTTTCCAGATCGAGGACTTGTCTGATTCGGCCTTCACTGCTCGGCATAGCAAGTGTGAAGAGATGGAGCGAGCCCGGTGGCTTTGGAGCACGAGCATGCCCCCGCAGCGACGGGGCAGCAGGTACAGCACGGGCAAGGGCTGCACCAGCAGTGCTCGAATGTCGAGGGGTGTGGTGGGTTTCTCTTGGCCAAGGTGGTGTTCCCAATTCTTGGGAGCAGGTTGTGGAGGCTTTATTAGATTGGCTGATCCATGAAAATGGATAAAGGTCATGCTGGTATTGGAAAGTCTGATCACCATCCACAAGAGCAACTGAGGAGCCCTTTTAGGAGTGGGGCGTAGTCTTGCTTAGGTCAGGGACTTTGTGACCAGTTAAGTCGCGGACAAGCAACTTGCACCATCTTTTTGGATTCTGCTTTCTCAAGCACTCTCACTGCTCTAGAAGTGTGGAGGCTGGTGTGCCAGCCTGTGAGTCCAGAGAAAACAAAAGGGCTGAGCCGGGTGTAGCCAGGTGTCCATGCAAGAAAAGGAACAGCGATTGTTCTCAACGTTACGCCGTTTTATCACACCTCTGCTTGATTGCTTCAGCAGTGCTGTTTCTCTGCTCCATTTATAGACGTGTCCCTACGTTCCTCTGATCACTGGACACTTGGTTCCCTTTCTGTAGTGTCTTTATGTGAGTGGGTGTCTAAAACTGCACAGTTTCCAACTGTTGATCTCATCATGAACCTGCATAAGAGATCTTCTCCATTTGATTTCTGATGTTGTGTTTGGTTTTGAACCACTCTGTGCTTGGGCAGAAATGCTTCCAGAACTCCAACCACATGCACACATGCACCTGGTTGTCTCAGTCTGGTTGTGGTTTTAGTTTAGCCTTGTTGGGTGTATGCAATTGTGCAAGGTTTCTGCAAAAACTTCTGCAAATGCAAAAGTAGCATTTGTCAATCTTCATTTGTGCTGCTGCTGCCTCATTTCATCTGCCACTGCATTTCCAAAGGCTAGTGAAGTGTGGGATGTTTTGGTGTTTCTTTGCAAACTTCTTCAGCCAGTTGCTCAGTCTTAGAGCACTTCACCATACCTTTGTTTCTCTAGAGACCCTCTTGTAAGGACATTGGTGGAAGGTGTTGTGTTGAGGTCCTGGCTTTGTCATTGAGATTAATTCAAGTTTCATCTCCAGGCTTTGCCTGGCCAGGGTGTGAACACTTCCAAGGATGGAGATTCCCCCAGAGCTGGGGCCAGTGTACTCAGTGCAGCTCCCAGCAGGGAGAGGTGGGCATGCGAGTGTCCCTGCTCCTCTGGCCGCATTCCTCAGAGCAACCCGGGATGTGGTTTACTGTGTTTGTGCTGAGCGCGACTTGGCTGAGTTCAGCTCCTGAGCTCCTCCTCAGCAGGATCCTTGCTCAGTCTTTCAGTTCCTCTCCTGGAGTTGTTCTCTGTGGCTACTTTAGTCTTTCTTCAGAAATAGTTGGAGCCCCTCAGGACCTGGTAATTTCTTGTTGCTGTGATTCAGACAGTGCCTTGCTCCTTGCTTGTTGGGTACCTGGGCTAGGGTAGCACCAGTAAACACTGGAGTAAACTCACTTAGTTTGCCTTAAATGCCATTCTCTTGGTGACCTGCTCCAGCAGACCTGCTGAGCCTCCTGTGGTCTTCCTGCCTTGTTTATGTAACTGGTTTAGCTTCCTCTAGCAGCTTTTAAATTGCATCTTGATTCAGCACATGGATTCTGTCTAGCTTGCTGCAGGTGTAGCTGCTCTATTAGTCTAATTTGGGCTGGGTTTGTATGTTCTGGTGAACATTTTGGCCAAGATAGATTTTGGAATCTGGTCCTTGTTGCCACTTGCTGTTGCAATTCATCTTAAAGAGTTGCACACAGATGTGGGGACTCCAGTCAGGTTTCTCTGCAGCCTGTGGGTCTTTCATCTGGGAATCTGTGTAGGTGCTCACATTCTTCATAATTCTTGGTTCAAATTTTCTGAAGCCTAGGGGTTTTACAGGGCTCGTCCTACACCCAACTGTTGAACTTGCTGCATTTGCAGCATTACTGATTCCCTATGCTTGGTTCTTGAACTGCCTGGTGTCACATCACATGTGGATGGTGGAAGCACTTGGAGAAACTGATTTTGAAGTGTCTGATTTCATAGGGTGGCTTCTCATTGTGGTGTTTATGCAGCACTTGCAGCATATGAGATGTGTGGGACATGTAACCTTTGGAGAGCAGCGTCAGTGTTGCAAAGCTGCTTTGAGACAGTGGAGATGGGACAAAGATGAGCCTGGATGACTTTATTTAACCTCTGGGCTGCTGTGTTCCCCATTGTACGGCTGCTCCCGAGGGGGGGTGGTGGGAGGGATCACAGGGTGCTCTGGGCACTGGGACTGGAAGCAGGGCTCTCAGATGTGCTCCTGTCTCAGGTCTTACAGATCAACAGACGGACGGACGACCCCCCAGCTGGGGAATCCCTCGACTCCCCAGCCAGCGTCCCCTGACATGGGCAACTGCCACTCCCATTCGGAGCTGCCTCACACCCACTCGCCGCGCAGCCCCATCAGCCCTGAACTGCTCTCTGCCCCTTTCACCCCCCTGTCCCGTGACTCCATGCGGCTCCTGTCCAGCGAGGACACCCGTTGCTCCACGCCCGAGGCCAGCCCTGATGAGCAGGTGGGTGCTGGCTCTGCTCGTGGCCGTTTGGTCTGGTTTTGCTCCTGGAGGCTGGCAGGAAGGTCCGAGTGCTGCCTGTCACTGTCACCACAGTGACTGCTGCAGATGGGTGTAAAGGTAAATCTGATGCTCAAACTTTTATCCTCGCTGTGGGGAGACAGCTTGGAAACCTGCTTGTGGGAAATTCCTTCCAAACGCTTGGCCAGATGGAATGTAGAGTGTGGTATTTCGGCATGGGCACCAGGATGCTTTTCCAGCGGTTGGTTCAGTTTGAAGGCTGCCGTGTCCTCACCATGCGTGCTAAAGCTTTCCACACGTGTTAACAAGGCTCGGCTAAGTCCGTGGCTGGCGTGGCACTGTGGAGCTGCCTGCTCCGACCACTGCTGCAGTCGTGTACAGAGGGGGAGCAGAAGAGCTTTTCCAGAGGATTTTCCATAGCCTTGTGTCTCTTCCCTTTAGGCTGTGCAGCCTTGGGAGCGGCGCACCTTCCCACTCTCATACGATCCCAGGACAGAGTGCGAGGACCAATCTGACCCCCAAGACCGGCTGGCGCGCTGCACCCGGCGCACGTCAGGCAGTAAATCCTCCCGGGAGACTGACAGCACTTCTGCTCTGCCCAACCTGGCCAGCCTCAAGAGCCGAACCGCCCTGGCGACACCCTCCTCCTCTTCCTCCTCTTCCTCCTCCTCCTCATCCGCAGCAGCAGTTCAGCGGGCAGCGCACAGATAGAGACATACGGGAAGACAGGAGCAAAACCAACACACAGAACTAACTCTTGGCATTAAAGCTTCCAAAATCTGCGTTTGATATTCAAACATCCTGCCGGGAATTTTCACAGTTTTTAGTGAATTTAAGGAGTTTAGAAACTGTTTTTTGTTTTCTTTTTTGGTTTGTTTTTTTTTTTTTTTTTTTTTTTTTTTTCCCCTCCATGTTTCCTTGTCACACATGAGAGCCCCAGATTCCTCCCAGTGGAGTGAAGGCTTGGGAGGGGAGCAGCCCACCAGACACCCCGTCCCTCTTTCCTCCCCTACCCTCTTAGGTGTATAAATCTAGAGCGCAGGATTTAGCTGGCTAGCAGACTCCGGGGATAGTTTTTCTCAAGGGAAAGGGTGTCTTTTTTCTCTTAACCAGCTACCCCCCACCCCCTCCCGGGAAGGTTTTAGTGGAGTGAAATTAGTGATGAAAAGTGATGTCTTGGGATTGCAGCCCTCGCTCGCTCTCTGTCCTCACCCCACCCTTCCACCCGCCAGCATTTTTCCTCCCGTGGCTTGTACTCCCAGGGGTCTGAGGGGTGACTCTGCCACCAGGGCCACCTGCCACCTCCTCCTGCCCTTGCTCCTGGTTTGGGAGCAGCTGTTCACTGTGCCGAGGTCTGGCTGTCACCGGGGAAGGAAGGACCCTTCTAGCCGCTTAGCTCCACGTGGGAGGAGTGAGATTTCGGAAGCAGCCTTGCTCACAGCTTGTGTGTTCCTCCTGGGTGGAAGGCAAGGACGGGAGAGTCCTCAGCCCAGTGCGCTCGGATGCTTCACACAGAAGCAGAAGTCACGAGACCCTCTGGGGACGTGGCTGTTGGCCGAAGCCAGCAAACGCAGGTCAATGGCCGAAGCGTGAGCTCTGCCCCCAAGTCCCCCTGTGGGGTTGGGAGGTTTGGGGTGGGGCTGGGCCGGGTCACAGCGGAGGCACTGGGCACTGGGCGGGTCCCGGCAGGTGGGTTTGGGGTCAGAAAAGGCGAAATGAGAGAAGGAAGGCGGGGGGGGGGCGGGGATCGGGATCTGTCACCACTGCTTCGCTCCACTTCCACACGTGGTCCTAGAACAGGAGTCAAGTGTGTTTAATTTCCCAGTCATGGGTCTGATGTGCTGCCTCCTGACAGGTATTTTATTTTTGAAATGGAGTTCGCTGTTGTTCCCTCCCTCTCCCCGGCCCCTCCACACCGCAGTGACTCCTGGAATCCCGCACACCGGTCCGATCTGTAACGCTTGCTGATCCCCACGGTGTGGCTGTTGGTCCCTGTCGCTAGCATTGTGCCTGTCTTATGTATAATCACATCACCAAAAAAAAAAAAGGAAAAAATAAAAAGGACTTTTTTTTTTCCATTTTGTAATCGTAAAGAAATAGTAGCTAAACTGCTTAATGGTTGGGGTTTTCACAATTTTCAACATTATCTAGTGTTTTTGGTTCTGTTCTAGTTTAAAGGATTTGTCATTGTTTCTTTGAAGAAAACCAACAATGCTACCATATCCGTCTGCATAAGTGCTTTTCTATTTATAAGGTTGAAAATTCTGAGTAACCCTTTTAGCATTATAAAAAAAAAAAAAAAAAACCCCCACAAAAAAACCCCACCTTGTATTTTGTAAATATTTTCTTTTCCTGCTTTGAGCTGTGTAATGTCCTTGTTATATAGAAATGCTTTTCTTCCGAGAAGCTGATCTTTGTTAATGTCTTGATTCTGTTGGCAAAGCACAAACGTGCTTATAAAAAAAAAAAAAAAAAAATTAAAAAAAAAATTAAAACAGACTATGCTATGTAAAGTGTGTTTGTGAGGGTGGAAGGGGCCGTGGTCTCAGGCAGATCAGCCTCTTCTTCCCCACCCCGTGTTTCAGGGCATGGATGTGATTCAAAGGAGCAGGTGAAGCTGCAGCCTGGGCTGTGGTGGTGGCCGCACTTAAAAAGGAAAGAAAAAAACCCAAACCCCATGCCTGCCTGTCTTTGCCCCCTCCCCAGTAGCCACTGGCTGGGCTGGTCCTGCAGCTCTGGTGCGCTGGCACGGCTGCGAGGGGACGGGATGGGATGGACCCTCCGTGTGGCCAAAACCCAGTAGGTGCTGGAGAAACCCCTCCTGTCCCGGCTCCTGCTGCTCCCCATCCCCCCCACCTCGTGCAAAAGAGGCAGCAGATATCGTAGTAATGACTTTATTTCCAAATCCACTTTTACGGTAACAGTGTAAACCAGTTGTTAAAACGCACGATACACTATGGACATTCACAGACAGAAGCTAAGCTAGAATGGTACACTGAGATCAAACCTTCCCTCCCTGCCCCAGCACACCGCGGGAGCACGGGGCTGCCAGCACCACGGCAGAGTCTGACACTGGAAGTTCACTTCATAAGCAAATTTTTTTTTTTTTGAGTGCAGAAACGTGGGTTTGTTTTTTTTAAAATCAGTGCTGGTTTTAACCCTTTTCAGACCAAGATGTGTGTGGAGTAAAGGAAAAGCCATGGGTCAGTCTGCTCATGGTAACCCTCAGGCCTGGGTCTGAATGCGGTGTTGGGGCTGGGCATGTGGCTTGGGCTGCTGGAAGGGGTCAGCAGGAGCTGTGGTGGATGGAAAGGGCTGTCCTGCCTTCCCCCTGGCTCCCTGGCAACCCCCACGGTAGAGGACGGGTGCCCAGAGGGGAGCAGATGGGGCTGATGACACTCACAGTGGGAAGGGGCTGCTCACTGGAACACCCCCCCCAGCTGAAGGGTCGTTTCCCTCAGGAGTCTCACCTAGAGGCCAGGGCAGGTGGCACCAGGGCCGGGCTGGGATGGGCAAGCTCAGCTCGGGCCATCCTGCAGTCAAAAAGGGTTAAAAGAGGTGACTGGCATTCAGGTTCTCCCACTCATTTTTACAGAGGTCAAAAATACTGCAGTGGCTCCTACACCAATACAAAGTCACGGACTGCAAGTACAGTCTTACAATCATAAAGTCAACTGAAACAGAGCAAGTGACAAGTTGGACATGGGCTTTTGCTCAATGAGTTGGTGCTGGATCAGCCCCCTCCCCAGCAGTAAAGCAGCTCCTGGGGCTGCAGTGATGGAGGTCGGACACCGTCCCCGCAAACCCCCCCCAGTCATGATCATGACAGGCTGCCCAGCACCGTGGAGTGGGATGTGCCAAGGGTGGGAGTGGGTCCTGTCCAGGGAGGAACCGCTGCTCCACCACACTTAAAAGCTCCTGAAACAGCTGCCATGGCACCCAGCCATTGTCCCAGGGAGGACCCATGCCTGGCCCAGTCAGATCAGGATTTTGCGACGGCTGGGACTGCAGGGCTTTCCCTGCTGCTGGTCCCCCCGTTGCTGCCAGCTCAACCCCACCGCACTGCTGGTGCGTCTCAGACAGGGAGGGAGGATGCGCACTGAGCTGCACTGATGGCACCTCAGCCTCTTTGGCTGTACAAGGGGCAGGTGGGGACAGCCATAGGTGCAGCACAGCCCCAGGCCATGCCCCTCACAGTTCCCAGATTGCCACAGGAGCAAAAGCAGCAAAAAAACCCCAGCTCTTTTCCCCTCTGTGGTGCTGGGGTGGTGTGGGGGTTTAGTGCTGCATGGAAGAGACACCCTGAGGGAGAACATGCTGCAAACCCAAACCAGGCAAGCAGCTGGGGTTGGGGGGTTGGTGCCAGGGAGCAGCCTCTGGTGTCTGAGGTCAGGCTGGGACCCCGGGGGAGCTGTTGCCATGCACCAACTAAAACCTCCCTCGCACCTTCCCCTTGCGCCCTCCCAGTTGTCTCCTACCACTGCCAATGGCACGATAACGGCAGAGCCATGGAGCTGCCACTTCCTTGCAGGAAAAGAACAACCACCCAAAAAATGTTTCATGCTGCACCCAAATCCAGTGACCATCCCAGACCCGGAGCTGCAAGTGCCTCTCATGCGGCATCCCCAGGCCGTGGGAGGTGCCCAGCCCCAGGGAGCCCTGACACAGCCTCCCCAGCCCATGGCCCTCCCCAGAGTGCAGGGCAGCGGTTCTGCACCCACCGTGTGACCAGCAGACATGTGGTGCCAAGTCTGGGCACAACCTGGAGCTCAGCAAAGTTCCCGCTCTGGCCCTCCTCACTGGGCTGTGGTGGAGCTGGCACGGGGCAGCTCAAAACTACTTACAGCATTTTTTTTTTTTTTAAACACATGCTCATTTATGGAAACAGTCACCCTGGCACGGTCCAAGCATATACAGACAAATCTATTCTACGACACGAGGGGCTGCCAAAGGAATGGGGAAAAGCCTCTACTCATCCACTCAGCGGTTCCAGCACAGCCATGGAGAAGGGAACGGCCATTCGGGCCATGACAGCACTCCAGCTGCCGGAGCTGGGAGTGGGTTTAGGGGATACCTGGCAGTTATCTTCATACACATCTCGGCTTGCAGAGGTAAAAACAAAAGGTTTCTTCCAAATCAGCAGGCATTTAATGCAAAAAAGGGAGGGCACCTCCCTGCAGTCCCTGGCTGCAGCACCCACTGCCCATGCTGCCCTGGCATTGTTAGGGTAACAAGTGTGGGAAGGTCATGTCCTCTCCCACAGCCCTGTGCTGTGGGGTGCTTGGGTCATCCTGCTGGGGCTGCCCCTCTCCCATCCCCGGGGAGAAACGGTCCCTGCCAGGGCAGGTGGCCCTGGGCAGGGCTGGGACAGCAAGGGACATCACAGGAGGACGAAGGGAGGGAATAGGGGACAGGGACGGGCTGTGCGCTCCAAGGAGCAAGGGGAGAGGAGGTTTTGTACCTCAAAGTGTCACTCATTTTTGAAGTCCTGGAGCTAGAGCTGAATGAACAGTAAAAGCAGGTTAAATCGTTAACCAGTTAGGGGATGGGGAAGCAGCTGTAAAACGAACAGAGGAAGAAGGCCAGATTATTATTTTTGTTTCTTTTTTTTTTTTCCTTGTCTTCTCTCATCTTTGCCCACCATGGTGCCCCAATCACAAGCCCTGCTTGGCCAGCGAAGCGGACACTTCGTCAGCTAGCGTGGCGAGCTGGGGGGAGTCCACCATATTGATGCTGCCAGTGGAGGAGACGTTGCTAAGGCGGCGCGGGGAGGCGTCTCCAGAGATGGTGGGGGACTTGTAGACAATTTCAGCGCCATGGTCGGTCTTGGCTTTGGCATTCTCGCGGAAAGTCAGCTTATGAGTCTCAATCTGCAACGAGAGAGGAGGGCAGTGAGCCCGGAGGATGTGGGGCACCATCCGGGCAGGCCATTTTTACCTGCAAACCAGCTGCTTGGTCACTGCTGTTGTGCAGCTGGGAGAAAAGCTCAGTTTGCTGGCCTGATGCCCCCAGTGCCCCGCAGTCCTTGAGCATGTCCCTTCCAGTAGACCACACAAGGAATGGCCACTACCAGAGGGAATGGCAGAACTGGAGTACCTCGGGATGCTGTCAAATCCTTCCCAAGCACACAGACCCGGTGTGGTGCTGGGTCCAGGCCCAGGACTCAGCTGGCACAACCTGGGCTGCTCCCACTCACCGGCAGAGATTTATGGAACGATGGGATCCCCATACAGTACATAAGGCTCCCCTTAAACCCACAGTCCAGGTTTGCTACTTACTGGTGCCCTCCCCAGCCAAGTGCCAGGCTGGGAGCTGGCTCTCCGGGGGGGACTGGAGCCCAGCGGGGTCTGGGCTCTGGCTCCGAGCAGCCTGGGGATGGGTCTTGTCTTCCTTGCCTTTCTCTCTCTACAGGTGAAGAAACCCACCCAGGTTGGTGGGTTCAAAAAAAAATGCATCAGCAACAAAAAAACGAAGATCCAATAAATGTAAACCCGAAGGAAGAAGACAAAAAATAAAAGAAATAGGAAGCTGGGGAGAAAAAGATCTGACAAACAAGGCCCTTCACTGACTCATAGGAAGAAGAGCTACTGCCTTTGGAGATGAGGTGGAGGAAAGCTTTCCATGTGCAACAGAAGAGAGCAGATGCTGCTGGCACAGGTACTTTGGCAAAGCACAGAGCATCCTGGCTCCCCATGGGAAACCCAACGCTTTGTAAAGCACAGGGCAGTCTGATGCACAGCAGCAGTGAGAGAAGGGTAAGGAAGTCAAGTGGTCCCCCAGTCAGAGGCCAGTGCACTGCCGGGAGATGAAGGGCTGAGAGGTGCACAGAGAAAACGTGGCCAAGAACAAAGTGACAAAATACAGGAGCCAAAACAGAACTTTCTCCTCCCATTGAGGAAAATAGTGGTTGAAAAACAAGCAAGATAAAAACATTTTCCCTGAAGAAATTCAACCACGTGCGTCACCTGGCTGCAGTCTCACCTCTGCTTACCCAGTTTCCCTGCCTGCGAGGGACGGGGCTGTCCTTGAAGCGGCTGTAGAAGTGTTTTACTTAGCTAAAACTTAATGTGAAGTTACCATGAAAGCCTCTGGCAGGATTGGCTCACCCTAAGTTCAGCATTTCACCTGACCTAATTGGCTTTTGTTTTTCAATTTAAATCCCCCCAAACATGCACCACTCCCTACACTAAGTCCTCAGTCAGCCTCAGCTGAGAGACTAAGACTTAAAGAGATCACCTTTCTTCTGAAGTGATGGCTTGCAGCAAAGTTGCCCTTTCTAAATAAAGCTAAGCCTTCAACGCTCTGCTTTCACCAGAGAACCAACACCTAAGCAGCATGCCGAGCTGCCAGCTTTGTGCCACAGCGCTGGGAGTAACTGGCAATACAGAGTGCAAAAGCTGTCGCTGATGGTGGCACCCCTTCACGTGAAAGGTTTGAGACACAAACATGCTTCTGCACAAACTCCAGAGAACAGCGGAAAGAGCAGGAAACCGCAGGAGAGGATATCACTTACTTACATTCACACTCATTCGGGTGCCACGGGAGGAGGACAGGCTGCCATCCCCACAGCTCTGCCACAGCTGTGCCCCAGCAAACGTCCTCCAGGTTGGCAAATGCAGCCCAGGAGCCCTTGGCTCTGCCCACCTGCAGCAAGCACTGATCAGCCCAGCCCTGGGCTGGCCGCTGCTTGTCCTCTGAAGGACGAGCGTGCACAGACGACCCCACGCTACAACATGGGCAGCAAATCCTTTCAAGCACTGGGGAAGAAGTGCTGCCTGGTAAGCAGAGAGGCCACGTGGGCTAAAGATGAGCTAAGGGCGCGGGACATTCTCGGAGTCCAGACTTCAACCGCTCTTTGCTTGTGTGCCTGCTCGCAGGGCAGACAGACGCAGCAGAACAGCATGTCTGCTCTTGACCCAGTGCCCCTTTACCTTTTTATTTCCTCCACCAGGGACGTGGCTGATGTTATCTAAGGACCCGATTTTTGATTGCACCTTATCTTTGAAGTCCAGTTTCTCTGATTTCACCTCCACCTGGCCACCTCCTGAAAGAGAAGAGCATGAACAGGGTTAGCTCCTGTGCCAGTCAGGGCAGGCTGGAGAGAAAGCCTTCACATTGGAGCTGCTGCTCCAAGGCGGCTCAACCAAAGCACGTCTGAGCCTGAGCAGAGGGTGAGGACCAGGAAAATGGCAGCACAAGGGACCCCATGGTGATCTGGGAAACTCAGGAGCTGGGGCAAGTGGGAATGAGGGTGAAGAGGCTGTGCAGAGCTGACAGACATCCCAACGTCTTAGAGCCAAGCGCAGGGAGCTAACCTCGCTCCCGTAAGTGCCAGCAGTTCCCCCTATTTATTCCTAAACACTTCCCATCTACAGCGAGGTGTTTGCACAGACAAAGGTGTCTAAGGACCGGACCAGATCCCTCCCTTACTCCCGAGTGGTGGGGCAGACAGTGACAGAACTGGTGACAGCATCCAGCACCCCAGGCTCACTCTGATGCTACCGTCACCACTCCACGTGCCTCCCTTTGCTGCCTGTGCTACCCCAGCCCTCTCCCCATCCCCAGCTCCACACCACGACGCAGCCTGTGAGGCCCCACGGGCACTCTGGAGTCAAAGGATACCTGGTTTGTGATGGATGTTGCCCAGGGAACCACATTTGGATGTCACATGGCTCAGGTCAACTGGCTTGTAAACGATTTGAACCTGTCCGTACGAGAAAGGAAAAGGCAATGAGCTTATTGCCACCACGGACAACCTGGGGAGGGAGAGGCACAACACACACCGGCACCTGATCTGGATTCAAGGGAAAGGACAGCTTAAACCCCAGTAAGATTAATAATACAAAAGAAACTTTCATCAGAAATGGGAGATCATTAATGCCTGTGTGCACTAGTAGCCTCTCTTGTCAGCATGCACAAGATCACCTCTCCACAGAGAGGGGAAGTAGAGGCAATTTTAAAGTGCTTAAGTGAGAAAGAAAGTGGAATGGTAATTAATTAAGATTTGCATACACATCATCAAAAAGGAAGAGATATACCAGAGAGAAAACATAAAAAATAAATACCTTTTCTGGTGTAAAACATAAAGCTTATGTCCACAAAAACTGAAAGAACAGAAATGATCAATGTGCACAGAACTTTTAAAAGGGTGACCAAAAGATGCGTTTCTGAAAAATGCTGTAAAGAAATAAGGGTTAAAAAAAAGAGCAAAGTCTAAATATCTGGCAGGAGTTCACATAACATAAATTAAAATAGCAATAATAATATATTGAACTACAACAGTATTTTGTGATATTATGCTCTGGTTTTTGTTTCACCCATTATGTCACTGAACATGGGCTCTAGCAATTCCACTTAAACCGCCCCATTCCAAGCCCTGCGGCACGGCATCGGCCGCCTCTCGCGCACGGACAACCGGGTGACACGAGACGCACACACAAGGAACAGTTAACGTGGAGCTGTTTAGTGGTTATGTTAGCGGTTAAACACCACACTGGAAAACACCAACGGCTGGAGAGGTCTGGGACGGCAAACCACAGCACATACACATCAGGAGACAAGGGGGCGAGAAAACATCCCCATACCCCCAGAAGTTACCTCGGACTCTGGCTTTGGACTCACACCTGCGTGTGAACCAGCTGTTGCTGTAGTTAGTAGCGCTGTAGGGGAGAAATCAGATCATCTCCACCTCAAGGCTGGTTCCTACTCCCTGGGAAGTGTCTGGCCCTCATCTCTGGAGCTCAGGGGAGTGTGTGCTGCTCCATGTTCTCACCAAACACCACAGCAGCTGTGCAGCTCTCCCAGGTCTCAGGAAGGATGTGCCGGCACCAAAGGGACCCGTGCAGAGGAGCTGACTCCTCCAAGCAGCCAGGCAGCCTCTGGACCAACGTGGCCAAAAGCACAAAGGATCAAAGGATTCACCGTAGCCACTGCCCTCCATCAACCGAGCGCCCTGCGCTGACTCTGAAGCCCTGGGGTGAAGGCGCATCCGTCGGTTCCCATGTTGGCCCCATGTCCACTGGCCCCACCGCCCTCAGAGCTGGGTGTTGGACACTCCTCCCTCCATCCTGCAGCCAGAGCACCCTGTGCACGGGCCTGCCTTGTCTTCAATGTCCACACATATCAAAAGGCACATCTGACAGAGAGTGGAGACAGAGATAGGGGAGAAAAGCAACCCTAGGGTCTGGGAGCACACTGCAGACACAGACATGAAGGGGAAAGATCACATATTTAACGCACTGGGGAGGAGGAAAGGTAGATCCAGCTGGAAGGCAGGAAACAGACCCCCAAAGGACAGCTGACACCTTTCTAATCCCAGCTGTGACTCCAAAGGGCTTGTGAGCAATTCGGGCACCACTGGGACCTGGGACTGAAAGACCTTCCATTTACAGAGCAAGCAATCAGCAACTGAAACACTTTCTGCTCTCATCCAAGTTCCCTTTTTTTACAGACAGGACTCCATTAACCCTTACCATCCTGCTGGGGAGCAGAGAAGGGTCCTCCCCATTTTAGCAACAAAGGAAAAAGGGGCCGGAGTTGCTTGCCTGGGAAACCAGTGCCAGAGACCTGGGGATCCCACCTCTCGGCATCAACAATACTTAGGTCAACTTTTGCCTAATGCATCACCTTGTCTTTTTGTTTCTTGGCTTAAAAAACAAACAAACAAAAACACAACAACAACAACAAAAAAAAAAAAACAAAAAAAAACACAACAAAAAAAAAAAAAAAAAAAACCACAAAAAACCAAAAAACCTCCACAACCCCAGGTTCCTGCAGCAACAGTTCATTCCTCTTGAAGCAGCAATGGCCCGGCAAGCAGTCACTGCTGACAGCGTCATGGAGGACGAAGACACAATGGCCACTGAACTCCGGTGCTCTCCTGCTGCCCCAGGGCACAGCTCTGCCTGCACAGCCACGTCAGCACCCACGCTCAGAGCTCAGCTGCTGCTTCCCATGTCCGCGCAGCCAGGCAGCGAGCACACGACTCTCACTGCTGGCAGAGCCTGGGGAGGGATGACAACCTCCAGCCAAAAATCCAGGTAATTTTCAACCCACTGCAGCTGCACATGCTTGCCCACGGTGTGAGCTCTGAGTGGAGAAAAGGATGAGCTCATCACCCTGCGCTGAAGCTCATTACCAGCCGCAGCACAGATGATTCATGATGAACACTAACTCCTGGCATAAACAGGTGGTCCACCACTCCCCAGACAGTCCGGTAAGTGCAGGACCCTGGGCTAAAAAAGAGCAGAAGCATGAAACCTGCTTCAGAGAGGTCTGACCTTCACAAAGCATCTCCTCTGGCCTGTTAAATGCAGAATGACATCAAATTTAAGACAGAGCTTGCAAACCCAGTGCTCAGTTTCTCAGGGAGGGCATCCACAGAGATCAAAAACAGCACAAAGAAAATCCATTTGGAACATCTGAGAGGCACCAGAGAACTTCCTCAGATGGCCACAGACCAGGCAACCACAGACCCTGGATCACACTGTTTGGGGTCTCAGTGGTCTGCCATCTTTCCTGGACCCACACTCTGTCTCCAGAGAGACTGGTGTAAATCTGCCAACCTCTGTGGAGTTTCTCCAGGTTTCTGGCACAGTAACTGAAAGCTGAGTCTGGCTATTTATCTAGGAACGGCTGGAAATGCCAGTGTTCAAATCAATTAACTCATTATTACTTCAGGCTCAGCCTCCACGGGCACTGCCTAACATACGCCGGACACTTTCACTAGCAGGGAGAAGCTTAATATTTGCATGGATCATACTTGCCTGATGGGAATGGGCAGGAACTTGTGCTTTCACATTGTGCAAAGTCCTGCAATTTAGCACTACATTAAGCAAGGAGGACTGTATTTGCTTATAAATCTAACCCTCTACTGCATCAGCAACTACATCACTGTCCGCCAGAGGCCACCCATCCTGCAGACAATGAGGCATTAAGCCTTCCAGGTAGTGTAAAACATTTGGGTTAATGGGATGTTTTGTTACAGATGTGGTTTCGACACAGGTCAGTTAGTTCTGTCCATGTCAAGCATGTACAGGACTTGTTAGGGTTCATCTAACCATGTCTTTTAGGTTAATGGGTTAAATGACAGCACGTCACCAATTGCTATCTGACAGCAGGGTCGCTGCAGATAGCATTGGCGATTTAGTGTATACAACATGCCACTAATAATAAGGATTATCACAGTGCATTCAAAGTGTGAAGGTACTCACACTGCCTCCTCCTGGGATGTGTTTGATATTATCCTTTGAGCCACACCTGGATTGAACGCTGCTAAAGTCCAACTTCTTATTAACAATCTGCACCTTTGGTAGCCAGAAAAGAGTCATTGCACGTCACCAATAGCTATCTGATGGCAGGGTCACTGCAGATAGCATTGGCGGTTTAGTGTATACAACATGCCACTTACAATAAGAACTGTTATAGTGCATTGAAAGTGTGAAGGTACTCACACTGCCTCCTCCTGGGATGTGTTTGATATTATCCTTTGAGCCACACCTGGATTGAACGCTGCTAAAGTCCAGCTTCTTATTAATAATCTGCACCTTTAGTAGCCAGAAAAGAGCGTGAGAAACAACATGACCATCTGCAGCTTGACCACGCATTATATCACTAAAACCAGGAACCTGTCTTCCAGTGACAAGAGCAAAGAAGAACCTCTGGCTTGCTGCATAGATTTGTCTACTCATGGGCTGAAAACTGAAGATGGAGGTCAGCAGGTTACGGCTAGACTGGATATGCAAGGCAGCCCTGGTTTCCAGGCCAGAAACACTACCAAAAAGCCAGCTCAGCCTGTTTTCTTTCACTGAACAGAACAGGGAACGTGCTGGGAAGCAAACACTCTGGAAGGCGCCAGTGGTCTGAGACTCATCTCCTGCAGAGCCAGTGGAAGAAGGAAGATGGAGCTGAGAGAAAATTGCCTGCTCAGCCCCATCTCCCACACTGGCAGCGTGCCCCCTCCCTAAGACAGACACACATAGCCCCACATTCCAGCAGCTGGAGCAAACTGGGCAAACAGGTGCAGCTGGCTGGGGCAGCGGGCTGGAGAGCAGTTGTGTGTCCAGCTCCATCTGGGAGAGGATGTGTGAGCTCTGCGCCATGCATGGCTCAAACTCCCTCTGCAGTTACTAACAGAAAAAGCAAATGCTGCCAGGGATACAGTTCCATGCCTGCAGTTTTCTTAACTCCTGTACAGATGAGATGAAAGAGGCAGCACTGACCAGCCCCAGAGGCAGATGCTCTATTGCTTATTCTCAACACCGTCTTGGGTGGGAGAGCAGCCGGAAATGGCTTGGTGCCATGGAGGAACCACCAACCGTGCCAACTCCACCCTCCAGTCTCAAGGCCTGTCTGCCCTCTCCCCCATCACACAGAGTTTTGTACTAACCAATTAAGCTGTTTCCCTCTAGGCCCTGTTGTCCCTGTTTGGATTTTATAAGAGCAGCTGTGCTGGAGTGACCCCACACACAGCAGCACATGTTGCAGACAACACAAAGATGAAGATGGTCCCTGCTCCCTCCCCTACATGGACTGGGTTGGTTTTACAACCTCTGCAAGCATAAACCAGAGGTAAATGCAGGCAAAAAACAGCAGGCACACAGGCCTGCGCTCCCTCAGCAGAAAGCCTGTCTGAAGCACAATCCTCATGAGAGAAAAAGAGATGCAGCATCCTGTAAGAAAGCAGCGTCACATCCCACTGCCATGCAGCCCTGGATGACACCAAGCTGGCTGAGCAGGTAAACCTCATCCTCCACTTCAGCATGTCCTGCTGCTGCAGGGAGAGCTCCTCGCTATGGTCTCTGTCTTTAACACGAGAAGCACCAAGGCTGACACATGCCTGCAGTGTCCATTTCCAAGATAACTAATTATGCAAATCAGGACCCAGTTCTGCTAGGTTTGCCAGAACAGTATTCAATGATCCAGCAACAATGAAATTGCTCAAACAAAGAAATACTGGAAGAGATGTGTCCTGGCTGACTGCTGGTGCCTGTGACCTATGTACCTTTGCTTCCCTAGGCTGGGGATCCAAAACCTGCACAAAGAGCAGGCTCCAGACCCATCTTCTGGACACCCTAGAATCAAACTTGTGGGATCAGCCTGCTACAGCTGCAGCTGTTCTGCTAAGAGCAGCCTCACGTCCCACAAAACCCCCAACAGAACATCCAGCCATTCTCACCTCCAAAGACCAATGAATTGTTCAAAATTCAGCTGTTCTGACTCTCAGTGACAACAATAAACAATTGAGAGAGAAGCTGACAAAAAAATAGCCCTTGAAAAAGACGGGTTAAAAAGAACAAGCAAACAATGTAACCAATTTACAGTAAACGGAAGGGTTCCTTCTAAAATCCCTGAAAAGTAGTGTTTTGTGGTTCAGCAGGAAAAACTTACACCTCGTGCCAAGCGGGCAGGAGGGCTGAGGCCCTGGGACACGGACAGCTGGGAGGAAACAGGCTGCTCTGCTTGTGACCAAGGGCCAGAACATCCCTGCCCAGGCTCCAGAGTCCCCTGGGATTGTAGTACAAAGCAAAATGTGCATTGTCCAGTAAATCGCCAGCCATGGCAAAAAATGCACATCAGGAAATGGAAAAGATGAAGAGAAGCCATCTCAAATCCTCCTCCCATGCCAAAGTTGAATACTCAGAGCCACAGAGTCACACAAATGGCATGCACTGCTTGGGAAGATTTGTCCCGGCTCTGTGGCTCTGTTGCATTAGCACCGCAGAGGAAGGTCTGCAGGGCAGGGTTTCCCCTCAGGGGAGGTAAGCACAAGCACATGGGGACTCCTGACTGCACTGGCCATCAATTGTGCAGTTCTGTCAGCTAACATCTGTGTAAGAGCCACTGGGCCTTCACTAGCCAGAGGAACCAGGTGCTTTCATGTCTCCACCCATGCAGCAAGGAGGATTTTATAAAAGCCTCAGGGCACATCCACGCAGTGCAACGGAGCAGCACAGAGAGGCTTGGAGGGGTGCTCAGCAGCCAACATCGAAGCTGGAGCCGTGTAACCACATGCTGCTGCTCCTGGGGCTGCACAGGCGAATTAGCTCACACCGCTTCCTCACCCAAACCCTCCTCTGCTGACCCTGCAAAATTTAACAAGAGACTCTTGTTCCTAAGCGCTTGGAGCACAGAGTTCACTTTGCTGCTCATGGAACAGCCTCTCTGCGAGCGAAAAGTACAAGTGGTTGAAAGGACAAGAGGGCCACCAGTTCTGGCCATGCCACACTGCATCATGTAGCAAGACAGTGCCTGATCGGAGAACAGAGTCCAAAACCTTGCCAACAGAGTTGGATCCAAAAATCACAACATTCTGAGAAACACGCTGAGCCTGGGACCCTCGCAGGGAGGAGACCATCCTGTCTGCTTGCTAATGAAGAAACGGAGGCAGTGTTGAAGGGAACACTCAGGTTCACACCGTACAGGATTCAGAAACCCAAACCTGACTCTGCGACTCCCTAGGGCTGCAGGTCACAATTTGCCCTCCCTAACTGGACACCACAAGGGAATGTCATTCCCCTGGCAGCCAGTCCATACGCTGACATGCCACCCCATGAAAGCCACATCACAAGCTCTCCGCGGGACAGCCGCACTGCACTAAGCCAGGCAAACAATTTCAGGACAAGCACCCCACCCAGTCGGCTCAAAAAACTCCCAAATGCCTGAAGCATGGCTGCCCACGGCTGTCCCTCTGGCCCCAGCTGGGCTGTGCTGCTCCAGGAGGGCCCTCCCCTCCCAGAGCCCACGTCAAGCACCCCACTCCCTGCAGATAGGCCCCTGGACAGCAGAGTCCACACTTACCTTGCCACCTCCAGGCTGGTGCTTCAGGTTTTCAGTTGAGCCAATTTTGGACTTGACGTTTTTCAGATCAGGCATGGGTGCGGCTGACGGCTGGATGCGGCTCTTGGCAGACGCAGGGGATTTGGGTGGTGTGCGAACCACTGCCACCTTCTTGGGCTCCCTGGCTGGTGGGGTGGGCAGAGAGGGAGTGCGGGAACGGCTGCCCGGGGTCCCGGGAGAGCCGGGGCTGCTGTAACCGCTTCTGTCTCCAGACTTTGGCTGCTCACCTGGAGTTTGCACACAGAGGAAGGCAGGGTCAGGGTAAGCAATCTGGGTACGCGAGCCCTTCCCACACATGCCTGGTCCCAGGGCCACCCGCTGCTCCCACTGCAGACCATCAGCAGGGGGGACATGGAGCCACTTTCTGGTACTTCAGTTTGAAGTGAAATCTGTGATTAAAGGCAATTTCCTAGTATCTCAAAAGGATGATGGTCTTCCTTGTCTGAATCATTGGTAAGACTCCCCACCTTAGTGTGACATTAGCATGCACGACAAACTGCAGACAAAAAAGACTCAAACAAAACCCCTTTCCCATTAGAAATTTGGAAGCATGTTTACAAAATTATTTTATATAACTAAATAAGGCTGATCACTGAGCAGTTTAGAACAATCCCCAGTCTGAAAAGAAATTAAAGAAGAAAAAAAAAAAACCTTAAACATCACCTTTCTCAGACTTTGCTGCTGCAGGAGGTGGTTTTTTCTGCTCCTTTCTGCCTGTTTAATGGATGAGAAAGATGCTTAAACATAATAAAGCTGGAAATTTAATTGATTTAAGGTTTTACGCAGCTCTAGTTAAATACGAAAAATATATATATTCAGTGAAATGCACCATTTTAATGGAAATTCACAATGCCTGATGGTTTCTGGGGTTTTCTTCTCTAAGAATAATGGGCTAATCTCCATTCCTGCAATTGAAGAATTGATCCTCTTGCCCTGGTCTTTGAGAAAGATAGCCAAGAGAAAGGGAATAGATGGATTAAGAAAATGGAGCAGCCTAAATCTTCCAAACTGGAGGAAAACCTGAAGGGATAAAGCAACTGCTCTCTCCTACACACTGGCAACTATAGAATCATTCTGGCTGGAAAAGACCTATAAGATCATAGAGCCCACGAATGGAGCAAATGAAGCAACATCGAGAAAGGCTCACTCAGGAATCGTCCCTGGCTCTGCCCCCACAGCCCGTGACAAGGCTGAGCAGCTCTGAATCACCACGTGGACATCAACATGCTGGCCGTGCCCTGCTCAGCGCCGAGCATGACCCCCGCATGCATGGGGGCACGTTTGTTCGTGACCTCCCGGGAGTCCCCGAGGCAGAGACGCCACAGGAAGGCAGCGCCACACCGCTCCCACCATCGCTTACCGGAGCTGGGAGGCGTCTTGGGGGCTGTGGGCGTCTTTGCTGGGATACGCGTGGCGTTGGTCGAGTTCTTCTGTGCCTGCCCAGCTGCGGACCGTGGCGCAGCCGTCTTGGTAGCACCTCTCACCTCCGGGCCCTGGGGATGCAAGGGGGAAGAGGCGGATGGAGGGTGGATCTACCTGCGGATGGGCCATCACCTGTCGAGGATCAGAGCCACAAGAGACCCCCCTGCTTCCTACCCTGGCAGCCCACGGGAGCTCCTACAGGTCTCCCCAAACGCAGGCATCTGCAACGCGCCTGTTCACATGCTGTTTCCCATCACGGCACCCGCCACAACCGCTGCACAGTCTCCCACGGGCTGGCAGAGCGGCCATGCTGCTTTCCCACGTCAGCTCCTACCCTCAGCTACATTATTCAACACAGATGCGGGCCTGGTTAAAAAACATGTTCAACTCCTTTTTTCTCTAGATTTCATTGCTTTGTTTCCCCCGTTCTGTGAAAATTTTGTACAGATGATAAATAAATCCATTGACTAGACCAGAGGCTCCTTTCAGGAGTACAGTGCCAGATGCCAAACAGAGAGAAGTGCCTCCTTTATCCCCACCTGTAATACGCTGCTCTAACATGTCCATCATCTGTAATGGTGTTAAACACCAATATGCTATTCATTGTCTTCTGATCCTGCAGAAAAGCCTCCCCAACTCTATCGCTTTCTAATGCTGGTCTGCGTACAAAAGCTGATGAAAAACATGCAGGTGTCGATTTACAAGCTGACTGGTCCCAAGGCAGCAGGGAGCCAGCGCAGAGCCATCGCAATCCCTGTCACAGTAAAACCATATCCTGCTGTCTGCAAACCACAACCTCTGCTCCTTCCCTCACCACGGGTGTATTTGTACAACTAAACACCACAAAGGGAAACTCCCAGCTTTTTACACTGCAGAATAAGCCACAGATGTGTGTTCATTTCCTATTCCCTGTGTAGCACCTGGCAGTTCTAGCTCCAACACATTGCAAATACCTCTGCTGTTTACAGCCAACACACCCATAAAACACAGCATAAAGCTGCAAAACCAAGAAGAACACAAAAGAGCACAAAGGGACCTGAAAATGCCTCAGGGAGACCAGTTAACACCCCGTGGCAATGAGATATTTTTGCTGTAACGCAGAGCAAGAAGACTACATGCTGGTGAGATGGACCCAGTTGCTTCAAACACCAAAACTGGAGCCAAGTCTGGCCATGACCACTGGAAGGTGAAGGAGAAGCACATCCCACCCTCTCCACTGAACGAGACATGGAGACGGCCCAGCCAAGTCAGACCTGTCAGGAATGGTTTAAGGTATTTCCCAAGGCACTTTCACTTCATTCACATTCCATTTCCTTACCTTGGCTTTTGTTTCTTGCATTCTTGCAATGGCAGGTCGGGATGTGACAGAAGGGACTCGTTTAGAGGTGGAAGCAGGGCTGGAGGGTGTTTTCGAAGGGGTTGTGCTAGAGGAGGTGTGTCGTTGGGGGGGGATGGAGGGTCTGTCGCCTGGGGGTTTGGCAGTGGAAGGTGAGGATTTCTTAAACATGGAAACAAAATAAAATCGGAACAAAAAAAATCAGTATGGGAAGGAAACAAAAGGGATCACTGAGATGAAACAGGATTAGAAGGTGCAATACAGAGCTGGGTGTTGGACAGGCGATGGCTGGTGCTGCCCAGCAGCACATAGCGGGTCCCAGGGCTTCACCAGTGGATATGGGACACCTCAGCTCTAACGTCCCACACAACATAGCACCACCTGAGCCCCTTCCTGGAGGATGTGTCACCCAAGAGAGCCTGCCCTTTCTACCACCCTCCACACCAGTGGTGCATTTTACCACCGGAAAAGCTCTATTTACTCCCAAACTCTCTGTGTGCTCCACTGGCAAAGATGCTGTAGGTACAGCATTTCTGGGAGATGCAGATCATGGCTCCCAGGTCCCCTAAACCCACCATATCTGCTTTATCAATAATGGATCGTTGGTTTTTACCAGCCAGCTGGCTGCTTTCTGGTCTCAGGCTGAGAAAATTACTTCTCTAACCACCCACCCAACCCCATGTTTGGGGGGTTGTTTTAGATTTGGTTCACTTCCTCACTCTCAAAGGTCACCATGGATTGCACCCTCCAAACCGGGGTGAGGGAAGAAAAAATAAAAACACTCTTGGAAGACAGAGGGAAGAACGGAAGATAATGGCAAGGTTTCCTAAGAGGCACAACTGCAGTCCAGGAGAGCAGGAGAGGGTCAGGAACATGCACAGCCCCTGCTGCGTTGACATCACCTCTGGTTTTGTTTTTCAGCTTACCTTTGGTTTCTTTTCCTCAGCTTCAGCTCCTTCCTTGTCTTTGCTGTCAATACGACCTGACAAATGGACAGACACACAGTTACACTTCTTGGGACTGGTCATTGAACTCTAGAGAGTTGAAAATGTCTGCGCTGCAGCAACATGCGTGCTGCACGGGTGTTCCATGTTCCTGCTCTCCTTTAAATTAAACACTATTCTTAGAAATATTACAAAGTCACTAATTTCTTGCAGAAATACTTCCACTGTAAACACATTCTTTCTGGGTTAACAGATTATCCTGTGCATAGGCAGCAGCGCATTAGTCATCACTGGAGCATCAGACACAAGCAACAAGATCTGTACGAGACCATTTTGCCCAGATTTGCAATCGGTTCCAGTAGCATCTGTTCAGTTTAGGACCGAACAGCTTTCTTCAACCCTAAACGTGAGTCTCCCTCTCTGAAACATCCATGGGTTCTAACAATCATATAAAGATTAAAATTGAAGGATTCCCCAATCCTAGCGGCACCAGGTTGCCCATGACCTCATTTAAAGTCACTGTTCAGTGTGTTAACTTTGCAAAGTGACTTTATACCCAGTTGTTGTCACTTCACATCTCTCCTGACGGCGCTATCCGCCTCCCCAGCAGACAGTGCACCTCCCATCTGGGTCAGACCCCGGGTCAGGGCTTAAGCCATTGTCCTACTTGATTTGTACAAAGCACAGAGTGACCGATAATATTTCAGTGTTTTGTCCCATTAGTCTACAAGCACAACAGATTGGAGTATTGCTAATTAGCAGATAAGAAATAGGGAGGAACTAATGCTTGTACTGTGAGGCACTAATAACAAAGCCCCTTTTGCCCATCTTTAGCTAATTCCTCCCTAATCTGGGAGGAAAAGCTGCTGACACTCTCCCCAGTGTTTTGGAAACTTGCTCTGGGGGGTCAGACCTTTCCCACTGACATGAACAATGTTGTTAATCCAGCACTGATGATCCTGCTGGATGTATTACCCTTCCCAAATTCAGTTAAACTGTGGACTGGAGCAAGGTTGGAGCTGGACAGCCATAAAGTATCTGTGTCTTTGAAGGAAAAGACTATTATATAATTAAAGAAATTCCCCCTATTGAATCAGAAACCAGTTGACTCTGCACAACCCGTCCCAGCCCGTCATCGTTTTCAGGTTCCAATGCGAGCGATAGCAAGCCATGCCAATGCCCTGCAGCACGTGCAAAGCTTCCTGCTGGCTTATCAGGAAGAGAACAAGAAAGATGTTATGAGCTTCAGCTCCAATAGAAAAAGCTACATCAACAATTTCTTCACAAACCCCACGCAGCAAAGAGCACACTTCTCTCTGCTGCAAAACAGAGAGACGGCTAGTGGGATTTCCAGGCCCATGGAAGCAGCCAAGCCAGTTTTTGGGATGTAGCACTGGGGTGAAAGGCAGAGCTTCCCCTAGGCCGGGCCCTGGACAGCCAGAGCTGATGTACAACACAGCGAGACACCATCGGATTTTAACGTGTGTCCTGCTGCCCCAGCTTATTAACACAACTAACTGCAAATCCTGCATTTGGCCGCTGAGCAGGGCTCCTAGTGACATCCCTCTGAGCCCCAGTAAAGGTAGAAAATAGCTCTTGCAGAAATGAAAAGGTCCAAGAGCTGCTCTGCTGGCAGGGATGCTCGTTCTCCGAGGGGTGGGCTCAGCCCTTCACCAAGAGAGCCAAGCCGGAGGTCGCTGCAGGAGCGCGGCAGCTGCAGGGCCCGGCTGCCCCCCCAGCCCAGGGATATGCTGTGCCCAGGAGCCCAGCAGCTCCTGCACGACACCCAATGCAGCCACTCCTTGGGCCACCCAGGGACAGGCCCTCCGAACGGGGACCAGAGCAGATGCTTTCTAAGCGCATTTGACATGTCCTGTAGTGGGCAAAAGTCCAGCCAGATGCAGACCTTGCCTCCAACAGCAGCCAGGAGTGGGTATTTAAGGGAAAAGTACAAGGAAGAGGACCAATGTGGGGCCTTTTCCATGGTTAAACCTGTCATCTCACCTTTTTCCTCCTCCCTTCTCTTTAGGAAAGCCAATACAAAGAGTTACTGATCTGGACAGTGGACACATGCAAACCAGATGGCACATGTCTTGCTGGAACAAGCTGCAGCATGTGCCAGGCCAGCCCCGCTCCAACATGCCAGAACAACGTCCCTCTGGTCTTCATCTTCTCTGGGAAGGTGCCAGGTGTGAATTAAGGTGCCCACCCCACAGATCCAAGGAAATCAAAACCAAAACGGGTGAACAAAGCATGATCAGGGACACACCAGCACCATGCAAGGGACACAGAACCAAAGCTCGTACACCAGGACATCTAGGATTAAACTAAAGGGTGAAGGAGAGGGAGGGAGAAGCAGAGGCACTTTGTCGATCAGTTCACAGCAAAGGTCCAGGCCATTTCCCAAGCAGCAGGACGTGGGGTGTCAGCAAGCTGAAGGACTGGCTCACGCAGCCTTGTCGTGAGCAAACCGCCAGCAATGTGAGCTCAGGGCAAATGCTGCACACACCTTTGAGGAGAGGGACGCGACTGACGGCTCTATCTGCAACACCGGCACAAGGTTTCTTCTTTGGCATCCAGCGTTCTCCTGTACCTGGCACAGTGTCTGCCAGAGGAGCATCTTTGACTTCCACACCATCTTTTAACTCAGCAGGGAGTCTAGCTGATTCCAGCAGAGGTCCGGAATCTTCTCCATCCCCAGGCTCAAGTTCTTTTTGGGAGATGATTTCAGAAGGCTCTGATGGGGTGACATCTGTGTCTTCTTCCCCCCCCGACGGCTGCCTACTCTTCTCTTGGCCTTCTGCTTTATGTGATCCAGTTTCTATAAGAAGTGCCTCTCTTGGGATGCCTCTGAGGACATCTTTGGACTTCTTTTCTCCAAACTCACATTCTTTAAGAGTTTGCTTGGCTGTTGCTGGACACAAACCCATCTCAGGTCCTGGTGAAACATGCTGACCCACCAGAGAAAGCAAATCCTGTTCAGAAGTTTCATCAACATCACGGTCCTCATCTCTCTCCCGTTGACTGGCATCTTCTTTTAGTGGGGCTCTGGTGTACAAAGGAGATGGCTCACCTGCTCCTGCCAGCCCCTCAGTGAACACATCAGGACCCAGCTCTGCTCCCAGCGCTGGATCCACACCAATGCCTTCTCTGCCTCCATGATCCCACAACTCATTGTTGTCCTCACCAGCTTGGGAACCTTGGTACATATCCAGGGGTATTGGGATGGTGACCTCAATTCTGGTTGGAGCCGCTGCTGAAGCCTTCATTTCATGTGACAGAAGAGGCTGCTGAAGATCCCCAGCTACCTGCTTTGTGGGCTGGTTTTCTCTTTTTATTGCATCTCCCACATGCTCCTGAGGGCCAGGCTGCAGCTTTGGAGAGCTTGGCTCCCCTGGAATTAAAGATGCAGGGTACGAAGCATGTGCAAACAATTAGCACTGGCATGTCAAGTAAGTAGTCAGACATAGTGCTGAAGAGAGATTAAGGACTTCTGCTATCAAACTAAGCGAAAAAAGCAAGTCCCACATTGCCCTGTTGAACAGACAACTCACTTCTACAGTGGCTTTGCCTTTAAGGAAACTCTGATCCTCATGAGAATCAGGCACAGTGGGAGACCAGACTCCTCCACGGACCTGGTCTCTCCAGCCACCACCATCTGCCACACCTGCGCTATCAGCTGCTTCAGCTACAGAGGTTTCCAGAAGCCAATAACAGACCCATTTTCTGATCTAAATCCACCACTGGACCATCCATTTGCTGGCCAGTGACCACCTCTTCTTGCCTCAAGGGCCTCAACAAAACAGGCCAGACACCACCTGTCCTACATGAGCTTACAAAATCCCTTGAAGTCCTCCCCTACGTGCAGGAGATGTTCATGCAGACACGGCACCAGTTATATCCTCCTGATGTTCAAACCATCTCTGCTTTGTTCTCCAGAACATGTCTGTTGCTAATGAGCTTGGGGAAGAGCCTAGATCAGAGTGTTTAGTACTGAGATTTCAACTGTTGATTTGTTAGTTTAACAAACAAGATTAAAACAGGAAAAGAGGAAGTCAAGACTTACTCGGTCTTTTATCAATGTTTTTCCAATTTTAAACATAATGGTTAACTGAAACTACCACACAAAGACCTCGGTAATTGTGGTTTAAGAGAAACCCTTAATTGGCACTTATTGGCAGGCAATATTTGAAATGTGGCACCAAGAAACACCTTTTATAACCACAAGCATTTGAAGGGTGTTTATGCAGCAGCCAACAGACCGTCCTGGCTCCTTTCTTCTGCAAATGAGCAAAACACAAACACTAATGACCACTGGTGCAGAGGTGTGGACAGTCGGTCCATCAGCTGTACTTCCACACTCCAGGACCTGTTGGTGGTTCTGAGGTGAACATGCAGCACAAGGTCAAGAGCTGGTAGAATCAGAAGACACGTCTCCACCTGAGACTCCAAAGGCATTTTAACATGCTTCATCTTCACTGCAAAGACCATTTTTTCAAATCACATAACACAAAAAACGAAGGTAGGTAGCAACAAGATATCCAAGACTCTGTGTATTGATAATCACATTTTCCTCTGAATCAAACAGAACCATTAAAAGGAAGTAGTGCATTACTACAAACCCATTACTACAAACAAACTACTCAGCTGCCCCAAGCTGAGAAAGTAAAGACCTATTTATTTCTTTAAAAGACATGGATGTTTGTAAATGCACTAATGCAGCCAGGAGGAGGAAAGACACTGCCCAATCAGCTGAAGGAATGTATTATGTCTTTATTACATCTACTACACAGAAAACTACCTTACAAAATAAGGTTTAACTAAGATTTCAACCAGCACACCAAATCAGCGCTACGGTGTACTACTGCAAGCAAGACAGCAATATCAAAGTGAGTTTGAACCCGTTAAGTCTGCCCCACTGAGCACAGAATTAAGCACTGGGTGCTCTGGGAAAATCCCGTCCTGAAGCTTTTGGTCAAGTCTGAACTGAGCAGAGTCAAGAGGCTTTCCAGACAGCCAGGAAGCCCCTGGGTAATTTCTTGGCTCATCTGAGCAGAGGCACAATTAGCGCTCTATAAACGCTCACTGCGCACCATGCCTGGCTTTGTCAGTCACATTCCCTAACACTGGGATGAGGAAAAAAAAAAACCTTAATGTTAAAGGCAGGGCATCAATGAATAGGCTTGAGACATGTTTTAGGTTAGAAAGAGACATAGTAATTAACAAAACAATTCACTCCTTTTATGTGTGACATGTAGGACCCAAAATGACTCAGTTCAATGCTGAGCAGTTCCTCCTGGTTAACTGCACCATCCTGGCTGTTTATCACTTTTTCTAGCCTGGAGGATGCCCTGTTTTGTAACCGGACAAACAAGCACCAGGGCTTCAGCCATCTGAACGGCAAATTCGGTCTACGAAAAGCTGCAGTTCTCCGGAATGAGCACATTGGAACATTCAAAGCATGTATGACCCTTCCCTGCCAGGAACAGGGAGAACTGCACAACTGCTCATACAGGTGCAGAGCATTCACATCACAGAAGAAAATTCCCAAGCCACCAGCAACCAGCGTGTGTGGGCAGCAACAGCTGGGCCCCTGAGACAGACAATTCACCAACCTTGAACAGCATCTCCTGCAGCGTGATCCTCCAGGTTGGGAGTGGCTCCTACACCTGCCTCTTCAGCTGGTCCCAGTCCAGAGAAAGAACGGGAAAAACATCATCAAAACAAGAATTAAGTTTAAGCACGTCTCTGGATAATTTATTTACCTCCCTGCTGATTCTGCCCATCAGCACTGTATTACGAGCAGGGCAGTATCAGAAAGGAAATCAACCTGTGCCTACAACGGATCTAATGAGATTTATTCAGCTTGTGCTGCCCCAGACTGGAGGAGTGTTCATCAGCTCGCACATCCTGGGTGCTGGGTTAGTACAAGCTCCTTCAGGCAGAGGTGCAGAAAACAGGCTGTCAAGGAGCAGGAAAACCTGCGGATATATTTCCTCTCTTCTACTCACACCCAGCATTTACAGTGCCAGCAGCACTCGCACGAGCGCCTAACTCACCTGAGGCCTACTGTAATGAACTCTGCTGAGGCTATTTGACATCAGTAAACCCAAGTCTGCCTGATATAAATCTGACACTTCAGGAACACTAATATATTAGAGAAACACATTTTTCTTCACAGCAATGATGGTTGGTCTCTATCAGAACTTTTTCAATTTATTATATGACTACTTTCAAACCAGCTTAATCAATTATATTTGTACACCACAGTTCTCCAGCCAAACCAGAATTTTCTCAGTTTTCCCCATTTTTTCCTGAAGACTTGAGGACACACTGCTTCCTCCTGGCTCCCTGGTGCAGTCAGAACCAGGCTGCACATCTTAGTAGCTGACAAGCCGTTCTGCACCTCAGCCCAGGGCTCCCCCAGCAGCCCGGGGACTGGACACAGGACAGTTTGCCCAAGGGAATGTGCTGTGGGCTTGTTTCAGTGTTTGGGAATTGGCAGAAGCCTATTTGCACCCACTACTGTTTTCAGGTCCTGCCTGAAATGCCAGCAGCCATCGCACAGGGGACACACGCTCGTTGTTCACATACAGACCTGACGTGCCCAGGAGCTCCTGCCCTCCTGTACACACACAGCACGGCTGCAGCTCCCTCCCTGCTCCCTCTGCCTCAGACAAACCCATGTCCCTCCCTGGAAAACCAGGCCCAAGCACAGTGATTCCCAAGGAGCATTCAGGCTGAATTGGCCACTTCTCTTTCTCTGCATTATCCTTAAAATGCGCCGGCAGCCAAAGAACTGCTGCGGCGGCCTGGTTTGCACCTTGCCGCTTCAAAGACAACCGCAAGGGCCGGGCCGAGCAAGCGCGGCAGCGGGACAGGCAGCACGGTCCTGCGGTGACTGGCAACTGGCTCGCCAGTGACGTGCGGCTGCTGGCAGCGATCAGACACAACGGATCGGCGGGAAAGCATTTAGCCTGGAGATGGGAGGAGAAGCCACCAGAGACACCAGATAGAAAGATTGTCAGATGTGGAGCTGAGAAAGAGAGAAGGCTGCGAGTTTCCCCAGGATGGGGAAGGCAAGAGGACAGTTGTAAACTGGGAATTATTTCTGCAGGCCGTGAAGAAGAAGCACGCATCAGAAGGAAAGCACACCTGCGAGAGGCTTTGTAGTGTTATTTTTAAGCACTAACCAGTCCAGCTCTCTGCTCTGTCTGCATCAAGAGATGAAACTGCATCTTGGTCTCCCTCACCTGTGGTTCCTTCTGGTATCTCCCCGTGCTGTTCGACACCACCCTGATCCTCATGGTCTCCTTCCTCCACTAAAGGTGCTGTGGCATCTGAAAAACAATGCAGCTTTCACACAGCCTTCGCGTGGCAAAACCCTGTGGAGGCCAGGACACGCCTGGAGAACGTTTTGCTCACAAAAGCACCCGACTCTGTTCCTTGAGCCAGTGCTGTGGAGGAACACAACTGAGCACGACACAGCAAAGCCAGTATCACAGGGACACCGTGAGCTGTCCCCTTTGCCGCACAAACCACATATCTCCAGTGTACTTCTTGTGCAGCTAAAGGCTTTAGCATAAACACTGTCCGAAAACACAGCCACTGGTGCCTGATCTGCACGCACGGCAATGCTGCCTGCACGAGGACACCATGGGTCTGGAGCAGGATAGACCTGCATGCACGGCAATGCTGTCTGCACGTGGACACCACGGGTCTGGAGCAGGATGGAACAGCTCCTGCTGGATCCCTCCACAAACCATCCAAGTGCTGTGACTGCATCACACTCCAGGCAGCTCTGAGACGCCTGGCTCGATCCACCAAAGGGATGTCTACTCGTCGTGACAGTCCTGATACAACTGGAAAGAGGGACAACATCCTCTTCTGCACCAGCCAGGCTTTTCATACTGATTTATTGAGCTGCATTCACAGGAACAGAGCCGCTTCACAGATTGTCAGTCAGTCCACACTTCCAGTGGGACAGGGCTGGAAATGGTCAGGATCTATGTCCACTATTCTTCTAGATAAATTTTGCAAACTAATGCCTTTACTTGAAGTCTCCAAGAGACAGATACTTGGGATTAAAGCAGCCAAAGGAACACAAAAAGTGCAGTTAATTAAAACAGTGAGCAAGTCTCTAGACCACTTCGAAATTAGATTCCTTCCACAAACACGATATTCAGATAACACTATGAAGTAGCTCAGACATGCCCTGAGTGCTACTAATATGACCTTTACATCAGCACAAAGTTTTGTTTTATGTATAGACTCTGCCCATCTCATCATTCCAGCACGAATCATGCTGTGCTAATGAACATGTAAATACAGAGGGGGCAAAAAGAGAGCAACGAGTTACAGCTAATGCTGAAAGGGAACACAAGGACCAGGATGTGCTGTCGGTATCTTGGGGGAGCACGAGACGATGAAAAATTCTGGCCCTGGGAGCACATAACATGGACTGCTCCCAGCTGCGCTGAGCCCACAGGAGCTTGCTGTCACTGTGTAAAAAGCCTTCAGGAAACAAATTGCAAGCAACTTCCTGAACTAAAATAAACATTTCACCTTCTCTTGCCTTCTAACCCACTCTCTGCCTTTAAAGCTCATTATCTTATTCTGCAGAGTGCCAAACATCGCCTGTGATGAGACTAATGAAGAACATTTGTCCAAGAGTGCAGACGCTCTTCCTGAGAAACCCCACCAGAACAAGGCATGGCAAGTCTTTCGCAAGGTTTACCACGACCCCATCTATCATGGTTTCAAAGCAGTAAGTCAAAGAGCTCCCACCTTCCGTAGTTGGGGTGCTCTTAGCATCAGATGTTTCAGAAACAGGCTCATCCGATCCATCATCGACTGGTATCTGAAGGGGATAGCCTGGAAAACATTCAAATACTTAGAACAACTCCGTGGCTACGAATTATCGCCTGAATTAACGAGTTCTGATTGCCCAGATCCACAGCAGCAAGAAACTGTAACTGGAGAGTATAAAACACCTGAACTAATAAGCAAGCAAAGCGTGAAAATACCAACCAAAAAGCACCAGTGTCATCACCAAAAGGAACAAGCAGGAACCCATCAGCAAAAGAAAAGCCCAGTAAACTGGGCAGCTAGAGACAGCAAAGCATGGCACAAGCAGGAAAGGAGATCTTAGCAACGTAAGCAGAAAAGATGTACAATTCCTGAGTTGCTCTTGTCCTCTCTTCCACTTCTGGAGCCTTTAGCCTCCCTCCCTGAGCAGCCTGCTGAACACTTCCACAATGCGTTAATTCTAATCATTGCAAACCAGCAAGTCTTTGTAAGGGGTTTGGCATAGCACATAACATGCTCTGCGAAGACTTGGTTGCAAAAGTCATCTTTTAGAAGAGCAGGGAAAGAGGCACAAGTCTACTCTCTGCAAGGAGTCTGGGCAAATAAAATAATGAGAACTGGAGAAAACTACTTGGAAAAGAAGATTCAAACTAACATAAGCAAAATTCCTGGGAACTTGTGATGTACGAAGCTGAGGCTGAGAGGAGCTATCAGACTGAAATGCATTACAGAACCCAGGATGAATGGATGCTATGGATTTTCTCCAGGACAGAGACAATCCATTTATCTGGTGTAAGCTGTGTCCAAAGCACCTCAAGAAAAAAAAATTAAGATGATGTTGTCATGGAGCATAGCCCATGTGAGTCCCATCAGGTTTGCTGGCATTACGTGGGTTTCAAAGCTCAATTGTGGAGCATGGTGGAATGAGAAAGGCTTCTTCAGAAATGCAGGTCTGAAATATGGGGCAAAATACTCTTGCATGGCCCACTTTCCCAGAGCCCTCTGTTCAGTTCTCTCCATCCCCCTGTGCGGGTGAAAAAAACAGGCAGCAAGCAGCATCCCTGAGCTGTGTCTCCAAAAAAAAAGCAGTGCTGTATTTGTACAGCAAAGTAAGGAGTGAACACAGAAACACACATTTGCAAAGCTGCAGCAGTAAGATCTTCACTGGTCTGGATACCGTGGGCTGTTCTGCTCTTGCTGGGCAATGATCACAAACAGCAACATTTTCCTGTGACTACAAACATCAGAGCATCTTGTGGGCTACCCCGTCCACTGGCTGCAGCCAGCTGATCCACAGTAACCTTCCGGACACACACACCATCTCCTGGACATCCCCAAGGAGCCCTCGCACTGCCACGCTGGCCCCGCTCTCCCCATTTAGGTCATTCTCTCAGCAGTGGGCAAGGCAGGTCCTTGACACCATCTGCTTGAGGTGCTCACCTGATGGGATGTGCTTCTCCTGGCCGGCTGCATGATCCTCCATCGTGGTGACGTCCTGACGCTGCTCCGCCATCTCTCAGCAAAGTTACCTGAAGAATGAAAACAAGCACCCATCAGGCAAAACCTGACATGACATGCCAGCTGGTGCGCTCCCACCTACTGCTCCACAAGACAATTTTGGTTTGTCAGCCAGTTTCCAGGAGCATTAAACATCCTATTGCAAGCAATCAGCCAAAACCAGCCAGCCACCTTTCCAGCCACTGTAAGAAGATATCTACTGTGTTCTCCTCTGCTGATGAGCCCTGAAATCACACCACTGTGTCCAGGGAAGGTCACAGCTCTAGGTATATGTTATCTCTTAGGTTTCACACCAGTGCTGAAATACTCTGCAGAGCATCTAACTCTAGCGTCTCCAAATTTTCTGTCCACAGTCATCAAAGGGAGGAGGACAGCGGGAAGGGAGAGTTAACATGCCAAACTGGGGCTGCCACAGCCAGACACTGCTCTTCAGCAGAGCTGCTCCAAGCTCTCAGTGCAGGAGGTCACAGCAAGTCAGAGGACAGAAAAAATTCACCTGTGGGCATGAACTGAAAGAAAAACACGGATTTTGCATGAAAGACATATAAAGGAACAAATGTTACCTGTCAACAAAGGGAAGGTCTAATTATTCCTGCACAAGCAAAAGCATGTGCCAGTCACTGCATCCATCAGCATAAGGATATAGACAAGTTCTGCTCAGCTACAATACCAAAACTCCACAGTATTTAAGGTGTCCCAAGCAAAATGACCATCCTGGTGCGCAGAGGACACGGCATTTCGTCACAGGTGATCACGAGGAGCAATATGGTCAGTGCACACGAACTTCTGCTGCACACTCCAACCTCCTTCCAGCACAGCTCAGTTCACTAAGCATCTACAGATATTAACATCTTTGCTTCCCAGCTGCAGACCCTGAGGCAAACCCTCACAAATCTGCTGTGCTGGATTTAAACAAGGCTTACTGTTTCCTTATTCAGCTTCCTTTCCTCTCTTCCTCCCACCTGTGCTTTTGGAGAAGAGCAATTAGCGTCTCCCCAGCCTCCCTGGAAACACACAGTCCTTTCTTGCCTCTGGACAAGAACTTCCCGGGACACCGGCAGGCAGGATTCCTAGCCAGACCCTGCTGGTCTGCCAGCCCCATGGACGGCATCCGACACCGCCAAAGATCGTCCCCTCTGAAGAGATCCAGAATCTGTGCCCCTGGCACGGCAGCACTGACCCGTGATTCAGCAAAGGCCACCGGGTCTGCTGGCGGGCGCACGGGGACGCCTGGGCACAGAGCTGCCACCCTGGGCACAGAGCTGTCACCCTGCTCCCACTGACTGTCACCCTGCTCCTGCTGACCAGCCAGTGCTGGGGCTTTGCAGCACCAAGGAATGGCCAGGGGTTTCAAAGGTGTCTGTCTGAACTATTCAAGGAGTTTAACGCTGTGCTTCTCACAGTGGGGCAGAGACAGCCCCTGTCCCCACTGAACTCCACGCATGGCAGGATTCAGCCATTCAGGTAATAAATTGATACAATTAAAGAGAATTGAAACCTCATTAAACTGTATGTTTTAGATTAGACTTTTTAAACAAAGATGGTCTGAAAATTGCACATTTGAAAAACTACTTTGAATTTTGAAAAAAGTGTATAATGGTAATCCTATTTGTTTTTCACAGGGAGGAAGGGGAAAAATACAACATCAAGGGGAAAAATGTTCTAAAAAACTGTAAAACCAGCCACACCTCGAAGCAATGGTTCAGTAACGAATAATTACACTGAGGATAGCTACACAGAGATAAACTTCAGCAGCACCCTCTGCATGACAGATAAAGCACAAACCCTCCTCAGAATTTTATCCACTTCCAGCAGAACTATTCTTGCTAACCAGGGGGACACTATCTAAAAAGCAACAGCCCATCCCATAATTAACAGCTCCTCCAAACCTCACACTTTTCAAACCCACAGCCCGCCGTTACAGAGAAGAGGCGTTGTGCCATCATTTTGAGCTGTGCAACAAGGCACATGAGAAGGCAAGTAGGGGGCAAAGGCTCTATTGCCAGAAGCAGGGGAAACAGGCTGGTTTCTGACAGCAGTGGTGTGGGCTCAGCCCCCTGGTGCCTCTGCCTTTCGCTCGCTATGTGCAGCTGAGCTAGGGCCCTACCAGAACTGCAGTTTGTCTGTGAAAATTCCTCCAAACGAAACAACTGCTGCATCCTTCCTCCAACAGAAACTGTAGCAACAGCTGCAAATACTATGTTATAAAGAGGAAAGGAGAACAGCAAAGGCCTATGCAAAGCAGGATTTTAAAAGATAATCAAATTAATAAATTAACTAAATACATGGGAATGTCCAGACTAAAACACATTTAAGCCTTGTCTGTAGGGCATAAACCAGCCCCAGGTGTTGGAAATAAAATTCCGTAAAGCTGCATGTTTCTCCTGGCTGATGACCCCTCCAGGCTGCAGAGCACGAGGCCACATGGTGTCACACGCTGTGTCCCACCCGCAGCGACCCCTGCAGAGCCAGCAAAGGGCCGGACGCGGCCCCGCGCAGACACGGCACGGGTGCGGCACGGACATGGGCACGGGCACGGGTGCGGCACGGAGATGGGCACGGGCACGGCACAGACACGGGCACGGCGCAGACACAGTCTAGGCACAGACACAGACACGGGCACGGCACAGCCTACAAGCTGCTGCCCAGGCTCCCCAGCAAAACGCCACCAAAGCCTCCAAACTCTGCCGGGGGACACTGAGATCCCAAATTAAGTGGGGCCGCCTCAAGTTTTAATTACTTGGCAAAAGGTTTCTCCACAATGACAGGTGGATAAAAGCAGGGCTGAAAACAACGTACCCTATTGAGAGTGGCCCAGCAGCAGAGGGAGAAGAAAGCAGATGCCAGGGACCACACAGCTGTGCTTCGGTGGCGTTCAGCCTTGCGTAATCTGTGCCGCACGACATCATTAGCGTTGTCACAAAAGAGCACGAAAATGCATCCCCGCAACCCTCTGGTGCCAGGAGATGAACGCTCCGCGGTGCCGCCCGCCCCACAACCCTGCACCCCGAGGACGGACGGACACAACCTGACAGCCATCAGCTTCAACGGACCCGGGATTGTTCCCCGTTACAGGAGAAGAGGTAGAGTCTCGATCTGCAGCAATTCAAACTGCACAGCTCCAGGGATCACGAGTCTGGGAACGAATGGCTCAATTTACACACGCACAAATACCCAAATAAACTAGAGGTTGCCAGATCTGTTTGCAGCTGGTTACCGGCCACACATTGGCAAGAAAACAGAGGAAAGATAATTTTCGGTGGAAGGTGAGTGCAATGCTCTGAGAAAAACTGGCTGCATTTGCACACTCTGGTACCCATCACTGAGTCCAGCTCAGCAGCTCCACCTTTCCTCCCAGCCACAAAATGCCCAAGTGATCACTCAGATGATTTCCAGACACGGGCAGAGTAAAGCCCTTGGCTGTTGTGTCTTGCGCTCAGTCACAGCGCTTACTCCTCCGTTATTTAATCAGTGGGACAGTAAGCACCCACTCTTGTTACTTGAAAACGAAAATTCAACAAACATAAGCTATCTAAGCGGTACCTCTGAAAGGTGATCAAACACAAACAGGGTTTTAAATAAAGCATCATTCCATCTGAATTACTTAATTAAAATGAAGTGACAGCCCTGTGAAATAACATCAGCCTGAAAGGCTGTTCATAATTCATAAGCAACTTCCTTTTCATCTCCTCTGTGTACTTTTCCAAGTACTGTTTTTCCAAGAAGCTGACAGAGGAATATGGACAACGATCTCATTAATCACAGGCACTGCCTAACATGCAGTGAGCTGAGAAATTACACGGACTTTCAAGTTTTCTAGTCAAGAGGCTGAAAAATATCTTTCAGGTTCAAAGACAAATGACTCTTAGAACAACAGCAAGGAGTTGCAAAAGAAATTGTCTCAAAAATGCATCTTCAGGTTTTTTTCATGTTTTTTCCATGTTATAATTTAAGTGACTTTCTGGAACCCTGGAACTTTGGACACATTTTTCTGGCAGCAGGGCACCTTCCATGCAGACGTGAGATGGGTTTGGGCTCACAGCAGAACAGCTTTGAGGTACGGGAGCCTCATCAGAGTAACAGCTTCATGCACACCGATTTGGGACCTAAAGTTTACCAAGACCAGGCAACAAACAGCTCCCACGACAGTGAATTACATACTACCACATCCAGAAAGGAGATGGGGGAAAGGTGAGGGTGGGAACAGGACAAAGAAGCCCCAAGGAATGAGATGCCACGATTCTGTACAAACAGCATCAATAGGGAACAGAAAAACTGGGTTCAAAGACACAAGAGCTCGGGGAAGGTCAGTAAAAAGCCCTTACAAATCAAAGCTCTCCACACCAAGAGCTCTGCAAGTTCTAACTGCTGGGGTCACCAGCTGGCAAAGGTCTGCAGGGCATGCTCACGGCTAGAGAAAAGCCAAGGGATACTCCCATGCTGACAAGTTCCTCAGTGTTGCTGAGAATTAAACTAACAGAATTTGCCATCACAAATCAGCTTAGGCACAGTTCAGCAGCTGTCTCCAAGCAGGGTGGCAATTAGAAGACCAGATTATCCAGGCACACAACTCCAGCCACGGTCCGAGCTGCAAGAGATGGGAAATGGTTTTATCTGCACATCTCTGCCCAAATAAAAGGGTACCACAAATGTGGCCTCTTCCAGGAACAGGAATGTGCTGGGTATCACTTGAGGGAACAGACACAAGTTTTGCAATGTAGGAATATTAACCCTAAATCTTGCATCAATTGCTATTGACAGAAGAATAAGGTGGTTTATCAAAGACATATCGTTATTCCTGTCTTCCCTGCAAGGGGAACAGAGGTGGAAAGGCTTGTCACAGAGCAGCTGGGGACAAAGCAGCCTGGAGGGCGGGCTGTAGGGACACCAACCGCCTGCTCCAGCTGCACCGCGCTCCTCAGATGGGCTCCAGGGGACACCAGAGACTCCTGAGGGACACAGGGATGGGAGGGCAGCAAAGCTCCCTCTTCACCTCACATGGAACATCAGCACCTCCACAGCAACCTGCAGTATCTACTGCCACTGTTCGTATCTTCCTTCCTTGATCTTTTACCCGTTCTTACCTTTCTTTTCCACATTTTGTCTGGCTCATTTGACCAAGTCAAAATCCACCTTTTGCAACACCACTACTGCAGCTCCCCACCCACCCCAGCTTTCTCTGGGCACTAACGGGAGGGCGTTTAGGGGCTGCCCAGGGAGGTGTCAACACCCCGGATCACCCTTCTTATTCCATACTATGATGCAAAGATCAGGCCTTTGCTAAGTCCACTAACTTTAGCTAGATTAAAGCTCTGATCAGAGGGGCTTACACAGCAGCAAAAAAGGAAGCAACAGTAGTTTTAAAGCTTGCCCTGTCTGTTCAGCAGGCTCTTCCTGAATAGAAGGAAGAGAAGCCGCTTTAGCAGGGATTTACTAGACTACCTTTGGATTTCTTCCCAGCCCCCTGCTAGAGCATCTCGCAGTCAGTGCATTTCACAGAGCCGTGAGATGGTCTATGGGTGGATAAACTCTTCCTCCCCAAAATGCTGCTTGCTTGGGAAGCCTTTAAGCAGTTGAAAACGTAGAGCAGATCAAAGAGAAGGCAGGAGATCTTCTTTACCAGCTAATTCTCTTTGACTATTCCCATCCCAGGCTCAGCTCAACCTGCTGGAAATCAGAGCATCTTCCCTGCTGCTGCAGGATTTAAGGCAGGCTCATTGGCACTCAGGCTTGTACCAGCCACTATTCACTTAACAGAAAATGGTGGAAGCCTAATATTTCCCCTGTGCTGCCTTTCAAAGGCTGTGCTGCGTGCTGAGATGTGGCTGAACTGCTTTTCATGGCAAAGTCCCCAGTCTGTCCCACCGGCCGCTCCCCCCACCTGGCCACCATCACCAAAAAGGACAGAGCAGGGAAAGAAGCACAAGACAATGTGTTCCTAGCATGTCACCTTCCAGCAACAGCAGAAAAGTGATGGTAACGTGTGCCTGGATGGGGAGAGGAGAAAGAGGAAAGAAGAGTTCCTAAAAATGCTGCTGGAGTCTTCATTAATTAAGACAGCCGATGGCATGACAGCATTCTGCCACATCAAAAAATCTCCTTTACCGTGGCTGGCAAGTCACACGAGGAAGAAGAAATTGCTTTCCTGAGAGACTGCATCGCCTGAAAAACAAGAGAGAGACATCCATCCCCACCGAGTGACGGCTCACGTGGAACCACCACAGAGACCTTCCCGTGAGGAGCAGCGCGGAAGGTCCCACGCACACAGCGGTGAAAGGACCTGGCAGGGCTCCTCTGGTCTGTGGACGCTTCCAATCCACCCCAAGCAGGACTATCAGCGTGGCCAGCAGTTTCTCATGGTTACCACAATTTTCTTCATTAATACGAGGTCAGAAACAAACTGACGGGACTTATTTCATGCTCTGGTGGGTCCTCTCCCCCCAGCTTTGCAGCACCAGTGCAGCCCACACCCGCCGCCATCCAGCTGCACTGCCAGCCCCACCAGGTTTTGCCTCTGGCTTAAAAAAGACACCGTCAAGAGACCAGGTATGTGTTTATTGCCTCCTTTGATCTCAGTTGCTTCTCTTCCTTTGATTTCACAGTGCTGACAACATGTGCTGAATCCTGACAGAAGTTCCATGAACATTCAATGCTGCCACAATAATGAAGATATTAAATATAAAAGATTCTTCATGCCATAGCTCTAGCCTACAAATGTGAGTGATCATCATCAGAGTGGATGGGACAGAACCAGCAAGTGCTGTGGACACTAATGTTGCAGATTTTCTCAGGGCAAAGAAAACACTCGCGGTATCTTCTCAGATTGGGCTTTCATTTCTTAAGTTATTTTGAGCTGTTTCAACACATGGATAGAAATCAAAATGATGACAACAGCACCATCTGCTCCAGCTGCTACAACGCCATCATGGCTGGCATCGCTCTTGCAGCAACAGAAAGCCTGTCCTAGTAAAGAAGCCAAGTTAGGGGAGTTTCTTAGGGAGCACTATTTTACTTTTACAGGATCCAAGCCTGCAGAGCTGCTGGCTGCAAAGATTGCTGATGCAGAAGTGGTGTCCAGTGTGCTGGAGCAGAGGCTTTCACTGCTGCCCTGAGGGACAGGAGGGAACGGACAGGGCACCCATGGGGTCGAGCAGCAGCACCCAGTGCCCCAGCGGTGTCGAGACCCCGGGTGAGCGTCTGACACATGCACAGAACAGGCATCACCTGAAAACACACAGCTCAGCACAGTGACAAACCATCACCGCAGTCTGCCCACAGCGCTTATTCACCAAGACATTATTTTTAGCTGCTTGATACCCAGACTGGGCACAAAATACCCTTTGGCTCCATAGTGTCCGGTTCCAGCATCCCACAGATGACTGGCAGCACTGGAAAGCTGCAGGACGCCGTATCAGGACAGTCTCTCTGTAAATACAGGGGAAGGAAAGAGTCATGCGTTTCTGACACACTGGTTTCTTACCCCAGGAAGAAACAAACATGTCATATTCCACGAGCTTTCGGGGCTTTTGCAGGACTTATCCTCACCCTAGCAGTCACTATGCAACCAGACAGGCCTCAGAAGGCGATTTCAGCTTCTGTCTCGGTTTTCTGCATTATTTTTGCTTCTCATTACTAAAAGACACTTCAGATGAGGCCAAAAGTCAGATTGTGTTTCCTCAATGTCTTTTATTTTTAAGGCCAAAAGACACAAACAATAGGGCATTCATCAAGCATTTCTGCTACGCTTCCATCTCCCATCTTATTGCATAACAGCAGAAAAAAAGCTGTTCCCTCTAAAATGTTCACAACAGTATTTATTAAAAACTAAAAGCAGCATGTTTTTACTAAACCTGTAGTAGTAAGAAGATAAATGCAGAAAAAAAAAAAATCCCAATCTGGAGGTGCTCAAGAAACAAACCACATCACCAGGAGAACACGGCTGGGACGAGAGCGCCGTGCACCGGACAGGGCAGGGACCGGGACGCGCGCACCGCGTCCCCAGCAGCTGGACGCCTGCCCGTGCCACCGCGACCGGCGCACTCACGGGCTGCCGTCACTCCCCGGGGTGCTGGTGCCTGGTTTTGCTCACAGTTTCATTCGCTGTGAACAGCACATAGAGGTGCGGTGGGAGATGGTGGCAACTCCCAAGACACACCACAAGTTAACAGAATATGAGCGCCAGAGCTCTTGCTTCTAAATCAATAAAAACCCAACAGAAGCTGCATTTGTACCTTTATTTTTCATAACAAGGGAGCACAGTTTGAACCATGCTGAGGCACAAGACAACCATTTTCAAGTGAGTAAGGATGAACACCAAGTAAAAACCTTTATGCATGAAACGCATCCCTACTGAGCACTTGGATGTCTCTCTCCAGCTGGTCTTCCCCCAGTTGGGGCCACAATCAGGCAGGAATTGGTCTTGCCTTGATTTCAGTTTTATCAAGTCTATGAGCAGATTTGTAACAAAAGCAGATGCAGGCAGCGTGAACAGTGACAAGCTACATGGGAAACACACATGATAAATTCAGCCAAAGAGCTGTAAAACCATTATTTCCCTTCCCAGCCCAAAGGGTAAAGGAGGAATAAGTTTAAAAATTGGAATCCATCTGCATTTCATCCTCCACGGGAACCCGCTGGAAGCCCAGTTGGTGCCCATCTTCCTTCCCACAGGGATGAAGAGTGGAAATGGTCTGAATTTAAGACTGCTCCAAGTCTAGGAATTTAGGCTCAATCTTCTGCAGTACATTTGTTAAAAATAAATGAGGTGCAATTAGTCTCCTCAGGAGTTTTATCCTCTTTCAGTTCTAAATGCAGCTCTGCTGTCACACGTATGATATGTATAAAAGGACAGCCTGGTTCAGAGCCTTACTTCTTACTTAAAATAATATTGCTCCTGGTCTCAGGTTACGAGGATCCATTCATGTTCGGTCAGGTCACAGCCTCTCTCTAAATCTCTAATACAAAGGCTGGAATAAACAGGGTGGCTGGTATTTCAGCAGTGCTGCTTTTCATTGCCGTGCATGAGCAAAGACAGTATCTGAAGCGGCTCTGGCCACACCTAGAGCCACAGTACGCTGCCACTGCCCACCCGGGGCAGCGAGCGGTTCACTGCCCGTGCAGACACTGGATTCACTCACCTGCCACCGCAACCCCCCAGGTCCCCAGAGTCCCTCCCTTTGTCACAGGACAGGTCCAATGCCCTCATTTTAGTCCCATCCTTTCTGAATCTGCTCTCTCACTGACGGGCAGTGACGACAAGCACCACCACAGCTTGAGCAGTAGATTTTTAGCTGGACTTTCACTGCTTTCCTTTTTGTACCCAACAGCAGCATTTATTACTTCTGCTTGCATACGCCTGCCAGGCTCTCCATTATTACACCAGAAGATGCCAAGGGAAAGGCATGCAATTTTCTGTCCAATTTGGAGATGTCCATTGTTAAATGCTGCTTCTACAAACCCCTCCAGCCAGCTCCAGATCAGCATTTGTCATGCTGATGAGGCAGCAGGTAAAACCACATATAAAGTAGTAACTTCAGAGGGCAGAATTTGCCTGCCCTTGAATTCAAAGTAAGCGGGAGCTGAAAATGAACCACAAACGGCAATTCTGCCTTTGGAGTAAATCCCAGCTTTGGGCTCTCTAACACCTGATGTGTGACACCACAAGCTACGGGCAGAGAGCACGTGAAGCTCCTGTAACACAACCACACAACCCGGCTTCATCACTAGTGTCACCTTAAACCACAAAGGTAACTCAGGCCCAACAACTCCTACCCCATCACACCCCGACCTGCAGTGGGAGGGCAATATAAATACTCAGCACCTGCAAGGAGGCAGGCAGCACTTCGTACAAGGTGGGTCAGCACTAGGAAAGGAACACCAGCCACGTTTATATCTCTTTGGTTTCCTTTACTTCTGAGCTGGATGTGTTCGAGGAACATGGCAAAGATCTCTTTAGATTTTTTTGAGCCATCTACAAAACAACTCGAGGAATTTCATTCTGCAGCAAGTGACTTGACACACTGATGAAACCCATCTGAAATTACATCAGACGCTTCCAGACAGACTGGCTGGGACAGGAGCTGAAGGAGCCACAGGCTGAGCCCTGACAAGTGACTGAACACCCAGCAACTCTGTAGCACTCAGCATTCAAACTGGCACACGTTATTCAAAACCATGAATACAAGGGGTTTCATCACTTCTCTTGTAAAGGCTGAAGTTTCGCCATGAACAGCAGAGTTTAATACCGCCCTTCCTCCTATGGACTTGTACAACCTGTCCCTTAAGACCGCACCTTATCCTGCAATAACCTGTCAGTTCATCCTTCCCCTGCGCCTTCAAGCACTAACACGGCGCTGAGCAGGACAGCCTGTGGACAAACCCACCCATCCCCAGTCCCACCAACACCCCGGAGCAATTTGAGTTCTGAGGGCGGGCACAGAGGCAAAGACAAACAGACGGCGTTACCAGATCTGCTCTGGGAAGAGGGGTCAGGGCAGGTATGGTGGGGAGGCTGAAAAGATGGAAATAATTAGCCCAACTGCAGCGATAATCCTTTTAGCCTAACAGAAGGTATCCCCTGGTGCTCCCTTTCCTTGGATGTTTAAAGACAAGACACTGAAAACAGGAGCCACACTGCATGTAATGACTGCCTTTGCTAATCGGACTACTTGGAAGGGAAAGGGAAAAATCAGTGGATTGATTTCTGAGGAGCATGAAAGGCTCATTAGACTTGCAAAGAAAATCCACTCAAGCCTAAAAGCACAAATACTTCTCCCTCATACTCCATTGTAAACTGCATATGCTTTCCACAGGCACTTTAAAAAACAGCCTACAAACAGCAGATTTCAGTGCAAAACAAAACTCCAGCCCACAGATGGAGAAGATCCATCCTGCTGCAAGCAGAGATTCATTCAGTCTCTCATGGCAGAGCTGTGTCTACCTTAAAAACCACAGAGGGGTTACCTCCCCCAGAGACCACAACACCTTCATATGTCTCATGTTCATGTCAGATGGGACCTTTGCAACAAGTTCACCAGAAAGCTGCAGATCAGCAGCGAGCTGTTCCAGAGAAGGGCTGGACAAACGGTTCTTTTTTGGAGAGAAACAGGCTCTGCGTTTTAAGATATCAAATTATGACAACCACGCTTCACACTCTCACTCATTAAACCAAGCAGAGCTGATTTAGTTTGGGTTTCTCACGGGTCAACTTCCGGCCATCTTGCTGTTCATGACAAAGACAGACCCACAGCACTGGACACCCACACACACAAACGACCCAATAACCTTTTAAACCAGAGCTCACCAGGTCTTTCATTTTAAGCTCTATGTGTTCAAGACTCAACTGTCCTAAGATCCTTTCATGCTGCAGTCAAGCCTCACGGAGGACGGAGACCCAAGCAACCAACCTCTGGGACAGGCATCACGTTTCCCCAGAGCGCAGGAGCTTGGTCTCAAAAAACAAACCCCATCTGTATCTTAATTCAAAAAATCTGAACACAAGCCTTCATTTCCAGGGGCATTCAGCAGCATGAGGTTCCTCTGCTAACACTGGAGGATGGCACAGGGAAGCATGTCACAGCCATACACCTCCTTCCAAACACCATTATTCTATCTAAAGCAACAATATGTGGTACTTTCAACAGGTGTGAATTATCTGCCTAGAAAACCTTCATGCACTTCAGGTAAGTCAGCTAGCACCTTGTTTTTCTCCTCAGTTGCACATCTTGGGGTAAAAAACAAGCATTTTGCACATCAAGAGGGAACAAAGTGTAACTGGGTTAGGCTATTTCTCATTCCTAGAGAGGATGAGATTTTAACTTTCCTGCTCTCAAGAGCAGCTTGTAAATGCCAAACTGAGACCTGTTTTGACTGATCACCTTGAGAAAAAAAATGCAGACAAATTGAACTGCACAAGGAAAACCATTAGAGATTCCAAATCTGAGGTACTGGCAGCAAAGGCAAAACCCCTTAATTGGATGTAAGAGGGCAGCCACTGCTCGACAGAACAAATTAATGATTCTCAGTTGTGAATTTCGTTCCACTCATTCAGACACACGTTAGACATCTGCCCAGATCCACGCAGATAAACGCAGGGCAGCTCAGGAATACGCTGCATACAAATTGCTGAAGTGACAGCCTAGCTCATCTCAGCTGCTCGTTCCAGCAAGCCTGTTTCTAAGCGAGCCCTGCCTCTCGCTGCAAATGAAGCTGCACCTCGCGTGGTGGTACCACCAGCAAATGGAAGGAGAAACTCCCTTTAAAGTGATGGCAGCTGCCCTCTGCAAGCAAACAACAGGATTGCATTTCTAGGTGTTAAAGCATACAAACAACAAAAAATCTTCCCTAACTGAATCCTCCCTTGTACTAACATGGCAGAGAGGGATGCAGGTAGAAACCTCCATCCCTCACCTGAAGCTGTTTTCACTCTTCACGGGTTGATTTGCTCCAAGGCAAGAGGGCAGGTATGCCACACAACGCACCTGGAAAACTTCCCTTTACACATCTATGAAGTTAGACTTAAAACAAAGAAATCCGCTGCAATTAAAGGAAAAAAGGCAAACCCCAGAAAGGGGGGAAGCCCCACGCCCTGCCTGGTGTGATTTTAGGACAAGGAAGAACAGGCAGCACGGGAAGAGGAAAACGAAAGGGACAAGAGGGCAATTCAGCAGGAGACGGGGGCACCACGAGGTGCGAGGCATGCCCAGGGGCCGCTGGGACCACCAGTCACACCCAGCAGCACCAGCCCAGCACCAAACCCGGGGGGCTCAGAACCAGCACCCCCAGCCCAGCGGGAAACACCCGTGGAACACGAACCCACCTCGAGCGACCGCGCTGCTAACGTGAAATACCAAATCCTTGGCCGGGCAGCTGGGGATGCAACAAAGCAACTCCGGGGCACTGTGACCTCAATAGCAATTCCCACCCCCTGAAATTTTGGGCTTGGCATGGACAGACCTGTTTCCTGAAAGGCCTTTTTCTCGTGGTTTTCTACTATTGATTAATTTATCTCTCGTAATCACAGCTGCCGCCGACCCCCTCCCCGAGGCGCCTGCAGAAGATGGCACCGCGCCGGGAAGGCGCTGCCCACCCTCCTGCCGCAGCCCCGCCGGCACAGCCCCCGGCCCCACCTGCCGCGGGGAAAGGGGCAGAAAGACGGCGAAAAAGGGGGGAAGAAGGGAAAAAATAATAATAATTATAAAGATCGGCGCCCTCCTCCCTCCCGCCCGCACCTGCAGCCGGGCAGCGCTGCCGCAGGGGCCGCCCCCAGCGCTGCTGCAGCGGGCCCGGGCACACCGGCACCGGGGTGACAGGACTCTCCGCGGCGATTTTGGGGGCTGAAATGGTTGCGTTTGGGTTTGGTTGTGGTGGGTTTTTTTTTTCTCCCCCCGTTTCACGCTTTCGGCGGGGGACAGCGGAACGCAACGGCGGCAGCCCGGGGAGCGGGGCCCGGCCGTGCAGCCCCCCCGCACCCCCCGCTGAGCCCCTACCTGCCGTNGCGGCGGCAGCGCGCGTGCGCCACACACCCCGGCACACCACCACCCCCCCGCCACGAGCTGTCTCCCCGGCCCCGGCTGGCGCATGCGCCGTGCGCAGCGCGGCGGGAGGGTGGGGCCGCCGCGGTCTTTTGTCTGCGGGAAGCGAGCGGGCACGGCCCCGCCCGGCAGGGGGCGCTCGCGGGCTGCCCCGCAGACTGATTCGAGCCCGGCGGGAGGGGCCGCGGGGTGTCCGGTGTCCTGCGCCCCCGCCCTGCCGGTGACAGCCCAGGTGATGGGAGACACCGCCTCCCCCAGCCCTGCCTCCCTTTGTGTGCACAGGCTGCGTCTGGCCAGGCGTCCCGCACAGACCCCTGCTGCAGGGGCTGCATTCACCGTCCAGGCTCCACTGTGCTGGCAGCTGCTGTCCTCAGCACGGACAGTGGAGACGAAAATACTAACAGCTCACTAGCTGCTGACAGCATCCCCTTCCCCTTCCTCACCATCCTGACGACCAACAGCATGCAGCCATCCAGGCTTAACGTCACCGGACACACCAACGTAGGGCAGGCAACTCTGCCCCAGGCTCCAGAGCCATCACCCACACACTTGCAAGTACCTGTGCAACACACAGGCACCAGGATCCCACAGCACACATGGAGGAACAGCGATGGGCAGCTCTCATTAGCACCTGATTCAAGAGACACCTGTGGGAGATTCCAGATGCTATTGCATGCTGATAGACCACAGGATGATTCCCTCCTAAGGAAGCCTCAGGCAAACACAGCCCCCAGACTTGCTTCCCACAGCCCTAATGCGGACATAGCATCACACCAGGTCACCAGCTGGGTTTTGTGAGCTCGCTGTGCTCTGAATCCTCTCGGTGAAGACGGCAGCAGGGCGCTGGGCGTTACAGAAGCAGTTTGCCCAGCATGTTTATACACTGTCAGTAATGGCAGGAGAGCAGGCGTCACCCCCGCCTGAACAAGGCTCCCGCAAACTCCCCCAGCAGCTCTGACTTGAGGTGTGACTTTGCAGCTCAGGAGGGGATTAGAGCTCAGTTGGCTCCATTCCTCATGAGCTGAAACCAAATGCATGTATTTGCAACTCAGACACAGTTCTCTCCAACTGAAGTCAACTTACATTTCATTTTCACAGGCAATCGAAGCATGATACACCCCTCTAATCCCCACCAAGGCTAGCGGGACTGCACAGATGTAAACCAGAGACAGAAACACAGCCTGTGTAGGACGGCAGTGAGCAGCCTTGTGACTCAGCAGAAAGAGCCAGGTGCTCCCCTTCCAGCAGCACCGAGCACGGGAAAACCAGATCACCACTTTCCCTCTGATCCCTTTAGCCCACGGAGGGACCTGACAAATCGAGACTGAGGCGCTTACACCGTCTCATACACTTCCTTCTTGCCCCCACCCCAGCTGGAAAAAGATTATTCCTTTTTCTTGCCAGCTGAGCAGTGTGGAAGACATGCAGACACCTACAAATAGAAGATAACGCTCAATATCCCTAAGGGTATATGTATTTTTTAATTAACCGTTATTCCATTTCTAAATTACCTGCTACAAGAGGCTTTCCAGATCATCTAAACCCTGTACGTCTAAGAGGCAGAGCTGACTCATTAGGGAGTTACAGGATGCATTCATGTAAGTGATCTTGTGGGAATTATTAGGGTGTAGCAGAACGGTCCTTAGTCCTTGAGCTGAAGTCAGGACAAGCGCCAAGTCCTGCTCTGAAGGCACAGGACTGTGTTCTGCAGCACCGCTAACAGGCTCTGCGGCGAAGTTATCACACGCACACAGAGACACAGGACCCTCTAGCGCGCAGGTGAGCAGGACACGCCAGCGGGAGCACCACGGAGCTCCGCTCCCGCTCTTGTGCGGGCAGCCGCTGTGGCCAGGGCTGCCGGGGCTCCCCACGCCCGGGGCTCAGAGGGGCTCCGAGAGCCACCTGCTGTCCCCAGCTCACACTGCAGCACCGCGGGCACCTCAGTGCGCTTGAAGCGTCTCCTCTAAATTAAAACGCCTACAGAAATAACGCCACCTCAGAGAGCTCAGTCCTCGGCATGACAGACCCCGGGACTCTCCACAGGAAACAAGCACCTCCAGTACAGCACCAGAGAGCACACTTGAGCAGGTACGTTAAGCAGAGACAGGGTTTCACCCTCCAGACAAGTCCCCAGGCAGACGGAATAGAGGAAGCCCCGGGTTTGACACCGACCAGCACCAGCACCAGCCCCGCGCAGCCGCCCCGAGCGCCGCTCAGCGCATTTGTAACCCACCAGCAGGGGGCGCAGGGGCGCGCGGGCCACAAAGCGCGTGCGCGGGCTGCAGGCACGGGGCGGAAGTGGCGCGCGGCTCCCATGGGGCTCCTTAAAGGCGCCGCCGCCCGTTCCCGTCCCGGTGCCGGCGGAAGGAAACGCCGCGCGTGGCTGGAATGAGCAGGTGGGCGGGGCCCCTTGGTGAGGGGGGCAGCCCCGGGTGGGGGCCGCGAGCCATGAAAGGAGCGCAGACCCCAGGTCAGGGTGCGGGCGGGGGGGAGGCTGTCCCCACCCGCGGGGCTGTTTGGGCAGCGCAGGCGGGTGCGCCCGGGCAAGGGGAGCCCCTGGGTGCGGATCGGGCACCTCCGGGGGCGGCTCGGAGAAAACGGCAACTTTGCAGCCCCGGGCTGGAGCGGCCCTGCCCGCGGAGTTCCCACTCGCCCGGCCCCCCCGTGCGCGGGAAGGGGCCGCTGAGCTCCGGTGCCCCTGCAGCTTCTTGCCCTTATCATTTTAACGTGTGTTGGGTTTTTTCCGTGCTCTTCGCGCCGGATGCCACAGCGCTGTACCCAGACCCGCTAGTGCTTCGCGGTGAGCAGTGGGCTCTGCATTGTGAGTTTAGGAGTTTGTTTTTTCCTGGATGGAAAAGGGGAGCAGCGCCCAGCAGAGAAGGGAGCTCTGATGCGGCCGGGAAGCCCTCGCTGGCGCTCGGCTCCCCCTCGCAGAAACGGGCCGTGCTGCGGCACGTATGAATAAATCGCACGATTTAAGCCGTTCAGGTGTTGCAGCGCTGTGAGCGAGAGGTTTTCCTCCTGCTTGCGTAAGGGTTTGTGTGACGGGCTGGATCGGAGGGCAGGACCCGGGGCTGGGGGAGCGTCCTGCCCACGGTTTTGCAACCACCGCATGTCCAGCAGGAGCGGTGCCGCCTCCCCATGGCCCCGTGACGGGCACGACGGGACCCGGGTGGGACCCCTGCCTGCCCGCGAACAGCAGCCGGCTCTCCGGAGGGGCTGGGGTCTGCAGGTCCGGGACAGACCTGTCCCTGCTTGCAGCCTTGGGTGCCCAACCAGTCCGAAGCCAGTAATTAAGAGATTTATGGCTGCCCTGACCTTGCAAAATTGCTGAGTCAGATGGTGAAGGGTGTTGTGCCTTTTTTTTCTGCATTCCCTGGCTTTAAAACAAAACGTGGGTTCTTGAAGCCTGGAAGCCCTCCTGCCGTGGCCCCATCCCAGCGTGAGAACTGTCCCCAGGCAGCGGCGGGGGGAGCAGCTGGTCCTGAGCTGCCCTGGGCTCTGCTGCCGTCTCAGCTGGGGCTGCGGGGCTGTCACAGCACGTCTAGTCTCTCGACTTCACTCCTTCCTGTCCCTTAATTTTCCAAGCGCAGGGAGGGGACAATCCTCCCTCCCTGGGGGAGCCGGGGGGGGGGGCCTGCACTGTCCCCACCTCTCTGGTGAGGCTGGGCCTGCTGCCAGCAATGGGGCTGGGGGTGTTATCGGCGCTGGGCTGGCCCCAGGAGCAGTCCCTGTATCCCCCCAGGGCACCGCGATTACGGAGGGGCGACGCCTGCCCTGTTCAGAACCGATAGCACGGCCGGAGCTGGGATGTGTGTCCTCACACTGGGAGGGCAGGGGTGCCGGGGGGGCGTGCTGGGAGCCATCGCTCATCCCTGGGCAGGGACCCCCTGAGCACCTCTGTGCTCAGGCATCTCCCCACCATGTCTTATAGGGGGCCAGCGCCATGGCTGAGAAGATGTCACCAAGTCCTGGTGGGGCCATCACGCCGCTGCAGCAGATGTTGGCCTCAGGGACGGGGGCCATCCTCACCTCCCTCTTTGGTAAGGACTGTGGGGAGCAGGTGGGCGTGGGGGGCTGGCATGGTGCAGTGTGGCTGAAAGATTGTGTTGTTCCAGTGACGCCATTGGATGTGGTGAAGATCCGGCTGCAGGCACAGAGGACCCCATTCTCCAAAGGTAACGCTGCTCAGGGTTGGGTGGGGGTCTCTGCCCACCCCCCGGTTCAGCCAGCACGCGGCACACCGGGATGTCTTGGTCGGCAGAGCTGGTGAAGGGGATTTCTTGGCTCCTGAGTGCGGGGCTGTCACAAGGTGGCAGGTTACCATGGGCCTCTCACCCTGACAGTCTTGGGGGCCCCACTCGGGGAGCCCAGCTGGTGCTCTGCTCCATCCTTCCCCCTGCACAGCCCTGTGCCGATGCAGCCTGGCTCGGCTCTGACTGCTTGCTCTTACCCTTGCTGCTTTGTGTCAATCTCCATGCTGCTTCCCCTGGCTCCCACAGGGCAGGAGAGACCCTGTGGGATCTGCCCCCTCCCTGTGGGGACAGTGGGTTTGGGCTAGTCCCAAGAGACCGTTTTGGTGACAGTTGGGACTGCTTGGGCAGTGGCTGCAGGGGCATCCAGCCCCTTCACCCACAGAGCTCTCCCACTGCCCGGCTTGGAGCTGCAGGATGCACGTGTGCCCCAGCCTGGGGAGGTGGCATGTTACCCCCGTCATCACTCAGCATGTCCCTGTTGTGTGTTTCAGTGTTGCCGGCACGGTCTGTGCCCTGGGGTGCTCAGCAGGCCACATGTGAGTATGCCCAGGAGCTCCGGGCAGCTCCTGCTGCCAGTGGCTTCACTTTCCCAAGCCTTGATCCCAGTTTTCTTCCCCGCTGAGGACGGTTTGGGCTCCTCCAGCTGGGCGGGCATCCCACCCTGATGCAGGGGCTGTGATCGTCCCAGCACCATGGCTGTTCCTGCAGCCCAGCTTTAGGCTGGCCTTGCCATGTCCTTGCTGTGTCCTTGGCTGAGGGTTCTGCTGGGCTCTGTTGTGCAACAGTCCTGGCTGTCTGCAGTCCCCCTGTCCCTGCCCTGTCTTGTCACCCTGTCCTGCCACTACATCAAAGTCCCCTTGGATCTCTGCTGCCCTGCTTGCTCTCCACATCCCTGCGCCCGGTGCGCTGGCCCCATGGAACGCATGGTGGGGGAACCGTGCTGGCTCCCTGCGTTGGCACTGCACTGTGCCGGGGCAGTGGAGCTGACACCAAACCTCTCCTGCTGCTGCTGATGGCTCCTGCAATGTCCCCGTCCCCATGGTGGGGCCACGTGCCCTCCACCCAGTAGGTCTGGCCATGGTTGGACCCTTGCTGGAAGGTTATCCCTCTCCTGGCCTTGCTCTGGGACTGGCTCCTGCTGGGCTTAGGCATTGAGGGTTTGGCTCTCTCCTGCAAAAGATGATGGTCTGGGGGCTCAGATGGGCTGGGCAGAGGGGAAGGGCCCCTTGTCTAATAGCAATGCTGTTGCCTCCCACCCCAGGGAAGTGTTTCCTCTACTGCAATGGGCTCATGGACCATCTGTATGTCTGCCAGAATGGCAATGGCTGCACCGCCTGGTACAAGTCCCACACCCGCTTCACCGGCACACTGGTAAGGGCTGCGGGCACAGGCAGGGTGGGCTGGGCCGTCCCTGTCCCTGAGAAGGCGTTGGAATTTTTGCTGAAGGGGGTTCTTGCCCCTCTAACCTCTTTCCCTGGTGCTCTGCTCTCTCCCCAGGATGCCTTTGTGAAAATCACACGCTACGAAGGCATCAGGTCTCTGTGGAGCGGCTTGCCCCCCACCCTGTGAGTTTGTACCCTGCCTGCAGGCGGAATCTGGGTACAAACGCCTGCCTGGGCTCATGGGCATCCTCCCTGAGCCTCCTGCCAGCCCCTGGGGAGGGCACACGTATCCCTCACCACACCATCTCCTTGGCAGGGTCATGGCCGTACCAGCCACCGTCATTTATTTCACCACGTACGACCAGCTCCGGGACTACCTGCGTGCTCGGACAGGGAGCCGGGGGCACCACATCCCCTTGCTGGCTGGGGCCATTGCCAGGTGTGAGTACCCCTCCTCTCCAGGGTCCCCCCACGCCCACCCCGTGTCTTCACAGCGCGGTGGGTCTCTTCACTATCAGTGCCCATGTTCTGCACCTGGCTTTCCTGGTGCAGTGCTCTGGCTCCGGAACAGCTGCTGGAGTGCACAGGGCTGATGTGCAATGTCGCCTCGGTTGCAGTGGGTGCCGTGACGGTCATCAGCCCCTTGGAGCTCATCCGCACCAAGATGCAGTCCCGACAGCTCAGCTACCGGGAGCTGGGTGTCTGCATCCAGCTGGCGGTGGCTCAGGACGGCTGGCTGTCCCTCTGGAGAGGCTGGGGACCCACTGTGCTGCGAGATGTCCCCTTCTCGGGTATGGCTGGGGCATCAGGGTGAGCGTTGGCACTGGGACATGCTGGGGATGAGTGTGGGGCGAAGCAGCCCTGCGCATTGGGAGCCTGGTGTGTCCAGGGTGCCTCACTGTAGCTCTGGTGTTTCTCGTCTCCTCCCAGCTTTCTACTGGTTTAACTATGAGCTGGTGAGGGAATGGCTCTGCGGGCAGGCCCGGCTGGACGAGGCCACGTTCATGATCAGCTTCGTGTCTGGGGCCATCTCTGGGATGGTGAGTTTGGGGCCCTGGGGTCTGCGCTGGGCTCACTTAGCTGTCCCCGTGGGAGCAAGGGATGGAGTGGGGCGGCGCTGGGAGGGGAGGCAGAGCCGGCACTGGGTGCACAGCGAGGTCCCAGCTCGCGGCCTGGCTGCTGCCCCGCAGGTGGCTGCGGTGCTGACGCTGCCCTTTGACGTGGTGAAGACCCAGCGGCAGATCGAGCTGGGGGACAGCGAGGTGCACCCAGGTGAGGGACTGGGCTCCAGGTGGGTGCCTGGGGGGTAGCTGGGTCCCCTGGGCACCCCCAGACCCTCACCCACTGCCCTCTCCCCACAGTCACAGCCTCCAAGCCTTCCTCCACCTGGCTGCTTTTGCGGCGCATCCGTGCCGAGTCCGGCACCCGGGGGCTGTTTGCAGGTAAGGCCGTGCCCCCCACGCCGGGCTGGGGCTCGCAGGTGCCCCAGTGTCACGAAGGAGCTAACGGGGTTGTCCTTGCAGGCTTCCTGCCCCGCGTCATTAAGGTGGCACCGGCCTGCGCCATTATGATCAGCACCTACGAATTTGGCAAAACCTTCTTCCAGAAGCTGAACCAGGAGCGGCAGCTGCGAAGGTTGTGAGCTGGGGCTGGGCAGGGCTGCATGCAGCTGGTGCCCCAAGGACGCTGCCAACCCCGGTCCCAGTGAGGTGCCCGGGCCCAGCGAACCCACGTGGCTGTGCAAAGCCCAAGTGCCTTTGTGCTGCCTGTGCAGGGCCAGCCCGCCCTGCTCTCCGTCCCCAGCCACACTGGGGGACATCTGTGCCTCCTGCTGTGACACTTGGGGGATTTGGAGTCCCCCATGCTTATCCCTTGAGGCTGGACAGATGCTGCTGGATTCACGGACACTCTGGTGAGGACAGGATGCCCCAGGAGCCTCAGCAGAGCTGGAGATGGGAGCTGGGGCTCCGGCAAGGACCAAACCCTCGGGGGCTTCTCGTGTGCCTGCCTGGGTTCGCAGCCCCGCTTGCTGTGTCCGCGCCCCCTCACCATCACACACGCACAGTGTCCCCTTGCTGGCTCTGTGCGGCAAGGGGATGTGTCAGGACCCTCCCCCTGCCTCCAGACCTCTGTCCTGTTCAGGGCGTCCCTGTCCCCTGGCAGACCCTCTGACCTCGCTGCTGCTCCGGGGGACTGGCAGACACCAGGGCAACAACCCTCTGCCCGTGCCCCGTCCCTTCACTGCGAGGGCATGTCCCAGCACTGGGGCCTGTGTGGCTGCTGCCCCAGCTTGCCATGGGACCCCAGGGGGTAATTACTCTTATTTTCTTAAATAAAAGAAAACCTTTGTCTCTTAGGGCAAGGATTCCTTTCCCTGCTCCCGGCATGCTGGGGCTGTGGAAGGCATGCCCCGGGTGACAGGCCTGTCCCTGCTCTGTGGGCACAGTGCTGTCATTCCCCAGGTCTTTGCTGGGTTTTTACTGGGGTTAAAGAGAACCCAGGACCTCCGTGCTCCTCCCCAGCAGCAGCCCACTGTGGATGGGACAGTGTGTGCCCTCTGCTTGGTGACCTGCTGTGCCCCAGAGGTGCTGTCCCTGCTTTGGGGGGCCTGGAGGAGGCTCAGTGGGTTCTCCCAGCATCCCTGCCTGGGACAGGACCTCGTGGCAGGGGACACAAGGTGTCTTTTCCCCCCTTTCCTGGTTGGGGGGAGCTCATGGACACCAGCTCAGCTTGCTGCATTTATTGATTCCTTTTGCTTCAACAAAGCAGATGGGGCTGAATTAAAAACCAGAATCGCCCAAACCAACCTGAAACCCTGGGGAGGATGGGAAGGAGCTAGGGAGGATTCTGTCCCTACAGTGGGGATGCTGCTGCGAGGAAGGACACCTGTGTCTAAAAGGGGACAGGCCAGTCCCCCTGCAGCGTCTGTGGGGCTGGGCACTAGAGGACAGGCACAGCCCAGGTGTGGGCCCCAGGGAAGAGCAATGCCCGTGGGTTGAGCAGGACAGACACGGGTGCTGTGCCCAGGCCCTCACCCCTGGAGGGACTTTGGTCCTGACCCCCCTCCCTTGCTCCCCAGCAGCAGTTGCCCCTGTGTTCCCCCCGCCATCCCCAGCTCGCAGGGATCCTGATCCCGCATTCCCCCTTCCCAACAGGTCCGTGTCTCCAGCCAGGGACGGGGCTGGGGGTCCAAGGAGCAGCCAGGGCGGGGTGTTGGGGAGGGGGATGCCCATCCCCAGCTCCCCCCGGTGGGTTCAGCGAGTCCCTCGGTGGTCCCGGGGTGGCAAGGCGGGGACAAGATCAGTCCTCAGATGCAACGCTGGGCTGGGCGGCCAGGCCGCGGGGCAGCGAGGGGGCCGGGGGTCTCAGCTGGGGCTGCGGGTCGGGCTGGCTTCGGCGCTGTCGCTCACCAGGCACTCGTTGGACTTGAGGCTGGCCAGGGACTTGCAGCTTGGCAGGGAGGCCAGGGAACCACAGAGCCCCAGCATGGAGGGCGTGGGGTCCTTCCCTGTGGGACAGAGCGGGGAGCCAGTGTTGGGGGGGCTGCGGCTTCGCACCCCCATCCTGCCATGGGGGGACGGGGACAGGGACCACCTCTCCAGGAGGGACCTGTGTGTCCTTGCACTGTGGGGGCAACATTCCCAGCATGCGGAGGGGCTACTGGGGGGATCCAGGCACCTGGGTGAGGGTTTGGGGACATCCTAAGGTGGGGGTCTTACCCAAGGGCCCCCAGGGCTCGCCTTCACGCTTGCCCTCGCCCAGGCGCTGGGAGTCAGAGCTGAGGCTGTTCTCGGCTGAGAGCTGGTCAGTGCTCACGAAGCTGTGCCTGCGGAGCGATGGCGCTGAGCCCCCCCGCGCCACGGCCCCCAGGGCCGGGACAGCCCCACCAGCCAGGACCAGCCCTTGTCCCCTTCTCTGCCTGCGGCAGACCCCGCCTGGGGCTGGACGGGGTGCTGGGTACGGGTCAGGTCTGCCCCCACCGTGGGAGTTACCTCCTGTACAGTTTGCTGTCCGAGCCGCTCTCGTTGCCGTTGAGGGTCCCCAGCGAGGGCCACTGGTTCACCAGCGGTGTCACCATCTCCTTGGAGAGCTGGGTCAGCTGCGCGTTCTCGCAGGGGATCAGCCCCGTCCTGCGGCAAAGGTGGATGCTCAGCACCCGGCACCGCCACGAGTGCCGGGGACCTGCCAGGCAAAATGGCCTGTGGGGCATAGGGGACATCAGGGACCTGCCACATCCCCCAGGACATATGGAGCACCCAGGCTCTGGCACCCCTCCACCCATCGCACCAAACCAGACCCGGCAGCAGCAGGGGGTGCCCACTCACAGCTGCTCCTGCAGCTCCAGGATGACGCCCTCCAGCTCCCTCTTCTCCAGCTGGTTCTGCACCATCACCTCCTCCAGCCGCAGCTTCAGCCGCTTGTTCTCCGCCTCCAGGTCCTTCAGCTGTGATTCCCGCAGCCGCACCAGCTCCTCCAGGTACCCCTGCACAAGGCCGCTGTTAGCAGCTGCCCCCACCAGACCCCCCATGTCCCCAAGGCCATGCAGGGTGACAAGGGGAGGGCCGAGCTACTGCAGCAGCCACCAGGCTACAGGAGCAGGGAGGGAGCATCCTAGGGAGGGGTTGGTACCTGGACAGCCCCATCCCAGCTCCCAGTACCTTTTGGGCGTAAACTATGCGGAATTTCTGCTCCATCTTGCGCCACTTGTTGTACCAGCTGTCCTCGTCGGTGACCAGGGGCAAGTAGGGGTGCTCGGGGGAGCTGTCCTCACTCGTGCTGCTCTCCACGCTGCCCCGCTCCTCCTCCTCGCTCAGGTAGTCGTAGCTGGGGGGCATGGGGGCTCAGCGGGGACAGCACCACGGCGTGGGGCTGGCACACATGGGGGAGCCCAGCTGAGCCCCACCCAGGTGCTCGGGGAGAGATAGTGGGGTCCCCAACCCAGAGAGGGCATCCTGGCTCTTACCTCTGGGTGAACTTCAGGTAGGGTGTGTAGTCGATGACCACAGGCGTTTTACCGTCCATCACCTCGCCCTTCAGGCAGAAGCTAAGTGGTGCCAAGAGAAGGAGCAGAGGGTCAGGGGAGCTCCGGGGCTGAGTGGGGGGACATCTGGGCCAGGGTGCCCATGTCCCACCACACCGCCTGACTCTACCTGAAGTCGATGGCACTGAGCCCAATGAGCATCCCCGTGAGCACCGTGGACTCCTCACGCAGCATGATGGCCCCATCGTCATAAAACCTCCTGTGGGGCAAAACGTGGCTGCACGTGCATTCACCAGCACCATGGTGCCCACCCCGCACACCTGCGCAGGCTTTGCTGTGGTGTCTCACCTGGTGGTCCGTGTGTCCCGCAGGGCCGTGGAGATGTACTCGGACATGCGCTTCTCCATCAGTGCTACACGGATCCAGGCCCGGCCCTGCAAGACACCGCCCGTGGGCAGCCCTGAGGGTGGTGCCAGCATCGGCTTCCCGTCAGGTGCCACCTTCACTGTCCCCACCACCCTCCCGCCTGCCCTTGGGGCTTTGGGCTCCACAGGCAGCTGGTCCCCATCTGAGAGCTGCTTTTGTCCCTGTTATACCTCTGCAGGGACCCACAGCTCCTGTTTCATCCCAGTGACCCTATGGAGTCTTATGGAGTGAGATGGGGCTGCAGGAGGACAGGGCCAAGGGGATGGGATGGGCGAGAGAAAGGATGGGAATGGGGATGGGAATGGGAATGGGGATGGGAATGGGGATGAGATGGGATGGGGTTAGGGAGGGGATGGAGATGGGGTTAGGGTTGAGGATGAGGGTGGTATGGGGATGACATTGGGAAGGAGGTGGATGGGGATAGGGATGGGAGTGGGATGAGATGGAGGGAGATGGATTTGGGGATGGTTATAGCGATGGGATGGGATGGAGATGGATGGGGATGAGGGTGGGGAGGGGGTGAGGATGGGAATGGGTCCATGTACCAGGAATAGGGGGTGCATGGGAACAGGGCCAGCAATAGGAATGTGGGTGGGGAAAGGGCTAGAGACACGGAATGGGTGGAAACAATAGGGGCGGGAATAGGGACAGAACACGGCAGGGGCTGGCACCTTCCTGACCTTAGCCCTGGAGGTGCTGATGTTCTCCATGTTCTCGATGCTGCTGACGCAGTTGTTGGGGACCTTGCTGCAGGCCAGGCGGATGTAGTCCCAAAACCCGCGCTGCCCATCTGAGCTGAACCAGCTGACAGGACCTGCAGGGACCGAGGGGCTGCGGTCGAGGGCTGCCGTGCCGACAAACCCCACTGGCCTGGAAAGCCCCAAGCCAGAGCCTGGACAAGCTCCTTGGTGCTGGCACGTGCATGTATCCCCATCCACCATGAGGCACAGGCATGGGGACAGGGACACACACAGGCGCTCATCCCCGCAGGCCACCATTACCTTTAAAGCGGTGGCTGAGGATCTGCTCAAGGATGGCAGCAAAGTTAACAAACTCCTCAGAGGAGTCATCAATGGGGTCTGCTGTGTATTTCTCCAACAGGGTCTTCACTGAAAACCTGTCAGGGGGACGTGTGTCATGGGCAGGAGGGGACAGGCGCCCCGTACCCAGCACACATTAGCATTAGCAATGGAGCAAAATGCTTTTGCAGATGTTGACTTTCAAGCCCGGCAGCGGGAAGAGGGCGGCGAGCTGAGCCGCGGCTCACTGACCCCCGTGTCCCCAGGTCCCCGGGGACTCCACTGGGGCGGCCGCTGCTCCCCCACTGTGCAAGTGGCCAGGAAGGGTGAACAAAGGCCCCTTCCTCCCCGGCCGTGCGCAGGCGGTGATGGCTTCCCCTTCCGCCCGCCTGCTCGTGCTCAGAGAGAGAGATGCCGAAGACGTGAAACCCGCTGAGCTGGGCAGGGCAGCAGGCACGGGGCAGGTGTTTGCATGGAGGGGGATCATCCCATTTGGGGGTCACAGCCACATGTGGGGACAGTGAGACTGAGGGTTCCCGTGATGGCAGGTGGATGGTGCCTCATCATGGCAGCAGGGTCTGGAGGTGCCTCACGACACAGGACCGAGATCTGGAGGCATCGTGGTGTCAGGATGAGAGGTCTGGAGATGCCCCGTGCCATGGCAAGGAGATCCGGGGGTCTCCATATCATGGCAGTGGGGCCTGGGGGTGCCCCGTGCCGTAATAAAAAGCCCTGGGGTCCCCCAAACCCCAACAGCAAGACCCGTGTGTCCCTGCTGCGGTGACCGAAGCCTCGGGGCCCCCCACATTATCCCCAACAGCCCCGGGGCCAGGCTCCAGTCACAGCCCAGCACAAGCAGCCCTGAACCACTCGGGGTCTGGGGACAGGCAGGGATCACCAGCCCCTCCACCCCTGTCCTCACCACCCCGTCCCTGCCCCCTGCCCCCCCTCCCGGTCCAGCCAGACGTCACCATGACAACCCTCATCCTCCATCCCCCCAGCTTTCATCCCTCCATCCCCACTGCCCGGAGCGGGGCTCTGNTGGCCCCAGTGCCTGCGGCCCCACAGCCTCGCAGCCCTTCCTTCCCCGCCTCCCCATCCTCCTCCTCTTCCCCCCTTCCGAATCTGAATTTTCTCCAAAAAGGCAACGGCAGTAACAACAAAAAAATCCCCCCCAGGGTGCAGGGGCTGCAGCGGGGAATGAATCCCCCAGCCCTTCTCCCCACCCCCACCCATCCCCTCCACCCCCTCTCCTCCATCCCCGGCAGCGGTGGTCCTCTCTTTCTCTCTCCCCCTCTCCCTACCCCACCCCCCCGATTTTCGGGTGCCCCCCAGCCAGGCCAGCCCCCACCTGCAGACGGTGATGAGGTTTTTCCTCTCCACGGCAATGTTTCTGGAGGAGGCTTTCTTGGAGGAGAGCCCCAGAGCCATGGCAGCCTGCACGCAGCTCGCTTCCATCCAGAGCCGGGCGAGCCGGCAAGGCCACGGCCACGGCCACGGGCGATGCCACTTGTCCCGTGGGCCCCCCGCCCCCCCGCGCCGCGCAGGCTTTGCTCCGCCGATGCCCACGCCACTGGGCCGTGCGCCGCCCCCCCCAAAAAGGGATGCAGGGCCTGGTCCTCTCCCTGCTTCCAGCCCCCAGATGTCTGCCCTGGGGAGGGAGGAGATGGGGGGAACGGAGGGGGGATGGAGCCAGGGGCAGCCGTCGCTGGGGGGGCCTCCCTGCACGGCCCGGCCCCTTGCCATGACGTGCCACCAGTGGAGACCCCGTGGGCAGAGCCACGGGGTGGGAGACAAGCTCCAGCCGGACCCTGGGCACCCTCAGGGTAACTGGGGGGCCCTTTACCCCTCTCAGGGCTGAGGGTGCCCCCCTCCCTGCCCCAGGTGCCCCATTTGGGGGGATGCCGAGTGACCCCTCCCCACGGGGTCTGTAGGGTGTGTGGGACCCCCAGAGCACACAGAGGGGTGGGGTGCAAGCCCCCGGCGTTTGTCTGTGCTGGGGGGGAGCCCCGCAATGCTCCCAGCACCCTGCTTTTGCACTGTACTTCAGTTTCCCCATTGATGTGACAGGTAAATGGGGGGGGGGGGTGAATATCACGGGCAACCACATTCCCCCCATAGCACCCAGATAAATCAGAGTCACCCTGAACAGAGAGGCAACCCCAACCCCCGGTCACACCCATGGGGGCACATCCCCCCTCCCTGTGCCCCTCGAGGTGCCCCACACCCTCTTCTGCCTCTGCAAAGGGGTCCCAGCCCACAGCACCTGGCTGGGGGTAGTGGGGCGCCTTGGGGAGGAGGGAGCCCCAAAATCCCCAGGGCTACTGCAGGGAGGGGAGCCCTTGGCAGCACCCAGATAACGCCGGGGCTGTTATCGGAGCACCCAGCCCACAGCTATCGCACGTCCCGGCCTCACGGCCCCGCAGCAGGTGCCGCAGGGTCCCCAGCATGTGGGATGGACCAGCAGCCCATGGCCCCCAGCCTGGATGGTCCCCCAAGATGGGGTTGGCACGGGGGGCAACAGCATCCTGACCCCACAGCTGGGGCATGAGTGATGCCCCAGCAGCAGGACGTCCCTGCAGGTGTCCCTGAGCACTGGGGTGACTGGTGTACGCGTGTGCAAGGCTGGCCGATGTCACCCTTGTCCCTTTCCCTGCACCCTGGGATTTGGGGCTGGGAGCCAGGAGCCCTAACAGAAAGTTGCAAATGTAAAGACACTTCCATATGCATGCACACGTGCATATAGGTGTATGCATACATGTGCGTGCACACACATATGTACAAATATATGCATACACACTGGAGCATGCATGCACACACAAATGTGCACGATGCACATGCACACACACACACATACACGCACCCCCCCTGCCCCGCACTGAAGCAGCTGTGCCGATCCCACCACTTCTCTGCACAGCATCCCAGGGATGGTGATCCCAGCGGACAGAGGGACGCCCAGCCCAGTCCCTTGTCCCCCCTGGGCCCTGTCAGCACCTCATACCTCCTCCCCGGGAGAATCTCCTCTGGAACCCCCTCTTTTTTTAAAAAAAAAAATTAAAAAAGAGAAAACCCCAACCACATGTGAAGGAGGGGGGACAGCCAGAGGGTTCCCGGGGATTCCCCACAGGGAAATCCGGAGCCTCCTAAACAAGAAGGGGGGGCACCAGGAGCACGGCGCAGCTGAGCTAGGGCAGCACGAGTGGCTGAGGAGGTTCTGTGGGGCGCAGGCAGGCACGCAGGCAGCAGGCAGGGTGCAGGCAGGGTGCAGCCTCGACGCCACAAGATGTTGCACCCCGATAACCTTGTTTACGGGGGGCCCCGGGGGGGCCGGGTGAGCCCGAGTGGGGGGAGATTAGGGAGGTGAAGATGACTCAGGGCATTTGGGTGCACTCCCCCGCACCACACGGGTCTTTCCCCGTGGGCAGCAGCAGGCAGAGCCACAGCAGGGGCGTCCTGGAGCCACCCCAGGGGTAGGTGCGGGGTCATGGGCAGCAGCAGCACCTTGGGGTGTCCCTGGCTGCAGTGGGGTGGGGTGCACGGGGGGATGGCAGGGCCAGGTGGGGCTGGGGGAGCACCCTGGGGTGCCCTTGACGTGGGGTGGGGTCTGTGGGGTGGTCAGTGGCAGGGAGCTGAGCCATGCTGTATGGATGGCACTGGGTGTATGGGCTCCGTACTGAGCACCTGCCGTGGGAGGGAGGTCCTGCACTGAGCCACGCTGCTGTGTGGTGTGGCAGGAATAGGCTCCATGCTGAGTGCATGCCGTGTGCACTTTGGGAGGTATGGGCTCTATACGGAATCGTGCTGGATTGATGGCATAGGAAGCGTGAGTCCAGTCCTGAGTTGTGCTAGTCTCATGATGTGGGAGGTATGGGCTCTATACATGAGCACATTGGCTATGTGGTATACAGGATATGGGCTCTATACTGCATACAGGGTGTATGGTATAGGAGGTATGGACTCCATAGAATGTACACGATGTGGGAGATGTGATGTGCACATGGGGTGCACATGGGGTGTATCAAGAAGGAGGAATGGGCTCTGTACTGTGCACACGGTGTAGGATGTATGGGCTCTATAGGGGCAGGGTAGCACAAGGATGGATTTGGCAGGTCCGGGTGACCTGGGCACAGGGTGACTTGTACCCTGTGGTCCCCCAGCCCCTCACCCGGCCTCAGGGCACTGTCTGGCCCTGGGACAGCGCCGGGGGCAGCGGGGGGAGCAGGGTTGGAGCTGGCACTGGCTGCCCGTTATCAGTGGGGTGCAGCCCGGCACACCGGGCTGATGCAAGAGCCGCCAGCGGGCCTGGGGGGGCCAGGGAGCCCCGGGACAGGGGGGTCTGGGGGGGCCAGGGGCCGCCAGTGCTGCAGGGCCAGGCGGGGCAGGAAGGAGGAGGCTGGGTCCGGAGCAGCCGAGGTTCCCGCGGCCCCGCCGTGGCTCCGGACCGCACCGCGGTCCCCGCGGGGTGTCTGTGACCCCAGCCTGGCTCCCGCAGCCCCTGGCCGAGAGAGAGATCCTGCATCACCCCGGTGAGATCTGGAAGGGCTGGTCCCCACTAAAGCCCCCCCCCCCGGACCTTGCAGCTCCCCCGTGCATCCTCCGTGTGGGAGCCTGGGCAGGGGTAGTGGGGGCAGCCGGATCCCCATCCCCCCAACCTGGGGGTAACCACGGGGGAGGAAGGGGCAGGGGGGCCTGGGGATCTCGGGGCAGGACTCCCCCCCGGAGGCTCTGATGAGGGGCAGATGGGGGTTCGTAGGGGTTGGGATTACGGGGGAGAATGAGCCCGAACGCCTGAGTCCTTCTGGGGCTGCGCCGGGGCGCGGGGTGTAGGGGACGGAATGGGGAGAAAGGCGCCCCCTGGCGGTTGTCCCCCCACACGGCCCCGGGGCAGCTGCGGGGGGGGGTGTGGAGCGGCGCCAGAGCGCGGGGGGGCACAGGGGACGCGGGGGAGTGCAGGCACAGGCTGCACCCACCCAGCCGCTGCACGTGGGTCCATATGGGACCTGCCCCACCTGGGTGTGCGTCCATACGGGACCCGACCCCTGGATGCAGGACTCTGCAGGACTGGCCAGCGGGAGCGGGCACGGCCGGGCCGGGGCGGGATGCCGCGTCCCTGCTGGGAAGCTGCTGGGGCTCTGCCGTCGCCTGACGTCGGTTCCCATCCCGGATGGCAACAGGGCAGGGCACCGCTTCCCCGAGGACCCCCGGCCCCGGGACCTCTCAGCCCATGGGAAGTGGGTTACACGGCCGGGGGCAGCGGGAACGGACCCAGCATCCTGCCCCAGCCCCGTCCCAGGGGACAAGCCACATGTCCCGGGGGCACCGAGCGCTGCCCCAGCCTCTCCTAACATGTTTTCTCTCCCTTTCCCCCCGCGCCTGCCCTGACGCTGCAGAGTGCCGGGTTATGGTCCCGCCGGGCTGAGTGCCGGGACACAGTGAGGCCGTGGCGGGGGCTGAGCCAGGAGCCATGGAGGGGCACGGCCAGGTAGGGAGACCCGGCCCCGAGCCCTGGCTCTGCCGCTGCGCCCCGGCCGGCTCTCACCCCCGGCACGGCCCCAGCGAGGCGCTGGGGGTGCCAGTCCCCGCTGAGCCACCTTCTCTCTGTCCTGCAGGAGGCCTACGAGGAGAGGATCAGGAGGAGCCTGGACCCGGAGGGCTTCGAGGACCCTGGCATAAAGGGCTCCCACCTGTCGCTGGGGGAGATGAGCAGTGAGTGGCTCCCTTGGGTGCTGGTGACACTGGGCATGCGAGGGCGTCAGCATTGCATGGGGAATGGCATAGCATGGGCACCAGTGTCGTACGGGCGCCAGCGTTGCAGGCATGATGGCGTTGCATGCATGATGGCTCTGCATGAGCGATCGTGCCGCATGGGCACTGGCGGTGCACAGGAACAGGCATGGTGCAGGTGCCACAGTTGCAGGGGCAGCAGTGGTTCAAGGGCACATGCATGGGTGCCAGAGTTTTGTGGGTGCCAGGTCTGCATGGGTACGAGCATAGCACAACCATGTTGCATGGGCACCAGCATTGCATGGGTGCCGGCATTGTGTAGGTGCCAGTGCTGCATGGGCACCACGTTACGTGGGTGTCAGCATGGCACAGATGTGTTGCATGAGCACCAGCGTTGTACGGACGTGTTGCATGGGCACCAACGTTGCACGGGTGCCAGCATTGCATGAACCCATTGCATGGGCACTGGGGAGGTGAGGGGAGGCTGGGGGGTGATCTATGTACCCCAGAACATCCCCTTGCCCAAAGCTTGGTTGATGAGGAGCTGCCACCCTGAGGGGGTACTTAGGCCGTGCTGGCTCCCAGCATCCAGACCGTTGGGTCTCCGTTCAGGGTGACACAGGTTGGGGGGTAACGCTGCCACCTGTTCTGCACAGGGGCCGGCGCTGGCACCGGGTCCCCTTTGCACACGTGGAGGGCCAGAGCTGAGGAGCTGACACCCCTGCGGTGAGTCCCCCATATCAGGGAGGGGGCTGGATGCTGCCCCACCTGCCTGGCTGGCATTGGCAAGGGGAGGCTGCCAACACCCATGGGTGCCCAGTGCTGACTCCCTGGTCCTGGCGGTGTGTGTTTTGCAGCCAGTATTTGCCCAGCCGCCGGGGATGCTATGACCTGGATGGGAGGAGGCGCGCAGCCGGGGCCCCCCCAGGACAGGCGAGCCGCCGTGGCGGAGGGCAGCGTGAGTGACCGCAGGGGCACCGGGGGACAAAGTCCAGTCCTGGCATCCCCCTCCACCAGCCCTCCATGGTGCCACCCACCCCGGCTTTGCCACCCCTAGCCCTGTTCTCCACGGGGTGACGGTCACCCGAGTGTCAGGGCATGCTGCGGGGTGACCGCTGCCACTTGCCCGTAATCGCCTGCTGATTGAGGATAAATAGAGTCTTTGTTTGGGGTGAGGACAAGAACCACTTAGGGCTGAACGCTGTCTGGCGCCGGGCGGTTCGGTGGTGGCGGCAGCGGGCCGGGACAAGGACAGGCTTGTGCCGCATGCCAGGGCCAGCACTGCTGGGGACACCAGGGTGGGGAGATGCCCCATCCCCTTGCCTGTGGGCACAGCATCCTTCAGCCAGAGTGGGATGTAGACCCTGTGGCATTACTCCCCTGGGTGACCTGTCCAGGGGCAGCGAGGGGACTGTGGTGGTCCCCAGTGGGGACAGAGTGGGACATGATGAGCCTGTCCTCAGCACTGGGGCAGCTGCAGGTGGGCGGGAGCTGCGCTGGTGTTTACTGTCAGCAAAGGCAAAGTGCTCCGGGATTTATGGTGCACACAGGGCGGTCGCGGGGTGTGGGGCTCAGCCCCCGCTTTATAGGGACGGAGTCTGCAGGTCCATGGGGAGCACAGGGCGGGCCGCAGGTAGGCGGGGGCCGGGGATGGTGACAGGGACATGTTGAGCTCCTGGGGTCTGGCTGGACAGGGATGTGCTGCTCCCATCCCTGTCCCAGTCTGAGTGACAGTGCTTGGTGCTGGTGTCAGGGTGGTGCTGGTGCCAGACGGTGGACCAGAGTGTGGCCACAAGCCCTGCCCGTACCCTGGCCCCGGGGATGTCCCCAGACTGTCACCCTGCCCTGAGAGCTGGGCTGTGGGGATGCGAGAGGCTGGAGGTGGGCACTGGCAGGGTGGGGGGGGATGAAGTGACGCATCCAGCAGTGCCCAGCTGGGTTTAAGGGTGGGGGTTACAGAGATGAGGACACATCCAACAAAGCCCAGCTGGGTCTGGGGTGGCACATCCAGTGAGTCCCACCTGGGTCTGGGTGGGGGTGATGGGGGTGAGACCTCCAACAGACCCCAGGGGTGTCCGGGCTGGGCAGGGACCAGCTAACACAGCAGTGGTTCCACTTGCAGCTCCATCGGTGTCTGATGTCGACCTGGAGGCGGTGGGGAGCAGGAGGTCCGTGTATCGGCGGGACACCCATGAGGTTGGTGCTGGCCCAGGAACCCCCATTCCCTCCCCATTCCTGGGGACAGGCAGACTGTGGCCACCTAGGGATGAGCCCAACACCAGTGTCTCGGGACCCTGGGTCACAGGAGGCTGTTGGCACAGCAGCCACAGCTCTGGGGCTCTCAGGGGTCTCCAGTGCAGCCAGGGTGACCCTGACACCCCCTGGCTCGGGCTGCAGGGCTACGTGGAGCTGCACGAGCTGGTCATGTCCAGCAATAAGGAGCTGTGCTGGATGGAGGCCAGTCACTGGCTCAAGCTCGAGGAAGACTTCAATGAAGCCGGGTACTGGGGCCAGCCCCATCTCTCCTTCCTGACCTACCGCAGCCTCCTGGAGATCCACCGGGCTTTGGCCAAAGGTAGGGACACTGACTGGGACCAGGACAGTGGTGGGGACCCCACACCAGCTGGTCAGTGACGATGCTATCCCCACAGGTGCTGTGCTCTTCGACGTGGCAGCCACGTCGCTGGCGGCCATCGCCCACGTCCTCATTGACCAGATGATCTATGAAGGGCAGATCAAGCCACAGGATCGCGAGGACATCCTGAGGACGCTGCTGCTGCAGCACAAGTACGGCCAGTGCTGACGGCCCCAGGCGGAACCCATTGTCTGGGCTGGATCCAGCCCCAGCGAGCCCTGCTGGAAGCTGGCGTGGGGTGGAAAAGCGCCTCTGTGTTTTGGCTTCGCCTTCCAGCCCAGTTTGGGGGTCCCCACGCCACCCCAGGGCTGGGACTGTCTGACGGGGGTTTGGAGTGGTCAGTGGCTCTGGCCCATCTGACACCACCCCCTTGGCTGCTCTAGACACCCCAGCGAGGCCGAGGCGGTCGGGACCCTGCGACCGGCGCAGCTGCAGCGCTCAGGCACAGCCAGGGCAGAGACGGAGCAGCCGCTGCTGCGGGAGCAGCAGCCCCTGGAGATGCGCAGGCTGGCAGGGGCTGAGCAGGCGAGTGGGG
>VWYH01003622.1:1594-16166 GCA_013399365.1 Pampusana beccarii | reverse complement strand
CTACCAAGCCAGTAATTTCATTGGAGAAGGTTGTCAGGTTGGTCAAATATGACTTCCCCTTGGTGAAGCTATGCTGACTGCTCCCAATTACCTTCTTGTCGTTCACATGCCTGGAATGGTTTCCAGCATTAGCTGCTCCATCACCTTCTCAGGGATGGAGGTGAGGCTGACTGTCCTGTAGTTCCCTGGGTCATCATTCTTGCCTTTCTTGAAGATAGGAGTGACATTTGCTTTCCTCTAGTCCTCAGGCACTCCTCCCAATTTCCATGATCATTCAAAGTTCATTGAGAGTGGCCTCACACTTCCTAAATAATATTTTTCCTACTCCAAGGGCACCAATAAACCACATTTTCTTAAAGGGGACTGTGAAATCCCTTCAATGATGTCAGAATATCTACTGTTAAATCATCCTCTTTCTGGGCAGGTGCTGAAGGGCTGCACATAGCAGGTTTGGCAGGCTTATTTCATCACTTTGTTCTCAACCTGTTGGCTTTACAGGTGGATATAATTTTGTAGGATGACCTGGGAGGCAGTTTTCTAAGGGGGGAGGGAAGAATTTAGAAATGGGAATGTATACTCAGGTCCTGAAGTGGTGTCATAAGGTTGTGTTTTCTCTTCCAACACTCATCTTCTTACAGCTGTGGCTAACCTATCTTATCTGTAATGATGGTGTTCATTACAGCTCCTCAGTGCAGCTGTGAGATGAGTTGGTGATTTCTACCATCACCCTGCACCCAGCCTTTTTCTTCCCTTCCCCGAATATGCAGTTTGTGATCTGTTCTCACAGAACCTCCTTGTACTGGCCTGTGGCTTCCTCTTCTAAATCTGATGCAAATTTGTGCTGTGAGGCACTCTCTCCCCTCTAAAGGGTGGCAAAGAGGAAAATAACAATTGGAAATCAATAGCTGTTGGCTGTGATCTTTATATGTGCTGGCAGCAGATCCTATGACTTGTATTAGGTACACAATTTGAACAGATGGAACAAATTGAGTACTCACCCTGTGCTCAAGAAGCAGCTGAGTTGCTGTTTGAAGCTGAAATTTTGAGTGTGGTGGGTTTTTCCCCTTGTAGTAGAATTTCTGGTTGTATCATAGAAATTATTGCCTCAGTTCTCAGCAGTTGCCCCGAACAGTTAATGAGTGGGGTGTGTCCCCTTCTGTGGTTTAATGTGCTTGGCCAAGATTTTGGTGAGGGAGGGGGTAGTATGGAGAGTGTATTTCTCTTATGGGTAATGGACTAAATATTTCCCTGGTTTTAACTCCATGGTAGCCAGTGAAGTTAAATAAGGGCTGAAGTCAGCCCTTTCTGTTTTGGCACCATCTATGTTGGGGTGAGACTTCAGCTTTGTTTTGAGGAGGGTGTATATGAAAGAGTAATTGTCATGGTTTAACCTCAGATGGCAACTAAGCACCACACAGCTGCTCACTCACTCCCCCTGGTGGGATGGGGGAGAGAATTGGAAGAGTAAAAGTGAGAAAACTTGTGGGTTGAGATAAAGATAGTTTAATAGGTAAAGCAAAAGCTACACACACAAGCAAAGCAAAACAAGGAATTAATTCACAACTTCCCATTGGCAGGCAGGTGTTCAGCCATCTCCAGGAAAGCAGGGCTCCATCACATGTAATGGTTACTTGGGAAGAAAAAATGCCATAACTCTGAACGTCCCCCCTTCCTTCTTCTTCCCCCAGCTTTATATACTGAGCATGATGTCATATGGTGTGGAATACTCCTTTGTTCAGTTTGGGTCAGCCGTCCTGGCTGTGTCCCCTCCCAACTTCTTGTGTACCCCCAGCCTACTCCCTGGTGGATGGTGTGAGAAGCAGAAAAGGCCTTGACTCTGTGCAAGCACTGTTCAGCAACAAGAAAAACATCCCTGTATTATCAACACTCTTTTCAGCACAAATCCAAAACGTAGCCACATACTATTAATAGCTACTATGAAGAAAATTAACTCCATCCCAGCCACAACCAGCACAGTAACAAATGCAAATATGATTATGGATTTTGAGTGGGGTAACTCTGGAACTTTAGTTCATGAAGAAAAACACTTTTTATTCTATACAACTTTGACTCTTCCCTGCATAAGTATATAAGCAGTGCTAGGTTGCACTCTCACATCCAGCCTTTCGCCAAGGCAGTGGTGAGGCTATGCAAACTCAGGAATGGCTCAGAGAAGGACAGTGGACCTGAGAGTCCTAATCCCATCCCCATTCTCCCTTTTGCCTTGAGGGGAAACTGATTGTTCCACTGCAGATTGAATCTCCCTTTTGCTAGCTCACTTTTGCTGGTCAGCAATGTCGGAATAGTTTTGAGTCTTTTCCCTTGCACCTTCTTGCTTTTCCTGCCTTTCTTTGGGGGAAGTACTGGATATGCAACTGGTACTTTTACCTTCCCACATACTGACTGTGAAGTGGGGAGCCCAAATTTAGGAGGTAGCAGATGGATAATTTTATTCCTGCTTCAGCTATAAATAATCAGTTTATGCTGAAAAGAATCATTATTATTGTTTCTTCTTACTGAAATGTGTTTCAAAGATCAATTTCTTATCTGCTTGTTCTATCTTCCTCACACTTTCCTAAACTCTTTAGGACTTCAGCATGCATTTGACAGTGACTGGGAAACTGGGAAAATCACTTAGAACAATTATAAAAATGGATCCAACAGTGGTGTTCTGGCTTACAAACTCTTGGTGCAAACAGGCAACCGATCAAAGCCCATTGACATCAGCCAGGTACTGTATCAGAGTCCATACTGGTTTATACAGGAATGCACAATCCGTCAGGAGTTGGGGGAGATGCAAGGAGCATGCCATAGCCTCTTTTTTTATCTTGCTGAATTGAAATTCTTGAGTTTTACCTAATTACGTAGCCTCACTGACTTTGCATGAGCTACGTGTTAGCTGCAGTGTTTGGCCTGTGTTGAGAAGTATTTAAAATTAGCACCAGGAATGCCTGTCCTTAGTGATTATTGGCTGGCATGTGTTAAATGCTGTTCCTGTCTCATATGCATACACACACAGAGTTTCCACTACAATTGGTGTGGAATATGCTACTCTGCATCCATAGGTAGATGGAGCCTGGTCCTATGCCAGACATACAGCCAATGTTAGCCTTTTTGCCCTAAGTGGCATCATTCCTGATTTGAATCAGATTTATTTATAGGGATGACCTTTTCTCAGCCTTCTGCTGTGTCTTTGAATCTAGCATTTGGAAATATTTGGTTAGTTCCTACCAAAACACCCATTTTAAAGAAAGATATTTATGAATGATAGTGAATGGAAGGGGACTGAAATAACTATATACTGTACAATATTATTGTACTGTCATTATAAATATAGATATACCATAGTAGAACTGAGAATGACAGTTGGTTGAGCCACCTAAATAAAATACATCTGAGCTTCTTTCATAAGGTTATCACAGCATACGACTGCATTTGCTGCTTTTTATTATCGCATAGGTAGGTGAAACATGCTGGGTTTGACTCCTTTTCCCAAAATTTGATTTTAACCCTCTTAAGAAAAAATTCTGCAGTAACCTAGCTTCTCCTCTCCTAGAATCATCATTGACTTTCTGTGCTTTCAGGCAGAAAATAGTCTCTCTAGTGAGCTTCTTGGCAGCTCTGCTTGTTTTCTTTTTTTTGCTAGCATTAAAGGTGACAGATTTATGGATTACATTGTTCATTTACTATGGCATGTAAAACACATTGCTATATGGCAACATGCAGCATGCCGTCAGGTTTGAATGATACTTCAGCTATGAATTTAGCAAAGGTAGGGAGCCAAAGAGAAAACCTTTAGTGAGATTTTGTTTAGCAGTGTGTACCACATACACTGCAGAACAAATGTGATTGTACTACAGTTGCTGATACAATTTCCTGTTCCTGGGAGAGAGAAAAGTGTGGTGCATCCACAAGGGCTGAGTGCTGTACTATGCAATTCCAAAGACAGCTTGAAGACATACAGTTGTCGCATATCCTGTGGATTAACTGAACCCAGATCATTGGAATCTAGTTTTTGTGGGTTTTTTTTTTCCTTTTTTTTAATCTGCTGTCACTGTTGTTCTTCATTTCATTAAAAAGACCTGAAACTGGAACCAAGCCAGAATTTAAAATAAACAGGGCAAAGCAACAAAAAAACTCCAAACAGTAATACTTTAAATTCTCTGTCAGAGTCTTCTGTCAGAGTTCTGTCTGTGCAGTATTTGGCTGCAGAACTCTAGAAGTGTACCACTGCGGTTTACCCCACAGATACATTTGCCAACAGTGACTCAAATAACACAGTGCACTTGTCTGTTTTTTTTATAGCTCTCCTCCATTTACTGGGTGGCACTTCCTTCAGCTTTAACAACAGAGGTTAACTGCACACAGGCAGGTATAGGGAGTCTTGCCAAGTTTTTTTTCTCTTTCTTTAAAATATATTTCTCCAGTTTGATTGGTTTTCACCTTCAGCTACAGACAGTCTTTTGGAATTCATATTTAATTGGTTCAGTCTATTCTGGAACCATCTGCTGATTTAGTGGTTATTATAAATATTAAATAAATATTAGTTTATAAATAACCACTTTCCGCTGTCACTGTAGTTATTTAGATTTTTCTTCATTGTCAAACAATAATTTTCTGGTAAGTCACTTCAAGTGAAAGTTCATGCTGTTTGTCTTTTTCTTCCCCCCCCCCCCCATATGTGTATTGCATCTCTAAGATTTTTGTCATAAGCTTTGCAGCAGGAGCCCTGAAAGCAAAACTCATTCTGAATGGCTTCTAATCTTTCTATTTGCAGTTGACTAAACAGCATTTGGTGGATGGAGATGAAATCATTAACCCAAATGCTTTCTACATCTACCTGACAGCCTGGGTCAGCAATGACCCTGTAGCCTATGCTGCTTCACAAGCAAACATCCGGCCTCACCGCCCAGAATGGGTCCATGACAAAGCAGACTATATGCCAGAAACAAGGCTGAGAAGTAAGTAACATTTCATCTTAATGTCTTACAGTTTATATAGGTGTTCTTCTTCCTTCAAGGCCTAGTAACTCTATAGTTAGGTGACACTGTATAGGGCTCAGAAGCATAAACAGAACAATATATTGTGTTACTCTGTAGCCTCAGGAGACAAATGCAGTTGTGGCATCTAGTGCAATGTAGCACAACTGAAGGGTTTTATCATGTTGAAAAATGAGTTTTATAACAGTTTCTAGTAAAGCTCTAAAAACTTATAATAAGCATTGCTTTTTAATGTCACCTGATAGTTCTGTATGTGAGAGAAACCTGGAGATTGCATGAAGTTTCTGAATTTCATCACTGAGATTACATCATGTTTATCCCCAGTTTTTAATATGTAAGGAAATTTTATCAAGTTAGCTCATATGTATAAGCTACCAACACTGATACGGTACAAGAGCTATTTAGGGGAGCGATCTGTGTGATTGGGTGTTCTCCTTCTGTCCCTCCCACTCTGTGCTGTTCACTGTTTTGCATCCTGAGCAGTAATGCTGGTTCACCTTGCTTTGCTTCAGCTTTGAATTTATTGGGAGGATTGCTAGTTGGACACCAGTGGGGAATGGGAGAGGACATGTGAGGGAAGACTGGCGCTTTTGAAAATGTGCTTGGGTAACAAGCTAGCTGTGCTTCAGGGTATCCGAACCCTAGGGCAGATATTCAGTAAAAGGCTGGTGAAGATTAAATACATATATTGAAATATATCTGTAATTGTTAAATTGTATAGAATTGTTTGGGGACTTGATACAGGCTGTGTTCATCCCAAATATAGTAATCTCCTGTATTTAGAGTTTTTAAAGTGTCAGATGTTTCAAAGATGCAAAATTTAAATTCAGCACTTTTAAGCATTTTGCTATTGAGAACAAGTATCTTGTTAATCATGCTCTCTGTGTATCTTCTTCTTCCCAAACACATTAAAACATTGCTATCCTTTTCCTAGTTCCAGCAGCTGAGCCCATAGAATATGCTCAGTTTCCTTTCTACCTCAATGGATTGCATGAAACTTCTGACTTTGTGGAAGCTATCAAGAAAGTGAGAACTATCTCTAAGAACTATGCCAGCCTGGGGATTGCCAGCTACCCAAATGGTTACCCATTTCTATTTTGGGAGCAGTATATTGGACTTTGTCAGTGGCTCCTCTTATCCATTAGTGTGGTTTTGGCTTGCACGTTTCTGGTGTGTGCCCTGTTCCTTCTGAACCCTTGGACTTCTGGCATCATTGTAAGTTTATTATAAGGATCTTTGTTGAAGTCAAATTCCTTTCAGCATAGCTCTTGCTGTACTAAGGAAGGTTTTGTTTATGTCTGGGACTCTAATGGAGTATGTATATTGCATCATTCATTATATATTTATTCAACTTGAAGGGGTAGAGTTCATGCTAAAGGTACAAACCTTAATAACCTTAATCCTTTGGCCACCTTTTTTGCAGCTTTAAAGGTTTCTTATAAGGATATGTGAACTTTTGCCCTTGTTCAGATGCATATTAACATAAGAAATAAAGACACAAAGGAAAATTAGGAATGTTATTAAATATTAAAGTTATTTTTATTTAGTTTTTCCTTCCACCTTTTTTATCAGACAATGTTATTTTCCAAGGCAGTTGCTTGTGACTAACTTGCCTGTGAATTTGCCCACTGATTTGTGAATGCAATCTTTCTGGAAAGACTGGAATAGGTTGTACAGTACATGCTGAGAAAAGAGTGTAGCTGGGCTATTGAGGAGAAAGAGTTATAAAACTGTAAATTGAAGAGAATACTCCTGCATGCTTTCTGCAAAGCACCATCAGCCTCAGAGTAAACATTCAAGTTAAATTGGATTATGATGTTCCTATGTTTAAATTCCGTAAACTGTTGTATAGTTTATGAAATGTGTATGGTTTTATAAATGTTATATGGTTTAAAAAAATGTAAACCAGTTACTAGTTTTTGTAATATAGATTTATATGGCAAGTATGTTAAAAGGTAAATGTTTAGTCTAGACTATTTTTCATAGCACTTAATCAAGCATTTCATGTTATTTTTCTTGATTCATTAGCTTATAAAATAATTTCTTATAGTGCATACATTTTTCCCTTGAAAAGGTGGTTTATTTTCAGAGTTCGCCATTGTTTTTCTAAGTTTGTCTCTTTTTTTCCAGCTTGGCTTTAGAAACTTTAAAGTCAATTCCACAGATTTCCTCCCCTCCCTTATTATTTTTTTACAAGGTAGATGAAAGAAAAATAAAAGCTTTTCCTTTGATTTAATCATTTGCATTGTCCACGTCAATCCCTCCAAGTATCTTTAAAGCTCAAAGGTCCTCTGTAATCTGAAACTCATCAACTAATTATGACATTCACTTTCTTTTGGGCTTTAAACCTACTCTGGAGTCATCCTCACATTTGGAGTACTACAAAAAGAATTCCAATGCAGTTATTTGAAAGTTAGTTTTTCTAGAAGGATTGTCAGAGAAACAGGTGAAAAAGAGAAAATTTATCTTCCCGTGGATATCCGTGAGAAAGAAGAAAAAAAATATTTTTCAAATCACATTGATAAATTGTTACCACTAGAAAAGTGATGCTTGATCTTTTAACTGGTTCTTGGGATAATAAAGTGACTCTTCAGAGCAGGGGTGTCAAACTCATTTTCACCAGGGGCCACATCAGCCTCGTGGTTGCCTTCAAAGGGCCAAATGTAATTTTAGGACTGTATAAATGTAACTACTCCTACATTTAGAGGGACATTGCCATTGATCACAATGAAACAAGGAAAACCAGCTTGTCTTTGGGGATAAGAGAAGGACTGATCTGAGGGATATATTTTATAGTCCCCATGTTGTTTTGAAATATCCTTCCTCTGTTTGCCTAGAGTATGAGAAGTTACTAACAGCTGTTTGAAATCATCTAGGTGGTGGTGCTGGCTCTGATGACTGTGGAGCTGTTTGGCATGATGGGTCTAATTGGAATAAAGCTGAGTGCAGTGCCTGTGGTTATCCTGGTTGCTTCTGTTGGCATTGGTATGGAATTCACTGTTCATATTGCTTTGGTATGTAAAACCAGAAAGCATTTTAAAATATTTTAAAATAAAATGGTGACTGTTATGATTCCAAATCCTTACTTAGACTCCTAAGTCAGTGACATGATTCTCAGAAGAGTATCAGTCATAAACCTCACACAAAGTTTTGTGTGCCATTTGGATTGCCATGGTAGAGTACATCTGATGAAATAGTTCCTAACTGTTGAGTTTATCTTCTAGAATATAAGAGGGAATACATAACAGTATTTTAGTATTTAATAACACTTTTTGAAGACTGTGATTAAGATTATGGGTAAACATGGTATCTAGTTGTGTGAGCCATACAAATACATACACAAAGCAGAGCTCTTAATGTTCATTATTTTCGGCTATGGTCTCCCACTCATTATCTGTAGCCTTGCTGTTGTTGACTCTCAGTGCTATGTAGCTGTTTATGCCCTCTTGTATGTAGATTCTGTATCTTGTGGTAAAGAAACTTTTGAAGGAAGATATTCAAAATCATATAATGTCATCTAATCTCTCTGGACCACTAAAATTTGAATTATTTGAATTCTTCATGTGAAAAATCTCCACCTTCTTTTCAAACCCCATCAGCTATTAATAATGGGCTCAAATGTACAATCTGTAGGAAAGTGTTTTCCAGTGTAATAAAGAGAGGAAAAAAATGTTTGAATGTTTTATATAAACATTTTCAACATTTTCAAAGTTAAGTGTCCAAATCTAGAGTGCACCTAATCATCCAGCTTAGTCAACCTGATGTACAGAAGTGCAGAGAAATGGCAGTTCTCTTGCAAGGGAGCAGTTGGGGATGCTCATGCAAAACCCATCCTGCTTTATTTGGTGACCAAGACTGGAGTAAAGGGCTGTTTTTATGTGTTCACGTTTGACAGTGGCAGTGCTGATCTATGCAATATTAAGGAGAAGCTTACATAAAGGCCTGATTTCTATTTTCTGCCAATTAAGCAATTTTTACATTCTTAGATGGAGTTCTTAGATATTTTCTTAGAAATTGGGGAATTTCAGAATTTAAATGTTTATATACTACAAATGAAAAGCTACCCATGTTTTAAAAGATTTTCCATTTTTCCGTTCCTAGTAGTATTCTATCTCAGAACTCTCAACACTACATATGGAAAGGTCCCTTCACGCACTCAACATAAATAATTTTCCTATAATACTATTCTGATCCATTTTTCAGAAGAATGTTATTTTAAGAATATCACGGTCTTCACAGATTTTAATTCTACTGTATTAAAAAGTAAGAATAAGTCTAGTCAATATGAAATCATATCAGGAAAAATATATTTGTAGCCTACTATAATCTCTACTATATTAGTACCATAGCAATCAAAAAAGAAATGAAAGGAGGGGGCTGGAAAATGGGGAGAGAGATGAAGAGAAATTGAAAGAGGACTTAATAGACCTTTTACACTCAACAGGAGGATTGGTAGACTATTGAGAGCATCTGGTAACAATAAAAAGGAGCTGAGAACTAAAGGGGATCCTAGAACACTGGACATGCCAAATATTTGGAACATAGAATCATAGGATGGTTTGGGTTGGAAGGGACCTTTAAAGATCATCAAGTCCAACTCCCCTGCCGTGGGCAGGGACATTGTTCACTAGATGAGGATGCTCAAAGCCCATTCCAACCTGACCTTGAACACTTCCAATGATGGGGCATCCATGACTTCTCTGGGCAACCTGTTCCAGGGTCTCACCACCCTCATCGTAAGGCATTTCTTCCTTATTATTCAATCCAAATCTACCCTCTTTCAGTTTAAAACCTTTGTCCCTTGTCCTGTCACTACAAGCCTTGGTAAAAAGTCTCTCTCCATCTTTCTTATAAGCCCCCTTTATATATTGAAAGGTCGCAATAAGGTCTCCCTGGAATCTTCTCTTCTCCAGGCTGAACAACCCCAACTCTCTCAGCCTTTCATCATAGGAGAGGTGTTCCAGCCCTCTGACCATTTTCATGGTCCTCCTCTAGACCCACGCTAACACATCCATGTCTGTCTTGTGCTAGGGACTCCAGCAGGGCTGCTCTCAATTCCCCTCATCCCCCAGCCTGCATTGATACCAGGGATTGCCCCGAACCAGGGGCAGGACCTTGCACTTGGCCTTGTTGAACTTCATGAGGTTTGCATGGGCCCACTTCTCAAGCCTGTCAAGCTCCCTCTGGATGGCATTCCTTCCCTCAAGCATATCAGCTGCACCACTCAGCTTGGTGTCATCTGCAAACTTGCTGAGGGTGCACTCAGTCCCACTATCTGTGTCATTAATAAAGATATTGAAAAGTACTGGTCCCCATGCGGACCCTTGAGGGACACCGCTTGTTACTGATCTCCATTTGGACACTGAGCCATTGACTGTAATGCTTTGGAGGTAGACATCCAGCCAATTCCTTATTGATCGAATAGTCCATCCATCAAACCCACATATCTCCAAGTGACAAGGATGTTTTGGGGGGACCATGTCAAAGCCCTTAAAGAAGTCAAGATAGATGACATCAGTTGCTCTTCCCTTATCCACCAAGGCTGTCACTCCATCATAGAAGGCCACTAGATTATTCAGGCACAATTTGCCCTTGGTGAAGCCATGTTGGCTGTCTCGAATCAACTCCCTGTCATACATATGCCTTAACATAGCTTCCATCTACCAACATAGAATCATACAATCATTTTTGTTGGAAAAGACCCTTAAGATCATTGAGTCCAACCATTAACCTCACACTGTCAAGTCCACCACTAAACCATGTCCCTAAGAATCTCATCTATGCTTCTTTTAAATGTCTCCAGGGATGGTGACTCAACCACTTCCCTGGGCAGCCTCTTCCAATGCCTGACAACCCTTCAGTGAAGAAGTTTTTCCTAATATATAATCTAAACCTCCTCTGGTGCAACTTGGAGGTCATTTCCTCTCATCCTACTGAAATGTGATTACGGTGCATACTTTTCCTTGAAAATTCCATGGCAGAAAACAAAGTGTTAAACAGCATTAAGAGAGAGAGAGTGAATATTCATACACTTCTGGACTGTGTTTTAGTTACCATTTGTGATCTAGTGTGGTTCTAATGTTTAACCCCGAAAGGCAATTGTACAAACTCTCTAAATATTAATGTTCAAACACTGATAAAAATACTGACATGAATAAAAATATTATAACTTGTTGGTTATGGATTTTGTTGTTTATATATTTTTTTTAATGTACTGGTCAACTATGCAGATACAATAATGCAATTATACTGATTGCTGTGGAGTAGCAATCATCCTTCATGGTGCATGCTATATTACTGTTAAGTCTGCTACACACTGTAGCCAAATAGTTGCTGTATCATATGTCAGTTTGCACTTACATAATCGGAGTTGAGCCTAAATCCAACTTGAAACATAAAGTCTTATTTCTTAGTTCAGCAAACTCAACCCCAAGTCTGGAACCTCCATAATTTGGAGCACAAATTTGAGATTTTTGGAAGATTGAGATTTGGCCTATTTTGGAGAAGGAACAAATTCTAAAATCATAGATAAATTGTAAAATGTAGGTGCTTTTCTGTTGATTCTGTTGCCCTTTTTATGTCTCTGGGGGATAGATATAGGGCTGGATTATACATTTCATTCTCTTTCTGAATGAAACATTTTGTGTAAACATATTTAGTGCTTGGGTAAGGCAGTTTATCATACAGGTTACTTCTGCTTAGAGGTGGGTAGAAATTTTTTGCCTTTTTCCTTCTCTGTGGTTGTTCCTTAAATTGGATTAGAGAAATATTCTATTTGTTCCTACTTTGTAGAACAAAAAGAAAAAAATCTGACTTCTGAAAACTATAGAGTCTAAGAGGGAGGGTCTTGACAAAACCTCTTCCAGGAAACGTGCTAGCAACTGCAAGCAAGCGTGCAGTTCCCCCATGTTTGGGAAAGAGGAGGCACTATTGTGGGTACCAGCGTTGTAAGTAGCAACACTTATATCAGAAGTCACTTGTATCATAAACCCCTGTATAGCTTGTGGTATGCAAGATACTGTGCTAAGCATCCACCAAAGTATCATAGAGCCAGCAATCCTTAGCTTTATCCTATATCCCTTACGTAAATTTATCAAAAAACTTATAAACTTATCATAAACCAAAAGCTCAAGTATGTCTTGGGGTAATTCAATCTCTACTTTTCATGGTCAGATGAAATACAAATCTATATTTTAATTTTACATTTTCTGGAAGTTTAACCATAAAAGAGATACAGTTAAAAGACTTGAACTGCAAAACTCTTGTAATTATTTTTGCTACTCAAGTTATTCTCCTTCAGATCCATAAGACTAGTGGCAAGAAGTGCTGCTTTGAATCATATTGCAGATTTGGCCTTAGTGGGTTACAGTCCATGCGAAGAACACTCAGTGTCCACTAAAATCATGCATAAGCTGAAAACACTGACTTTGCCTTTTGTGTCCCAGCTATTCACGGAAACAGCTCCATTCACTAGACTGGAAACCATACAACTAAATCAATACATTCTTCCGTTCAGAACATAGGCATTTTCTTTCAAAATTACATTTTACATCTATAGCTATTTATCTTACATTGTTTGTCATGTAAGTTTGTGGAAGATAACTTGTCACGAGCACTCAGTGAGCCAACTAGGAAAGATGTCCTCCTAGACTTGTTGTTTATAAATAGAGAAGGACTCATGGGAGATGTGATGGTAGGTGGCTTTCTTGGCCAAAGTGATCACGAAATGGCTGAGTTTAAAATTTTAATTTGTCGTGGTTTAACCCCAGCTAGCAATTAAAACCACGACAGGTACTTGCTCCTTCCCCGCCCCCCACCCTCAATTAGCAGAGAGAATCAAAAAGGAAGGGAGAAACTCATGGACTGAGATAAAAACAGTTTAATAAAATAACAAAATAATACTAATATACCATTACTACTACTCGTATATATAAAATGAAAACAGAATATAAAATAAAAGATACTCAATGCAATTCCTCACAAGCTCCATCTGTGACAAGCAGCCAGTCCTGGGAAGAGAGCACCCTAGTCCTGATCCCGATCCCGAGGGAAGGGAGAAAAAGGCGGAAAGGCCTAGAGGCCCACTGCAAAGCAGTAGAATGGCAGAAGGCCAAACTAAAGGAACTCAACCGAAATGGAGCAGAACTGGAACAGGTCACCACAAACCAGAAAACCTGACTCTCCTTAAATATGAAGCATGACAGTAATGGTATGAAATATTCTCATTGATCAGTCTGGATGTCAGTCAAGGTCTGTCCCATCCATGCCCTTCTCCGCAGGGCTGCTCTCAATCCCTTCATCCTCCAGCCTGTATTGATACCAGGGGTTGCCCTGACCCAGGTACAGGACCTTGCACTTGGTCTTGTTGAACCTCATGAGGTTAACACGGGCCCACTTCTCGAACTTGTCCAGGTCCCTCTGGATAGCATCCTGTCCCTCAAGCATGTCAACTGCGCCACTCAGCTTGGTGTCATCAGCAAACTTGCTGAGGGTGCACTTGATCTCACTGTCTATGTCATTGATGAAGACATTAAACAGTACTGGTCCCAATACGGACCCCTGAGGGACACCACTTGTCACCGGTGTCCATCCAGACATTGAGCCATTGACCACTACCCTCTGGATGCAACCAATGGGCACAAAGAGAAACACAGGAAGTTCTCTCTAAACATCAGGAAACCTTTTTTCTGTGAGGGTTTCCCAGAGAAGTTGTCTGGACATGGTTGTTGGCAACCAGCTTTAGGCGGTCCTGCTTGAGCAGGGGTTGGACAAGATGCCTTCCAGAGGTTCCTTCCAAGCTCAATCATTCTGTGATCAAGTTGTTCTGGTACTTTATTGTCTCCCCAGAAAATGTTTAAAATGGAATTATCATTTATAATTATTATTTATAGGTTTGTGCTGGGTCAGCTGAGATAGGGTTAATTTCTACAGGTGTCTGGGGGGATGACACAACCAAGACAGCTGACCCAAAACTAGCCAAAGGGGTATTCGATACTGTATATGGTCATGCTCAGTTATAAAGGGGGCTGGCCAGGAGTGCAGTCTCTCTCTCTCTCCTTGCCAGGGAGCAGGGGCAGTCCGGGACGCTCTCGGTTGTCTCTGGACCACTCAGTTTGGGGCTATCGTGTTTGGGGTGTGAGCTGCTGGCTGGGATGAGGGGAGGCTCTGGCATGGGCTGCTGTCAGGAATCCACTTGCTGCTTCAGAGGAGGCGAGCTACAGTTTCAGAATTGCCATGTGGTGAGATTGCACTGTGTATCCATCACTTTGTATATTCTTTCATTATTATTGTTGGTTTTGTTTGTTTGGTTGGTTGGTTTTTGCTGTTCCTTTAAACTGTTCTTATACCAAACAATGAGTTTTGTCTTTTGTTTCCTGTTGGGGAATGGCTGCAAAAGCAAGGCCATGAATCGGCTGTGTTCACTGATCCATTGTACGAGCAAAGCCTCTTCTAACGAGACTGTAGGCCTTGCTTGACATAAGTAAGGCATACAGGCCAGTGGGAAATTCTGTTATGTGCAGACTTGCAAGGTCGGCCTGACCTTGCAAGCCGAGCATAACAACTTTGAGGGA
>VWYH01003614.1:116004-214679 GCA_013399365.1 Pampusana beccarii | reverse complement strand
AAGCAGCTTTTCCAAAAGCTCCAGATGATAAATATTCTCTGTTGTATTGGTACTTGAGCCCCATATGTTGTCTAATGGGGTCGGCCTCCTTTCAGAAGGGAAAACACAAGTGCCAGCCACAACAGGGGAAATTAATTGCACGGCTGATCCTGCTTCCTCACAGGTTGTTAAGCAATCCTGTGGAGTTTTAGAGCACAGAAACAGTTCCTTTGTAAGTCTAACTGTTCGTGAAACATTCTCTATCATTTCTTCTCACATTAAACTTCACAGTATCTTCTCATACAGTTGGAATAAAATTCATATGCTACCATTCTTTCAGCTCTCTGGAAACTGCTACTACTTTAAAGTTTATCACCCCTCCAGCTGAAGGAAAGCCAGAGGCCTGACCATTCTGTATTTAATGACTTTGCACGAAAGCAGTACAGTAGATGTTAGCAGTTGTGCCACAAATATACATTGGTTTAGATTATATCTGTATTAGTAGCAATAAACATTGGCGTACTGCACTAGTGTCTTAGAATCCTACCAGCTGGAAATATATTTTGAATTTAAAAATAGACAACTGTATAGGTTTTAATTTGGGAGAAGAAGGAAATAAAAGAGAGAGAACTGGCATGGAATCAACTGTGAAAACTGTCGTATATGATACGCTTGCACAATTTTGATGTACAGCCAGTCTTAATAGACGTGAAGAAGCTTTACAGCCTTTCTGGTGATAAACAGCTCACAAAAGCACATTGTACTGTCCTGCCATTTCCTCTGCCACATTAGAGAACTGGAGAGACATCTCTGTGTTAGTTCAGGTTACCCACAGCTGCTATGCAGATTCTGTGAGGAATTTCAATACACTTGATGTCTTCAGGAAAGAAGACATTCAAAGCTTTTTTAAGTTTTTCTCTTCAGTGATGAGTTTGGTCTCAGCTTTCTGCTGTTTCTCCCACAGTTTCTTGTGGCTTGGTGAGAGGTCACTCACCAGCTCAGCCTTATACTTACAGGGTCACTGTTGCATTTCAGCTGCCCTAGAGGCATTCTCAATCAAAAAGCCAGTTCCTGTAACATGTTAAGGTAAAATGTTATTGTTTATTCAAAAAGCATAAGCTACTCTCCCACAGTTCCCTTCCTGACTTAATCTGATGAGCTCAGGCACTGTGAGTCATCAGGCTGTCTGGTAAATGCAATTTTTACCTACATGGGTCATACCTGGAGTCTGAAGCAGAGTGCTACAGAAATGCAGAGTCTTCCTTGGGTGGCTGGGCACCAAATACATGATTGTTCTCTAACAGTCCAAGGCAACTCTGTGAGCAAGTCTGAATCACTGGTGCTGATTTTTTTGGCACCATAATGATCTAAAAACTTTTAGCAGTGGGCACTATTTTTCCTCCTTCTGCCATATTTTTGTGAGTTATAGTGATTTTTCAGGAGATGAGAGAAAATTTGCATTGCTAGGGTCTGGGGCCTGGGGATTTGGCTGGCAAGCACCCAGACTTTCTGGTCATTGCTCCCTGCCAGGCCTATCCTGCACAGCTGCTTTAGTACTCCACTCCACTTGACGTCAAACCCTCCAGCGCTCGATGCACCGTGAACACGCACTCGATGCACTATCCGAACAAAATATGCACAGGAACACAGGTTTTGAAAAGCCACCCACGAAGGACATACTTATGGGCAGTCACTGACCAGAATAAGCAGCAAAGCCAGAGCTGGAAGTGCACCACAGGTTTCTGAGAGCTGAAAGAACAGAAAGGGATATATGAGCTTTCCTATCATTTGCAGCTTGGCAGTCATCCTTGCTGCTTTGAAACCTATGTGGGTTTTCAAATATTGAGGTACTAAAGATGTTTGCTATCTAACATACCCCTCAGCTTGACAGACGTACCCTGTGTTGCTACACAAATGAAATAAAGAAACCTCAGGGGCCAGTAGAGCGGCATGATGCCAGAGTTAGCTGGAGATACAGAAGAAAAGTGAGGGGTTTAGCTACAGTAATGGTTAACCAGGCCACAGTGAGGTGCCTCTTTTGGCTCAGGAACCTCTGCTCTGTCCTGTCTGATATTTGATGGCCACCCTTACAAATTTTGCTTTGCACATATGCAGTAAAGACCCAACTCAGTGTTGCTTGAGAATTGCAGCTATGAGATAAATTCAAGTTTCTGTGTCAAATTAGAGGGAAGCGATATGAACCCAGGTCTCTGCCATACCTTAGAGAACTTCTCCATTGCTAGACTGCCTTTAGCCTCTGAATTTCTCTACAAGTGGGGATTAAATTCCCTGCAGTTAATTCCAGATGTTTTCCGGTTTATATTGAGTGAATGTAGATGGAGAGCTTGAGGAAGGCAAAACATCTTCTGTCTTCAAAGAAAAGACAGTTCAGGCAACTACAGGCTGGTCTGTCTCACTTAGATCCATGGGAAAATTATTGAGCAAGACCTCTTGGAGCACATTTCTGGGAACACAGAAGAGAAGAAGCTGACTGAGAAGAGTCACCTTCAGCACAGGTATCCAAGGGTAAATTTGGACTAACCAACCTGATTGTTTTCCATGATAATATGACTGGATTTTTGGACAATGGGAGAGCAGCCACTTTACTTTAGCCAGACCTTCAAAACTGTTTTTTACAATTTTCTTATATCCCTGTTTTGATGTTATGGTCTGGATGTGCAGACAAACAGATGAGTAAGTATCTGGCTGGATGGTCAGGCTTAGATAAAGATAGTGGTTAATGGAACATCTTTGCCTGGAGACTGCTAACAAGTAGGGCATCATACGGTCTATCCTAGGACTTGTCTGATTTAACATCTTGATTAGTAACCTGTGTCGCACTGCTGTACCCATTTGAGTACTCTAAGTTACGTCTGCTTGACAGAGCGCTTGATAAATTGGAGACTGATTAAGGGTGGGCTGAAACTTGAGTGTTATCAGTACAGAGAAGGACTTGGCTGTTATTTTTTTTCACTGTGAGGATATACATAGCAGTTTGTAGAGCTTGATGTTCATACAAATACATTTACCTGTAGGAGGGGAATGACTCATCTCTGGATTTTGAAAATGGAAGTGATGACTGGATTGTCTTTTGGAGATAGGCTTTTACACCATCTGCAATGCTGTCATGATACTGTGAACAGACCCAAAATGCAATTGCAACAACACTATAAAATAGACTTATGTGAGAAATTCCACTAGCCATACTGTGGGAACCTTACTAAGAGCAGTGAGAAATGCAGTTTTATGAAAAATTAAAAAGCCTGGTACTAAGAGCTTTCTACTTGTTCCTAAAAGTTAGAGACTGGGTTTAGCCTTGAACACTGAGGCTTTATCTTCTTTCTGACATTCTGGCATTAATTTATGTAACCATTCAAATTTCCTTGAACCTTGCAGAATTCTTGACCGCAATTGCACCTCTATCAATATATTTGTTCCACAGTCTAATTATCTGCTGTAGGGAATGGATTTTATCAGTTTTCATTCTGCCAGCTTTTGGTTTTGTTAACATATCTCCTTGTTCTTGCATTGCAAGAGAGAGGAAACAGAAGTTCCTCATCTACCTTTTCTATCACATTCCTCTATTTCACATAGCTATTTCTCATCTCTTTTTATTAATCTCCTTTCTAAAGGAAACAATTCTACTATTTTCAATCTCCCTTTAAATGTTTTTCTGTGTTCTTAATAATTATGCCCTTCTCTCAAGCCCTCTATAATTTGTGCAATTTTTCTCTAAGAAATGGTAACTGTTATTGTAGAACTAGCAACATAATCACATTACATTTGCAATATTCTTCCCCAGCCCATTTTTTTATGCAGTCTGATATATTTGCATTTTTCCATCACTGTGATAGATTAAGTAGAGGTTCCAGTGCCCTATCTGTAATGATATCCAGCTTCTTTTCCTTATGTGATAAAGCCAATGGACTTCCAATTTAACTGTTGAAGGAAAAGTAGTTTTGTGGAGTTTTTTGTACTTACCATCTTTACATGTAATTTGTCTGTATACTGTCTGTTCTGCATTCTAAATTTCTTTCTCCTTTTTCATGTTTGGAAAGCCTAAATAACTTCAGATTTCAGATTTTGTGGACAGATTCTGTAGGTAGGATTCTGGCAATTCTTTTGTATCATTCTTCTTCTGTGATAATGCTTCTTTCTTATGCACAGTGAGACTTCAATTTTGGTTTTCATGTGCTGGGAATGTTATACTCCTCCTAATTAAAACAGACCCGTCAACCTCCTCCAGTTCTTATTTTCCACAGATTCACCCACAAATAATACAACTCACAGATGAAGAAACGAATAAAGGAAAGAAGCTAAATGGATTTCCAGCTCAGCCTCCTGGATTTTCAGATTACCATGTAGAAAACATTAATTCAGGAGTTTTCTATAAAAGTACCTGTTCTTCATTCCTTCTCCCACACCCCCATACAGAAAACCAGCAAAGACCAAATATAAGTTTGTACAGCTTTTTAAAGTCTGGAATTTTGCCTGTAGTGTAAATTAAAATCCTGAAAAACATTCGTATAGTGAGAAGCCCCATTCAAAGGCATTGCTAACATACTAGGACATTAATAATTTCAAAGTACAACCTACAAAGTGATTTTTTTTTTAACTGATAGTTGAAGTTCACTAGAAAAAGAAAGAAGAACTCACCTGCTAGTTGTGGAGGTTTTCTGCTCCGTGTGCTCGATCATATGGGAGAAGATTTGGTGAGAAACTTCCTTTTCTTCTTTCTCACATGCTCATAGATAAAAATAGCCATAGGAGCAGAAATATATGGCAATGTGGCAGTGTATTGTTTCGATAATGGAGCAAACTCTTTGCTGAAAGCAGGACAATGGCATTAATGCAGTCTTCCTCTCAGTCTGGGAAGCAGGACCTGATAACAAGACATCATGCTACCGCGGTCTACCGTTCCTCCTATCTAAGTTTGCACTTATAGGGATAACACCCAAAAGATATTGTGTGGCACTACGCAGATATCACTGCACATCACTGCAGAACTTCAGGCCAGAAACATCTGCCCATGGGAGTCTGGTCTCCCTTTGAACCCATACAGAGTGTCTCAATTCTGCTGCAATAAGCACCATGGTGTCTCTTCTGGCAGACGCGATGTAGCTGGGTTTGAGGAAAAAAAAGAATGCATTCACCATTTTTATGGCCCTCTGCACAGAAGGAGACCTGAAGGAGAAGAGGAGCCACAAGGCTGTACTGAAAATGTGGGCAACGTCACACTCAAATTAAGTCTGAGGATCTTGCAGTCAGTGCAGAAAATTTCTCAAGCATCGTATTCAACTGTTTATACTTTCTGACTTGTTCATCCATGGTACAACATAAATCCATCACAGCTTAAAGGAGTGAAAGAAAAAAGAATAATTATTTTTTAAACCACTTAATAGTTACAGTTATGAAGATTTTGTATGTAGCATCATTATAAAACCCAGTGTACAACTTTTACCAAAAAATGGTGGAATCATTCTGAAATTACTCCTTGGAGGGCCACAGTTGAAGCAGATCTCCACCTGCAGCCCGTGGAGCCCATGCCAGAGCAGGTGGATGTCTGAAGGACGCTGTGACCCCATGGGAAGCCTGCGCTGGAGCAGGATCCTGGCAGGACCTGTGAACCTGTGGAGGGAGGAGCCAACCCTGGAGCAGGTTTGCTGGCAGGACTTGTGACCCGTTATTAATTGGCAATAAATTAAATTAATTTCTCCAAATTGAGTCTCTTTTCCCTATGATGATAATTGGTAAGGCATCTCCCTGTGTTTATTTTGATGCACAAGCTTTTTAAATCTATTTTCTCTTCCTGTCTTGTTGATGATGGGGAGTGGGTCTATTAGTGAACCAGTCACATCCACCACAGAGCCTCTCTGTAACATTAGCAAACTTGACATCTACCAAACACATACTTGCCAATAGAGAATATTCTTCACAATATACATGGTCTCCAGTTCACCCAGTGATTATGTTCAAATGCAAAATCACCGTGCATAATGTCTTCCACAAATAAAGTAATAATCTTCCATATATTGCCCTTTGCATCTGAGTGAAAAATGCCTGGTGTTAGGCATCACAGACCTTTGTGTAGTGACATTATAAGAAGTTTCTGATCATGGATATAGTGCAGGAGGTGAGATGGCAATATCTTTGGATATGACTGGATATGACTAGTGTGTCCTGTGCAGCTGTTTAACCATTTTTAAGTTGTGTCAGTCCCAGAAATTGCCAGCTCACAATCATGGCAGAAGCAGAGGACCTGGATGGCTGGGTCCATCAGTCAGTCTGAAAGAAACTTAATTTTCAGGGCTCCTGGATGTGACTCTTTTAATGCAAAAATTATAGAAAGACTTTTCATTAGTTGATCAGGCAGACCAACTCCTGCTGAAATTGGCTGCTACTAGGCTCACCTGATGATACTCAGTTTAGGATTTTTAATACCTTCTAGAAGTACCTTTTTTTAAAAAAAAAAAAAGTTTTGTTTTTTTGTTTCTTATTCTTTTTCTTTTTTTTTTTTTTTCCCTTGATCTCACTATGGTCAGACTGTTTAGAAACTCCAGACACTGAAGAGGTCAGGAGCTGGGAATGCTGACTGAGGAAGACACGAAAGTGTCTTTGCTTTGCCCTCACTTGTGTAAAGAACCTGACAGAGTTGAAAGCATACTTTCAATAACAAATAATAAAACCTGAGCATGGAGACTTGACTTTCCAATAAAGAAGCAGGAGCTCCATCTCTTCTGCCTTAAAATTGTATGAACCAGCAATCTGGGATCCAGATGATTGGAAGTCCTGACTTCCCCTGTTGCCCTTTTTGTTCACACTTGTTTCTTCATAGCCCTTTGAAAGTCACAAAGCAGCCCAGCAGAATCAATTTTCCACCAAGGCAACCTGACATTAGATCAGACCAGCTACAAAGAAGAGTGGTAAAGCAGAGGAAATCAAATCACAGAGATCTGTCTGAGAAAGAGGCAATATGTGGTGTGAAGTGTAGATAGGTAGTAGAACAAAAAGAGCACTCTGACTGAAAACAAAACCTGCAAGTCATGCAGAACCTGTGATTGCTGCTGAAGCAGCTATGTTATACTGGTACTGAAATAATAACATAAAAAGAAGCTATAAAACAGCTAGGGCTGATGGCAGTAAACAGTGAACAGGCAAATCACTTTCAGTGCTATAAACTGCTGAGGAAAAACTAGAAGCAAGGCCAGGGAAAGAAGGAAAGTTTCACTTAGTTTGCTAGAAAACCTAGAAAATATTTCTACATGAAATGTTAACAGTGAAGAAGATACATAAACTGCTCTGCAATGGCTGTTTGTATTGAAAAAATGCGTGTGTAGATTTCATTAGGTTGTCACTGGAAAGTAACTTTTTTTTTTTCATTTGCATGCATTGCATAAATTAGATTCCAGCTTCTGAGCCATGAAAACTAAAAACCTATTTAATATCTTACTTGGTCTGAGACAATCGAACTTCCTACCGCATTGTATAGCAAGAAGGAGACTAGTGGAATGTATAATTACAACAGGGTTAAAATCTTGAGATAATTGAGAAATTTTCCAAATGTGACTGAATCTGCTTCTTCGTCCACTCTGTGTATACATGTCCTCTGGAAGAACTTTAAAACCATAGAAAAGTTCATTTCCTACTTAAACACCATGCATTGTATAGAGATGGATTTATTGCATAGAGACTTGCCTCATAATCTCTTTCCTCACCCTCAGGAATAATTTATCTTTCTATACTAGAGCCCAAAAGTCACTCTGACTGTGCTGGAAAGTATTTGGGGATATTTAAGTTAGAGATGACTTTAGCAAATAAAGAATGTAGAAGCTCTACACAATTTTCCTATTTGGAGGAGAAACCTGGCTTTAGATCTGTACATAGGAGGTTTCCAGCACTTATGACCATCTGTTGGGTGGCACTGTGCCCATTCTCAGGCACATAATACAAGCTTAAAGGAGGAACAAGCACCAGCCAAAGTGGAGCTGACAAGGACAGCCTCCACATCAGAAGACAGCCCTTACAACAAGCTGTGTTGATTAGCACTATGTGCCTCTGCAAGACGGTACCTCTGTGATCAATCAAGAGTCTTTTCCATAGACCAGAAGTAGAGGCTGACAGAAGTTACTGGAGGCACCAGTGGGCATCTCCCTCCAATGCCTTCTGATGATGCTTTTTGAACTGTTTTCTCTCTGGTGCCTCACTATGCCCTGTTTTCTCTTGGATGTCTGGTAAGCAGCATAGAAATCAGTGAAATCCTGTTTACATGGAAATAAGAAAGCTGCAACCCAATGTGTTGTAAATCTTTGCTCTTGAGTTCCTTCTGAACCCTCCTAAGACTCTGTACCAAACAAGCGACCTACGGAAGTGCTTGCAGCATGGATAAGAAGGTACTGTTTTGTACATATGGAAAGGCAACCTGACTTCCTAAAACTTGGAAAGAAGAACTAGTGAGTCATGCTTTAGGAATCTTTTGAGCTGGCTACCAGCAGCAGAGCTGCCTCCTACGTACCTCACACACAGGAGACATGAGTTGCACACTTGGGAGGTTGCCTGGCTGAGGGTTTGCTGGGATGGAAATGCCACCTGACCAGACCCTGATGTTACTCCAGGGTAATGTATGTGGATTGTTCTGAAAATGGCAAACTCTGTGTTGCTGAAAGGACATTGGAAGACAGAGGTCCAGCTACATTTGCTGAGCAATCAGCTTTTTTTTAATTATTAAATGTTATTGATTTGTTTACTTAATTTTTGCTCTAAAAGGGTTATTTTACCTTAAGTTGAGTGATGACATTGAGCTTTCTAGGCTCAAAAAGCTGTGGGGAAATAAATATTAAAATGTATGTGGTAACAAGAGTAAATGTTTTTATGGCTGCATGGTTTTTTTTTATGACAAGGAGGCTATGGACTCAGTAAAAAAATGGAAATAACAACACTAAAAGGTTTGTCTTTCTGAAGATGAGATAAAGAAAGTATTCCAATAGCTCAGTAACATGATGCTCAATCACCTTATTCATTTGGGTTTGGATACTTTCTTGAGTATCTATTTGAAGAAGAAAGATAACAGTATTCTGAGTAGTGAAAACAACTTGATAAACTTCCACTTGACATGCCAGGAGGTCCTCTCCCTCGAATACCAATTCCTCTTTTAGTATTCGGTTTGACATGATAACAATTATGTCACTGCTGTCATGTACTGTGTTCACTACAATGTGGTATCCCATCATCTGATTTTATTCACACACCTGGTTAAGTATCTCTCAGTGGCAAAAGTCAGACGGTCTTTTGGTGAAGCTGGACCTGACTCAAACAAAATCCAGTTTGTGATGGGCCGGGGAAAAGACTGGCACTTAAAGCCTCGTGTTTTCATACCAGTCATAAATACTTACAGCCGACCACACTCATGTATTCCACTTTTTGACAAATTAATAACGCTTGATTGTTCATACCTGATTAACATGCAGTGCCTACTGGAGTACTATCCATTTTAGGGAGGAAGGAGGAAAAATAATCACGAGCTGCCAGAACTAACAATGCACTTATGAATTTATAATTGAAATTATGAAAGACATCAAAGGAGAATTTACAATTATTTACTAATTGTTCCAGCTAGAAAAATAATTATAGAAATTTATTGAAGGTTGCTTTAGAGCAGAGATTGCTTTAAAAAAGTTCTCCAGTTGACTCAGAGTAACTTGAAAGAAATTCACAGTAGTCTTTGTGTTACAATTAAGGAAGGAGACACTCTACAGCATGGCAAAAATGAACTGTTCGAAGTTGCTTTAGTAGCTTTTCTGAAGTGGTCTGTAGCTGGACTGGAATTGTGTTTGGGTTTTGTGTTTGGTTTACACGTAGGCTTTTGCTGAACTCTAATCAAACTATGCTGTCAGTCAAACCTGTGGCTAATCAGCAAAGTTATGCCAGTTACCAACATCTTGTGGTATTCACTGCTTCATATCAGGTCCAGGTTAGGAGACATATACAAAAATGGATAAAAAAGGATAATTAAAAAACGAAATCAAAATTGACACAGAAGGATGATTTTGACTAACCAAGTCCAATAGCAGCCTTGGATCTAGAGTGGTCTTTCTTTTTCATGGTTCATTTTCCCAGTTTTTCCTGTTCCCTTCTCCTTTTGTCAGAAGTGCTTCCTGTTAGTTGTGATTGTAATGAATTGGAGGTATGGTTTTTAAATTTCATTTCTAAATTCTTAGATTGTTCTTTTAAATGAAGAATTGAGCAATGTTGTCATTCACTTCTGGATTTAAGTGTAGGATTCAGACGAAGGTTCAGACATCTACAGATACGTGACACAATGTCAGTCCAGTTATGGGCCATTTTAGAAAAGCCATTAAAGCAACTTAGAATATTCTAGTTGAGTCACACAGGAGGGCTACTCTTGCTCTAATTATAATGCAAAGATTGCTATAAACACCTTTAACCTCTGAGTCAGGCATCTAAGCTCCCATTATTATCACAGGAGATTTAATGAAGTCAGCCAATGGAGTAAAGAGAGCTATTTACCTGACCAAATGTAGGTGTCTGCTTCTAGAGGACACAAATATCTCTCCAGAGTCCATATGTGTACTGGCCAGACCTCTATTGGCTACCATTAGAGGCTAAATTTCTGGCCCATGCAGATACCAAAATTTAGGTGCCCAAATCTTCAGGTAAACTGTCTGAATTTCATATCCTGCAGTGTGTTTGACATTCATTTATGCAATAAACATGCTGACATCAAATATTCTAAAAATCAGTTTTCCTTGCAGTATACACCAATTTTTTCTGAGTATAAGTAAAGGGATTTTTTGGTAATATTGGTGATTCCCAGGCAGAGAACGGAAGCTGTTGTGCTCAGCAATATTTGTAGACATTACAGAAGAGTCCCAATTGCAGACAGCTACGTAAATCAACACTGTAAGTAAATCTGTATATACGCAAAACTGAAGAGTCGACAAAAAATGGGGAACAAATCTTGAATATTTCTTTCATACTTGCAAAATTGTATTGGTTCTTTGCACTTGTATTTATCTGAACAGTCTGCTGTCTTGTGACCTTTTAAAGGTGGCAAGATGTACATTCGTGGAAATGTCCTGCTTTATCTCTGTTCTCCCTCCAGACCTCTTCTTCCACAAGTAAATTAATTACGTCCTTACTTGTGCGTTTTTTTAAATTTTCATCTCTTCCGCCTTCCAGTTTTAGAGCATTCAATCACTTTTTTTTTCTGTTTTCTTTTTAAGCTGATTCTTACTGGTCTGTTTGTTGGTCTCTTTTTCCCCATCGACCCACAGATCTAACTTTGCTTCTCCCAAAAGCAGAAGCGTATCAGTTTGAATGCCAACAGCTATTTCCTGAAGGTGAACTTTGCTTACAGATCTGTGATGCATCTATTTTTTTTCCAGAATACTAGAAATTTCCACTGTGTTTTTAAAAACAATGTCTTCCCTATCTGCAGAAAAGCAATACAGCTTTTTCTAGGCTGCCACATCGTATTTTCAGCTCCCTATTGTAGCAGTTCTTTTTTATTGGATTGCACCTCCCTGGTATAGTGAAATGTGAAAGTGTAATCATCCTGCTGACATTTCTTTTTTTGGCTGTTTATTAAATAATAATGCAAAATGTTGGTAATATGATGCAATGTGTCTATTACAGTTAAGGACACTTAAATACATGCCAAAAAAACCCCAAAAGAATAAGTACAACCTTGTAAAACTCTGAAGAACTCTGCAATGGATACTATTGCTCAAGTGCCTGAGAAAACACATTGTATTACACATCTGCAGAAATAACATTGTCAAATAGGCTATTGGACTTACACAGAAACACCAGAACATTTTCCTAGGTATTACACAAGTACCTGATCAGATTTATGTATTTATTTTCCAAAGAGCTCAGTAAGCCTGATCAGACATGACTGGATTGTTAAGTCCCTGGGAAATTATGGCTCCCTGAGTTCAGTTTTTTGCTTATCTGTACGTAACTACTGGAAAGAATGGCTGCAGCCCTGTGTCTTTCTCTATCAGGAGGGGTGATACTGCACTGGCCATCAAGCTAGACAAACCTAACTCCTCTTTAGCCAGCTTGGATGCAATGTCTCCAAGGTGAAAGCTGCAGATCTAAATGAAACAAACATTCAAATTCCAAAGAAACAAAGAGGGAAGCATACATTAGTGGAAAAATTGTCTAATTTGTCATACTTCATCAACGTACAGAACACTCTTCTGAAAGCAGAGATATACTCCCTGTTTTAAAGGAAAAATATGTTTTTCTGAGCCTTAGTTCATACAAGCAACCTTCATTTGCACATTGCTACTGGAATCAGAGCGGGTTTTACTGACAGTAAGCAGAGTTGGTTTTAGATTTGGCAGCTGCAAGCAGAGCTGGCAGTCAAGAAAAGAGAAGGTGGAGAATCCATTGCAGTTTCAGTCTGGCAGTGGTCTTTAGAGTGCGAACTTAGTAATTATGCACACACCTGAACAAGTTTTATACCTCACTAGGTCCTTATGGCCAAGGATGTTATTGAGCCCTTAGCTAACAAACTCTAAGCTAATACAGCCTTAGTTATCTTGGTGATCAGTTCAGCTTTAACTCAGCTAAGCTTTTTCTCACTAAATATTTCAGACCTGGGCTTCCCTGATTACGTCACAACCATCTTTTTCAGAAAAGGATAGGAAAATTGGTAGCCCTTTGTGTATGGAAATAGAAAAATGACCAATAGACCGTGTATTATAAAATGTTTTTTGAAGCTTTGGTTAATGGAAGTATTGGCAACTCCGGAGGGCACTTGTGGTCTGCTTGCTCTAAGTGGAGAATCGTAGAATCATAGAATCATTTTGGTTGGAAGAGACCCTCAGGACCACCGAGTCCATCTGATTGCTTTCTTTGTATTAAATTTGCAGATGTGAGGGTCTTGAGTAGTCTGGATTTGCTAGATCTTTTGAAAACTGATTCATTTAAGAAAATGATTATTTACAAATTTCCAGAGCTTAAATGTAGGAACCCATCCTTTTAGTCTTGGTCGTGGATTAGGCTTCTATTTACACTTAATTCTTGCTTATCTCTTATAGTATATTAAAGCATATGGCTGAAGTTATTCTGCGTCTTGCTAAATGTGTTATCCAATCAACTCTGACACTTAAAATGTTAATAAGATGGTAGTCTTCTACTTGACAAGTAGGAACACAACACTGTGAAAGTCTTTGTTTCTTAGATGCTGCTAAGTACATGTGAAGTATTACGATTTGATGGGAATTTCAATTTGCCATAACCATGCATTGCATGAGAAAATATAAACAGATGGGTCACCTTGTGATAACTAAGAATAAAATAGCAAACGGGGGAGTTCTTCTACATTTATAGCACTGTAACTGAGAGCAGATACTGACTATTAGGGCATTTGCTGTCAGGCTGAAGCCTGGCCAATTGCTTTTCAGTTGCTGACTGTATGAGGTTTTCTGTTTTCAAGGCAAGAAACAAGCATGTCCTGCAACTAGGTTGTAATTACAAGTGTGCTGACTGGCCATCTGGTACTCATGGCAGGTTGGTCAGTTGTCTACTACCTCTCAAAAAACCCACTGAATTCTGCGCTCCTTTTCCCCATTATCAACATCTGCTGATTTTCACAAAGCTTGTGGTGGTTTCTCATGTGATGCCTCTCCCAGTTTAGTTGAAATTAGGCAACAGATTTAGAGGCTACAAGTGGAGTGGGATGAGATATTGTATTCCCATAGCACAAGGGATCCCATAGAGATGGTTTCCATGAGTAGAGAGGATAAGCAAAGAACAGCAAAGCAAATGAAAAGGCAGAATAGCTGCATACTTTGAATCATAGCTACTGGAAATCGTTCTTTTCAAACCAGAGGGCTAGAGAAAAAGCAGTGTTTTTTTGTTTGGATCTTTATTCTTTTTCATTTCTTACTTTGTGTCGTGATATGGAAGAAAAATTACTATTGAGAGGATTCATGTCATCTGAATTACTTGTTTAAACTCGTATGTCTATGCCACTCAACAATCAGTGGAAAGAAGGATATTTGAAAGAAGATTAATTTTGTTCCATGGTAAGTCAAATGAATCTTATGTTGATGTTCATCTCTCACAGAGTAGAATTAGCTACCATTAATCCCATCAGGTAAGACTAATGATAGCTCAACCTGCTTTTTTCATTTAAACATAAGAAAAGCTTTTTTACTCTAAAGGTGATCGAACAGTGGAACATACTTTCTGGAGAGCTTGTGGAGTCTCCATCCTTGAACACACTCAAAACATGACTGGACGTGGCTCTGAGCAAGCTTCTCTGACTGACTCTAATTTGAACACGGTAGTTGGCCTGGATCACCTCCAGAAGGGCCTTTCAATTTCAACTGTTCTCTGATTCTATGGTTCTGATTTCTTTTGCTACAAAATGTGTGTCTTAAGAAAACGGATGATACTGACTAATGTACCTGCACCTTGCAATGCTTCTTTCAAACTCATTATCTGTTCTTCTGCCAGGATTAGTGCTCAGACAGTGAAAAATCTATACAATTTGTATGCATGAACTAACATCATACAAGGCTGATTGTTTCGGAAAGTTGATATCTACTGATGATTTCCTAAGTGTTCTCACAACTAACAGGAATGCGTATTGGAGCACACAATGACCGTACAGTAGACTTTTAAACAATTATTTATAGCTGAAGTACCTTATGTTTTCTTTGCCTCAGCTTCTCCAAGGCCTCCTTGGAAGGGGTTCAGGGAGGAGGAGAATGACCAGCAGCAGATGAAGGCTGAGTTGGGGAATACTTGCAAAAGCTTAACCTGAATGGATCCATTGGACTCAACAGACTGCATCCAAGGGTGCTGAGAGAGCTGAAAAATCTTTGCAAGGCTGGTCTCCATCTCTGAAAGATCATGGAGGTGGGAGAAGGTTCCCCAATGACCAGGGGAAAGCAGATGTTGTACTCATACTCAGAAGAGGCCAACAGATTAAACTCAGGAGTTACAGGTTTGTCTGCCTCACTTCAGTCCATTGGACAATCATAGAGTGAGCCCTCCTGGAGGACAATGCTGGACACATGAAGGACAAGAAGACAACTAGAAACAGTCAGCATGAATTTTCCGAGGATTAATTATGCCTAACCTATCTGATTGCCTTCTACAATAAAATAATTCTGCGATCAGGAATCACTATAAAAACACAAGAACACAGCCTACTCTGCCAATGGTAACAAAACTGAGGTTCTGATTGTTTATTTGGACAAATGTCAACTCAGATAAGGATGAGGCTGCTGAAGAGCTTGATGAGATGTCTATTAGGAGGCACTTTTCGAAGCACATTTATATTTCATTATGGAATCTATGTCTTCACATAACTATGTCCTGAGGCAGTCTGGTAAAGACACACCATGGGGTTTTTTTGGGTTTTTTGTTTGTTTGTTTTTGTTTGTTTGTGGGTTTTTTTGAGAATAGGAACTGTTTGAGTTCTTTTTGTTCTTAATACAAGAACTTTGATTGGAGGAGGTAGAAAGCACTGAGTCCTGAGATGACTATCAGTCAGTGCTAGGAACAACAGATGAGGGGGAAATTGCCATAATCTAAATCCAGCAAATCTGCTTCCTTTCCTATCTCCTTCTGACATGCCCACAAAGAGTGAGTTCTCACCCCTCTGGGTCAAAGGCTTGGAAGTAGAGATGAAACAACTCATTCTCCTTCCTCTTCCTCCTCATATAAATAAGCATACCTAACCACCTAAATCCAGATAAATTGCTTATTTAAATTGCCCATTCTCTGTTTAAATCTTGTGGTTGAGATGTACATGTATACTGAACACTTTCAAGATCCATTCCTTCAGGGAAACAGACAGAATGGGATAACATTACTTTTTCATTCATAAGCAGGTTGGATTGACTTGCATGTAATTTAGCTTGAAGCCTTTCTCTGACTCTCAAATGAGGGCACTGAATTAAGCTTCTGATCTTTGCTCATCACATTAAGTCTGTGTGTTCATCAAAACTGGACCAACTAATTTGTCCTTAATTCAATTTTAGTCCCTCCCTAGATATTTTTACAAGATCCATTACTCCATTTTCATTTTAATCTTATTTATAGTGGGACTTAATATGAAATAATTTATTCTGAAATTAAAACCTCTGCAGCAGAATTATTTCCCAGTATAAATCTGTCATTAACAATGGATTAAATTGGTCCCACTTGAAAAACTCTTCCATTATTCAGGCATTCAGTTTGTATTTATACATCTATATATATCTACAATGTCATGAAAATAAAAATGACAATAATAACAATAATAACTAATAATAACAAATTAGAACAACTGAATTAAAAAAGCCAAAGAATTAACAGCAGAAGTAGAGAACAGTGCAATTATCCGAAATGCCAAGTGAATGAAAGCTCGGAGATCCAACATGAAGTTACATCATGATTGTCTCATCTGTTTCCCTGTAGCCTACTAATGCAATACAGCTGTTACTAGTAACAAGCCACAGGGTTTATACTGAGTTGGCAAGGCTTTGAACCTTTCTTGACCTGCCTAGAGCTTTGTTTTCCTTTAATCACAACAGTAATTTTTCTAATGATCAACTAGTCACGTCTAACTTGTTTTCCTGTTGCTTATGGTACAACTGTAACTTAGTAGCAAGTAGGCGTTCTATGCAGAATGAAGTGTTTATGATTGTGACTTAATAATATGGCTTGAAGAAATTCCAGTTTGTCAGATAGCAGAGATCCGGAAAAATGGTTTTGCAGGGTGTAGTGGAGAGGATTGCAAGCATGAGATGATAAGAGATGGGGTACAGGCTTTGCACTGGTAACCCCATGACTCTAGTGCAATGGGGTCTCTCACCAATGGTTATTTAAAGAAATGCAGATGTAGAGCTGGACAAAACTGGGTTTAGGAGTAACAAAGAACAAGTACCTACCATATGTAAAGTGCATCATATTTAGTAAATTGGCATTGTAGACCGATGAAGAAAAACTATATAGGTGAGCTAACAATTATATGACAGTGACCCAAAGTGGATCCTAGAGTGAAGAAGAAGAAGCCATCACCACTCCTCCTGGTGAAGGACTTTGGATGCTGACAACTTGCTTAAACCCCCCCACCCCCACCAGACTGAAGCCATCAACCTATGAGTAAGAGGGGCAGTGGTAACATGACCACAGCACCAGGAAAAGGGGTGCTGTATATACACATGGAAACATGTAGATAACAATTGCAACATTATTACTGTTACTGAGATTTTTTTTCCTTGTCTAATAGTATTCCTTTTTTCGTTGTTGTTAAATTTCTTGAAGTTATCCTTTTGTTGGAACTTGCCACTTATCTGTTCACTAGTTTATATTAAGACAGAACAGCTCATCTAAACTCTCATGTGCAAAAATAAGAGACAAGATTCAGTAGTCCCCTAAGTCTTACCTAGTTGGTTGTTCTCCTTTGTTTAATTTAATATAATGTTATGAAAGGAGCTTCTAGGTGATGATGATTCATATCATTTGAAGTCTTTTGTGTAGAAAGTGAGCTTTAGGCAAACTTATTTGACAAAAATCTCAGTATGGTGATGCTGTGGGCTCTGAGGCAAACTGCAGGACACATGAAAGGTGGCCTTCCTCAGCCCTGATATCTGCATTTGAGTTGCAAATGATTAATTATTGCTTTAACACTGTTTATAACCATTACCATTCTGGGAAAAGTCTGAAAGTCTAAATAAAGTAGTTTGAATTAGGAGCTAACTTTGGTACTAGCCCTGCACCACCTTTGGGAACACGGTCCAGACACCTTAGTCAACATCTTAGCATGCTCCCAAATACACACCCGTGAATCCTTGGTTCCTGCACCACCAATAATTCCCTTACCACTGTGTATAGCATCGAGCTTTTTGCAAATCCTAGGTAGCCCTGTGGCATTCACCTTTAGGACCATGTGAGAAAGGACCCTGGATTGTGTTGTTTGCCTGACAGCCATGAGATAACGCGATGGAGGCAAGTGGGGTATATGATGGACAGACTAAGCACTGTTGTCCCAGACAAACTCCAGGACAGTACTTGCTTCCATCCACATTAATGAGTAGTGCAGACACAAACTGTGTCTTCTAGTGTTTCTCAGAGAATATCTGGGTGCTTGGGCAAAGTTTCTGTCCCCAGTGCAGCTAAACAGCATCTCTGGACTTCAGTGTAGGCTGTACTGAGAGTATATGTGTGTCTGAGTCAATGATTTTTCCTGTAGCTGGACAGTCAGTTCAGACCATGACATCTGCTGTGGGTTGTCAGGAACAGACTTCACCTTCAGCAAAGCTCCTTTGCTTTTGTTTCAGGAAAGAAGGGAACACTTCCATATACACTTGCTCATTTGCATTTCTTTGTTGCTTATGTCACTTTTGCAGCAAAAACAGCCTTGGGGAAATCCTTGCAGCTTTGCTTGGATGGAGTCAGCTTTGTTCTTTTAAGTTGCAGAAATGAGAATCATTTTGTGTGTGAAAGCGGGGTAGAAGGAGGGATGAAAACCAGCATGTTTCTAATGAATTAAGACTTATCAGAACTAAAACTCCTGTGAAATAATACAGAAGTTGCTTCTAGCATTTATTTAAGTCTTCAGACACAGTCTGTGCCACTGAAAGATGGGACTTCACAATGTGAAGAAGCATGATTTCCTAGAGGTAATCAACTGCTGTAGAACGTGACATCTATACTCTCTGTTGCGACACATTTATGCAAATCTTCCCACCTTCTGTTCAACATTAATCTGTTTATTCATCTGTCTGACATTATCTGCCAGCACTCTAGAAGGCAGGACTGTCAGAGTGGCTTTTTCCTCTGGTGTCTGGTGCCGTAGTTCTTGTTTGTCCAGTACAGTAGTCCTTGTTTAACATTCCTGCCAGCATATCAACAACAAAGGCTGAGGCTGTTTTGTTGTTGCTGGAGTTTTTTAGGTTGGTTGGTTGGTTTTTTCCACTGCTGTTGAACACCAGTTGAGACACAGAGTTATGTTTTTCATGGGAAAAATTAATTACGTAAATCATTCTTCCCTCCTGCATCACACTGTAATGAGTGTGCCAAGCAGGTCTGCTGTAAGAAATAAATCACCATTTCTTTGTGCTGATCAGTATGACCAGGTTTGAGAGATCAGTGTGTGAGACCTGCGAGATGCTATATGATATCTAGGAAGTGGGTATTGCAGGACCTTTGTTTCTGTGAGGGTGCAGCCCTAGGGCTCTGCTCAGAGGCATGCTTCTAACTGTGCCTGTTTCATTCCAAGTTAAATTTTCTCCTGTTATTTGTGGATGATGACAGTATTTCACACACTCATTGGTATCAAGGTCAGACTTCCAGAAGTCTTTTTTTATCAGCCTGCAAGCTCTCGGCTTTGCGCACTCTATTGCTCCTAACTGAAGACAAATCTGACTTTTCCAGTCTTCAGCTTTTCTGGTGAATTTCTAAAACCTAGCTCTCCTCTGTCTGGTCTAGGTGCTTCCAAAAGGATCCAGTTCTTCAGCTAGAATAAGCTTGCATCTTATTAAAATACCTTGAAATGGCTTTTGAATTCTCCTTTTCCCTCCACTTCTCTTGGAGATAAGCTGAAGGGACTTTGGAAGTTGACTCATCATCCCCAGTTGCCAAAATTCAGGCAGAAATGTAAGAGGTGGAACACTTAAACAATGAGCACTTAACTGTATTTTGAAACAGAAAACTCCTTGCTGGCCAGGAGAGAAGAAAAAGGAAAAAAAGATATTCCAGGCTTTCTACTGACTGTTATCTTTGGGTGAGCTGGACTTAAAAGCACGGGTCAATGGTAGGTGTCCAAGCCCAGGTTAGAGCCCTGTGATTCACACTACAAATTAGACTTTGAACTCACCTGGAAGCAGTTGTCATTCATATGCTGGTGGTTGGTAAAGCTTTTCTTCTTTCTCTTCATTTCTTCCCTTGACACTGAAAAGTCCCTTGTACAGATACCTGGCAGCCAAAGCTGTATTACAAAGCTACACTGAACCAATATGATAGGAGGCAGATAGTTTCCTTAGCAACATCAAAGAAAATTTTAGAGCAATTTCTCCCCACTCTGGTACGTTTCAGTATAACATTCAGCACCCGCTGGCTAGAAAACTCAGTATTTGCAGTCACTTGAATTGAGTAGGCATGGTCAGAAATAAAAATAAAGGTGACTCAAATTGACTTCTTCAGTCAACAAGCTCATGCATAGAGGTACCCCAGACATAACCTTGAAGCTCCTCTGTTCTCCAGTTCCCTGATGTTCCCTGATGAAGCAGTTCCCAGACTCAAGGGATGACATCATGTCCTTGGCCATGTCTGCAGTGAAAAGTATTTTTGACCAGAATATTGTGTTTGGTCTTCTACTTCCTGAAAGTCAAAAGGCATTTAAAGGCAGCAGAAGCTTCATCACCTTCTGTCCATATATCATGGTTAAAACATTAAAGTAACCTTACCTAATAGCATTTCAGTACAGATGTGAAGTCAAGTGAGATGATCAAACACTTATCTGCAACATTTATGGGTAAAATGAAAGAATCATTTGGACTTCAAGAGCTTTTAATGAAGCTTGGGATTCCAGAATTACCCATACAAACCAGATATAAAATATGCTCTGTTTTCTTCTGTTTCTTTGTAGGATAAAAGCTGGAAGCATAGCCACTACACTATTTTTTTATTATATTATCATGTCTGCAGGCATTTTAGCAAACCCACCTTCTCGGACATGAATTAGTACAGTAGCAGAAAATGATGCTTGTCATGATGCTTGATAAGGTCAGTAAATGCTGCATACGTAAAAGGCGTGAGGTATGTTTGTCAATATAAATGAGATCAACAAGGAAATCTTCCTATTGAAATTCCCTGCACAATGTTGCATTTAGTATTGATAAAATGACTTCTGAAGCCAAGAAATCCTTGTTAAAGACACTTTTAAAGCACTAACAACTTTTCATCTTGAAAGTGTACAGCTAAACATGATCACAGGCATCCATTTTAGTTAAAATTTTTAATTAGCAAGAATTAAGCATGCATAATATAATTTATGCAACAAATACAATAATATTCAAACAAGATTTATCCCTTCCATTTTTACTTGATTAAAAAGAGTAAACCTGTGTAGTGTCAAGCTCTCCTATCTACATTCAAGGGAGAAGCAGCCTGCATGATCTAGCACGGGAAACGAAGCCCATAGATAATGCTCTGCCCTGTGCATAAAGTAAACTTGCAGTATTCTCTCACTGCTGAAAAAATATTTATAAATTCTGTAAAATATTCATTCAGAGTACAGGATTTCACCCTGTCAATCAGAATTTGACAGAATTGCATTGGAGAAAACAAACACCCAGTGCTACCAGGGCTGGGATACTGAGCTAAGCTAAACATGTCTTGTGAGGTGCTAAAGATAGAATTACTTTTTTTTTCTTTCAAAGCACAAATAAACATCACTGGAAACCCTAGGAGCTGTATGCCAACAGCTGGGTATCTAAGTGACATATCCAAACATGTGCACACATGTGGCTCTGAAATTTTAATTAACATGCTCCAGAGTATGTTCTCACTTGGAAGAGTCAGAGAACAAAATGCAAAGCTGTGGTGCAGATTTGAATTTGACTACGTGACATACAGAGCTTACTCTGCTTTTCTTAATGAACTTTTTTATTATCCTACACAGTGAAAAAGAGAACTACAAATAGCTCTCATGGCCTTGGTTTTCCTGATGCTGTCAAGGAAGTTGGATAAAAAATTATCTCTGCTACATACTATTCATAAGAAACCTACCTATACCAGCTACTCCTGTTTTGATATATTTTGGAGAAAACTTGATTTTATTAGTTTCTTTTGTATAGGAAAATACTCTATTAGAATGTACACGTGAGCCATCACGTATTTTTTAAGAACATTAGAAAGTTACTATTGAATACAGAGGGTTCAATAGTGAAGGTATGGAAGGAAATAATAAGGAGTTAGTAGGTAGTTAAAGTTTGTCCTTGAAAGATAATATGAAGAAAAATTGGATGGGAAAAAGGTCCAACTTGATAATGATCACTTATTTCTTTATTAATAATCAAGTGATTGCACAGGAGACATATAATGCTCTGGCAGCATATTGTAGTCTTTGTTCAAGGATTTGTACCCTGGTCTTCTGTGGGATAACAGTCCCCTTATCTTTGCTCGATTCCTTTTATTCAGTCCTGCCATTTTTCATCTCTAATGTACAATTTCTATCAAAACACATCTGACACTCACTTGGACTGATTTACAGCAGCATAATTTACACCGCTTCCAAATGTTGACCTTACAGCTGACAATATAACAACCATTATTTTAGTTGCCATCAAAGACTGAAGCAGGAATGTCCAGAGAAGAGTGCGAGCCTCTGCAGAGGAAAGGGTAATTCCCTGGACTAGGTCTGCTGCAGGTCAGTCCTCTCTGTGGAAGAGTCACACATCCCACAGTGATTGTTAGACAGCATTGGACTAAGAAATCGCGTCGCACTATGAAAAACCTCAAGGACTACTTAGGGGTATTGTTTATTTAAAGGAGAGTTCCCTGTTCTCACTGACATTGGAGCAGCATCAGTAGCATTAGCAGTGTTTGAATCCCTTTGGCAGACTGACGTGGAGCTGCTGCTGGTATTTAACAACATGCCAAATATCTATGTGCGAAACATGGTTAATCACTCCCGACAGCACATTCACACTTGGGCACCCCATCAAGTGAACTGTACTGAAATGTTAATAAACTGGTGTCAGTGGGAAATGTATATGTCCTCAAAAGCTGTGACTGTTTAGACAGTGTGTCTAAAGGCTGTGTGCATCCCCCAGTCATGCAAATAGGGTGGCACGTATGGGTGCACGACCAGGACCCCTCTGCCTGGTAGGGCATGTCTAAGCCTCACAGTGATACGAACACTGGATGTCATCAAAGCACACACTCATAGCCTGGAGCTGGGAAATATTCCAGGTCCTCTCAGATTTGGGTTAGCCATTGGAGAACCATGCCTGAAGGCACCTAATAGACAAAACTAGGATAAGAATTCAAGAACAAGCTTACCCCTTTGTTTTTAAACTTTTCTTCCACTCCCTGCCAAAAGGAATACTCCATCAAGCTCTTTAAGATTCTGGAAGTTGTCAAAAGCCAAGCAGGGGCTATGAAGTAGTGCAGCATAATGGGAACCATTTGGAGAAGCAAATGGATTTGAGGACTCAAAGTCTGCACTGTCTGTGCGTGTCCAAGGCAGTTTCACCTGGACTAACTAGCTCTGCCCTGACTCTGTGAGTTCAGAGGCTGCCAGTGACCAGAGCACTGAGGTGGGCTCCTCTTCTTGTTTAGCTTCTAGCTGGAAGAACCCATTTGCGTTTGGTGAGATCACTCCATGGTATGAACTGAAGTGGGAACAAGAGGCTATTTGATTCCAGACTAGACTCCTGATCTAAACCACAATGCTGCTGTATACATAATCAAAGATAGATGAAATTTCAGAGCTGCTCTCTTGAAGTCTCCTACTTGGAGTAACCTAGAGGAAATTAATTCTCAGCAGGTGAAGCAACTAAGATTCTGAGATGATCAGACCATTTTAAAGCATTTCTGGTGAGACAGTTACATGTGGATTTTATCTAAAATCATCAGTCATATATGGCAGCCACGACTGTAAGCTAAGAGAAATGTAGATATAGGTGAGAAATAGTTATTCCTCTTTTGCTCTTCTTTTCTAGGGAAGTATTGCTCACTAGTAACAGCCTATGCAGCTCTCCAGTCAGAGTAATATTCTCCAAGACGACAAAGAGTGTATTTTTAATTTTATAAGCCAATGCAAACTTGAGACATAAAGGAGCCTTAAGAACGAACACAAAAGTCAGATGTAAGAAAGTTGAACGTTAATAAGTTACGTGAGCATCAAGTAAACACCAGGAAAAAGCAAGCAAACAAACAAACAAACAACAAACCTGCACCTGCCTGTAGTGAGGAAGAATTAATAAAATGGTCAGTCCCTGCAGTATTTGCTAGGTAAAGGAAAGTATTGCACATTTCAGCCGGTTTGTAGGCTGCTCCTGATCTAAGGACCATCAGAAGTTCTTAAGAGGAACGTCCTTTTTATTCTTATGGTTACTGAGATGCCATAACCACTGTCACTTCTGGGGAGATATATCTGTTGTGCTCTTGAATGCTTGGGTCAGAAGATGTGGTAGTTTGGTGATTGAGAAGAAAAAGAGCCAAGGACAGAGAGGGAAAACATATAAAGAATTTCCCCTAGTCTTCTTTGTTGATCCTTTTGCTGGTGTGGTGTGTTGACCTTGGCTGGATACCAGGTGCTCACCAAGTAGCTCTGTCACTCCCCTCCTCAGCAGTACAGGGAGAGGGGAGAAAATAAGGTGCAAAAAACTCTTGTGGGTCAAGATAAAGGCAGTTTAATTAAGAAAAAGCGAAGACCATGCTCAGAAAAAAGACAAAAGGTTTAGTCTCTGCTTCCCATCAGCAGGTGATGTCCAACCACTTCCCAAGAAGAAGTACACGTAGTGGTTGCTCCAGAAGACAGATGTAATAACGAATGCACCTCCTCCTCCTTTCTCTTAGCTTTTATTGCTGAGCAGACATCATATGGTGTGGAATATCCCTTTGGTCAATTTGTGTCTGCTGTCCTGGCTATGTCCCTTCCCAAGATGTTGCCCACCCCCACCTGTCTGGTGAAGGGGAATGCTGGACAGACAGCCTTGATGCTGTGTGAACAGTGCCCAGCAGCAGCCAAAACACTGGTGTGTTATCAACACCCTTCTAGCTACTGATACGAAGAACAGCACCATGAGAGCTGCTATGGGGAATGTTAACTCCATCTCAGCTAAACACAATACAGCTGTATATAGGTACAGCAAGATGGATCAGTGTGTAGCTTTTCTGAGATTAGCATCTGTTATATACTTTTTGTTTGTTTGTTTCTAGTCCTTTCATCCACACTTAGGTTTCACCTGTTCATGTAGAATTACCATTTCAGACGGACTCTTGTTCCCTGTGATCTTATCTACATCTAAGAATTTAATAATTGGGTTGACTTCACATGAACCTTGCTATCTATTCCATTTTCATACAAGAGCTCCTGACACTGCTTCTGTTGAAGCTGAACCATCAGCTGTGGGAAAAAATAAATCTATCACATTTAATTCATTGCAGTCATCTGATGTAGGCAATGCTATTTTTTTTCACATTCACAGTCACAGGCCTGAAATACACTCTGATTCTTCTGCTAGCTGACGCTACTGCCAAAGTAATTGAAGTAATGAGACCCGAATAAGGTTTTCAATAAACTATATCTTATGTATGGTGAATACAAAGCATATCAGCAAGCATGGAGTTACAGAAAGTCTTACTGAGAAAACTGTTTATTTATTTTTTGGTGCAGATTCAGATTTAGTCAGTAAAAGCTAACCAAATATGATAAACTCACTGGAATCTGAATTGACATAATGCAAGTTTTTAAAAAATGCTTAGTATCAAGAACCAGGTATCAAGTGTTCAGAAATGTTTATGAGAACGTGACAAGAGAAGTTTATGAAGAATGAACTTTTTTTAATTGAAGGGAGTTGTTTTTTTTCTAGTGAAGGTGTGCAAGGTTAAAGCAAAGTTTCATAATAGTCAACATTTTTACCAGGTATTAGGAAGTAAATATGCATCGATGCATAAAATCTCAGTTGGAAAAAGTGATAAGAAAAGCCCAGTCAGGGGGTGGACTAAGGAAAGCAATGGATCTGAAAAGGCTGACACATCATAATGTAAAAGTATTTGAAAGTGAGTCCATAGTACAGTGGTGTGGCAAGTGTGGAAGGAAGCCCTGCATGAAGAACTGGTTAGAGACAGAATTTTCTGTTGTTATGTAGATCTACTGGAAGGAAAACACAGCAATGCATAAGCAATATAGGAGGTTTCTAGCACGCACTGTGGCAACTAGAAGCTATATCCAAACACACAGATAAGAAGTTCATTGGGAAAAGTCAGCATGGATTTACAAAAGGGAAATCATACCTGACCAACCTGGCAGCCTTCTGCGACGAGAGTACTGGCTCACAGATGAAGTGAGAGCAGTAGCTGTTGTTTACCCTGACTTTAGCAAGGCTTTTGACACTCATGTATCACCTTCATAGACAAACTAGTGAAATGCACGCTGGATTAACGAACAGTGAGGTGAACTGAAAAACTGGTTGAACTGCCAGATTCAACAGGTTGTGGTCAGCAGCATGAAGTCCAGCAAGAGGCCAGTCAGTAGGGGGATGCTGAGGGGTTAACACTGTGGACAACACTATACAACATCTTTATTAACAGCCTGGAAGGTGAGGCAGAGCACCTTCAGCACAGATCATACTGGCTGCTCATGGTGAGGATGGGCACACTCTTCGTTGGGTAAAAAACTGTCTGGATGGCTGTGCCTAAAGAGTTGTGCTGAACGGAGTCAAATCCAGTTGGCGACTGGTCACAAGTGGTGTTCCCCAGAGCTTAGTACTGGAACCAGTTCTGTTTAATATTGGACAGGAAGGCCAACAGCATCCTGGCTTGTGTGAGAAACAGCGTGACCAGCAGGACCAGGGAAGTGATTGTCCCCTTGTATTCAGCACTGCTGAGGCTGCACCTCAAGTCCTGTGTTCAGTTTTGGGACCCTCACTACAGGAAAGACATTGAGGTGCTGCAGAGAGTTCAGAGAAGGGCAACAAAGCTGGTGAGGGGACTGAAGCACAAGTCTGATGAGGAGCGGCTGAGGGAACTGGGGCTGTTCAGCCTGGAGAAAAGGAGGCCGAAGGGAAACCTTATCATTGTCTACAACTGCCTGAAAGGAGGTTGTAGCACGGAGGGTGTTGGTCTCTTCTCCCAAGTAACAAGTGATAGGATGAGAGGAAATGGCCTCAAGTTGCGTCAGAGGAGGTTTAGATTGGATATTAGGAAAAACTTCTTCAAGGAAACGGTTGTCAGGCATTGGAACAGGCTGTCTAGGGAAGTGGTGGATTCACCATCCCCGGAGGTATTTAAACGATGTGTAGATGTGGCACTTAGGAATGTGGTTTACTTGTGAACTTGGCAGTGCTAGGTCAACAGGTGGACATGATGATCTCAAAGATGTTTTCCAACCTAAACAATTCTATGATTCTGTGACTTTTTCACTGACTGCAAGGGGTTTTGAATCTCATCCTGTGGCAGCATTTCTATGAAGTGATAAAATGAAAAGGTGAGAGACCTGACAAAATCTTACCTAGCCATCATCTGATGTGGTATGATGTACCATGACACAGGGATATGATAGAGTGTGTGGGACAATTCCTACAGCAGTCCGCTCTGATCTCCCAGTAGAGCTTATCATGCTGCTGTGGCTGGGTTTACGTCCCAGTGCTTTCTGCACTGAAATCTGACTTTATCCCCTTCTCACACAGAATAGTTTTCTACAAGGGAGAATCTGGTCATTCTTTTACATTTAATTTCCTTATTCACATACATGTTTCCTTTAATTACTTGCTTTTTCCTCTTCTATAATTACTGTCTTCAGATAATTTGGATGTAATTAAACTCAATTATGACCATAGCGAAAGAGTTATTTCTTCAAGCTGATCCTTTCTGGCTCCACTTAGGGATTGTACATTCACCCACTCATCCACTACTAAACAAGAGGCACCATGCTTTCAAACAAGTTAGTTCTAGCAAACAAAAAACTTCCATAAATAAACTTGAAGCACATTAATTAAAGTACAGCAGTTGGAAAATACTGGGGTATTTGTTGTACCACATCAGTTTATTCTCCTTAGTGACATCTCATCAGCTCAAAAAGCATTAACAGAAAGAAAAACAAAACAAAACAAAAGCCCCACAAGTTAGATATTTGCTAGAAATGTTTGGGGTTTTCTCTGCTATAGTAGTTTTTGGTACTGAGGACAGGAAGTATGTATTGGTAGCAACTGCAAAGCTAACAGCACTAAACAATGTACTTCAATGATATAATAGTAATTATACCAAATGGTGCCAGAGTAATTTGCTGATGTAGAACAGACAAGAATTTAAAGGCATGATATAAATAGCATTGGAAGAACTGGACATATATATGGGGGAATAAATAATCAAACATAAATAGCAGGTGTCTGAAAACTTAATATGCATAAAACAGAGCAGGTAAAATAGAATGTGAGAGCTATTCAAGGATTAATTCTCATGTTAAGCTTTTTCAGAGAAGGTTAGCACAGGTAGCAGGGAGAGAGAGCTTGGTAGAACTGAAAGAACCCCTCTTTCATGGTAATAAAGGAAGACCGTACCTGCTATGCCAGTAAACCTGCAGTCTCTGTACAAAGAATTCAGGTTGGCTAGAAAAAGATGAAATGAAATAACTACTATTTAATCACATCTGTGTGTTAAGTTGACCCTGGATGAACACCAGGTGTCCACCAAAGCTGCTCTATCACTCCTCTCCTCAATGAGACAGGGGCAAGAAAATACAACAAAAGGCTCATGGGTCAGGATAAGGACAGGGAGAGATCACTCACCAACTACCATCGCAGGCAAAATAGACTCAACTCATGGAAATTAGTTTAACTTATTACCAATCAAATCAGAGTAGGATAATGAGAAATAAACCAAATCTTAAAAAACACCTCTCCCTTACTCCTGGGCTTAACTCTACTCCTGAATTCTGTACCTCCTCCTCACCAGTGGCACAGGGGGATGGTGAATGTGGTTTGTGGCCAGTTCATCACGTGTAGTCTCTACTGCTCCTTTCTCCTCAGGAGAAGGACTGCTTACAGTCTTCTCCTGCTCCAGCATGGGGTCCCTCCCACGGGAGACTATCCTCCACAAACTTCTCTAACATGGGTCCTTCCCACAGGCTACAGTTCTTCGTGAACTGCTCCAGCATGGGTCTGTTCTATGGGGTGCAGTCCTTCAGGAACAGACTGCTTCAGCCTGCGCCCCTCACGGGGTCACAAGTCCTGCCAACAAACTTGCTCCAGCCTGGGGTCCCCCCTGTTCTGCAGGTGGAGATCTGCTGCACTGTGGACCTCCATGGGCTGCAGAGGGCCAGGCAGCCTCACCATGGGCTGCACCATGGGCTGCAGTGGAATCTCTGCTCTGGGACCTGGAGTGTCTTCTGCCCTCCTTCTCACTGACCCTGGTGTCTGCATGGCTGTTTCTCACATGTTCTCACTCCTCTCTTCTGGTTGCTGTTGTGCAGTTTTTTACCCTTCTTAAATACGTTATCCCAGAGGCGCTACCACCACCACTGATGGGCTCAGCTTTGGCCAGTGGTGGGCTGGTCTTGGAGTCATCTGGCATTGGCTCTGTCAGACATGGGGGAAGCTTCTACCAGCTTCTCGCAGAAGCCACCCCTGTAGCTCCCCACTACTAAAACCTTGCCACACAAACCAAACACAGTCTGACAAACCAATGGTAACTTTTTCCTTCCTTCTACTGTAAAAGTTTTGCTATCTTTCTTCCCAAATATTTGCCTTTAAGTGAATTTTTGTGGCCATCTTTAACACTCCTGATAAGGAGAATATCCATGTCCATATTAACAGCCATATCCATCCATTTATATATGTATCTGACATGTACACATTCTTCATTTTAGGTAGAATTACCCTTTTAAAATTTGGGAGGGTTGCAGAGATTAGATTCATTTTAACGGCAGCGCTAGAATACTCTGTATGTTTTAGATACTGCTGACAGAATAACTAATTAAAAAAAAATCCTAAACCAGCTCAAGCTGTTCTTTTTTTGTGTGTGTGATGGCATTTTATTCACAAAATTCAGCCTATGGAGGGCTTTTTTTCAAATGCCTCATTATGACTTCTTGCTACCTGCTGATTGTGATTTGCTCTTTGAATTGCAAAGATTTTCTGCTTATGGTTGGTGACTGGCATTTTTTAAAAATAAGACTAGTGCATGAAAAACAGTGGATTACTTCCAGCCCTCTCTCAGTGTAAATAATTGTCCCTGCTAAAAGTCATTGAATGTTTAGTAGTCAAGTAAGCATTTATAAACAAACTGGTGGTCTTCTGACCACTCAAAAACCATTAATTATTATCACACCATAAAGAACTATGCATAGAACTCAGTATGCTCAATTAAGAGAATAATAGAACAATGGTCTTCGCATTGTACAATTAGCTCCAAAACCAGAAAACTGAAATCTGCATTTCCAAACTCATATTTTCCATCACTATCTTTCTTTCATAGATGTCCAGTCAAAGGGTCCCCTTTAAATTTCAATCTCAAATTTTGACAAGAAAATTCAAGGAAGGTATGTCTTGCAGGTGTTTTCTGCAAGCAAAAGGTATAAACCAATGTTCTATACTTTTGGACAATGTTAGAAATTATTTGTCAAAATACTGCTTCAGTCATATCTAGGGTTTTATTTTAAGGTAACACTGAAATATTTGAGCAAACAAGTAGGCTGCTGTTGTAAGAAATGTCTTTTCTGATTTGCAGAGCTTTGCATCAGAATGAGTACTACTCATTAACCCTGATTTATTCATTGCAGTTAGTTATTAGCCAGCTCTATTCAATTTCCTAGCAGGATACCATTCTATTCTGAAGTCATGTGTGTGTTATAGCAACCCTTAATTTTCTGGTCTTTTAAGATATAAATGCCCTATTTGTTGTTAGTTAACAAGGCTATAATCATGCTAAACTTTGTCATTTTATTGGCCTTCACTGAATGCCTTGTGAGTGACATCTTCAATGCAATGTTATCATTAACCTTATTGATGAATCAGACTAACGTATAGCTTGGAATAATCTTCTCAAATTTTAAGAGATGTCTTTCTTATTTCGCTTCTATGAACAAAGATGACTATAGCACTAGTGCTGTTTGTAGTTTTGCATGTAAAACAACCGCTCTGCTAAAATTTCTATTAATAGCTAGGTACTTGGAGGTTTAGAACACTTTTTTTTTTTTGTATTTTGAGGAATGAAATCTATATCTAAGTTTTATCAAAATGTCTTGATTTCCTACTACATTTCCTTTAGTATGCTATAGCTAAAAGCAACTCATAGTGAATAAATTTAGTAAATATGGTTCTCACTTAACCTCATGTAAAATATCCTTGGGATTTCCAAGGGCCAGAAAAGCAGATTAAAAATTATTTTACAGATCATATGAGATATTGCTTATTAAAGCATGGATTAATTACTTCTCTGTCGATAAATTACTTCTGACACATGTAATTAAAGCAGAAGATTCAATCATTAACTTCAATCAGTCTGAAAGTACACTTAAAAAGAGCAAATTGTAAAGCACAAAGGGTGATAGCCTAATGGTACACTGTGTTTTTTTATATTTTAAAATACCTTTTACTGGAAAAGGTTTATTAAAAAAAAAAAGTCATTATATACTGTTTTTTCATTCTTCTAAATCCATAAATCATTAAAACAACATGAAAAATGAATGCTTGCAGCATAGATAAAAAAGCTTTGAAGGGAGAACTGTTTGACATCATAACCAAGGTATGGGACATACACGTAGTGCACATCTATGATGTTCCATAGATGAAAATAGGCTGGTATCTGCTAGTTATTGTACAAACATGAAGAAAAAGGCGGTCTCTGACTCAGAGAAAGGTTTGTGACATTAATAACTGCATTGCTGTGTGATTGCATCACTTTGCAAGGAGGAAAATGCTATACTTACCTCAGAGAAAGGCTGATGCATCTTAGCCTGGTTAGATGCCTCACTAATGCAGAAATGCAGTGATTGTCCATGAAATGAGCACCTTGGAGTATCTCACACACTGACTAATCCTAGTGAAGTGGCTTGTACTTCATACTGGCTGGTAGGAATCAACTATGTGTTCCTTCCAACCCAGATTTGTATGGTGCTACTCCATTTCTCTAAGATAGTAGTTATCATCTGAATATTGTGCTACTGACTACTAACAGACTTATTCCTCTTCAACCCAGTAGTCCAGATGATTTCCAACACACCCAAGAGTCTGTTTGTCTAGTGTGGACTTATTTAGCTTCTAGATTGTACTCAAACTGTATTATATTTTATTACATCAAGTCCTAAATGTCTCCAGAGATGGAAACTATACAGCCTCACTGGGAAACCTGCAACAGCATTTGACCACCCCCCATTGCAAAGATTTTTTTCCGTTGTACCTAACTGGAATTTCTCTTGTCATAACCTATTCCCTTTGTCAGTGCTCCTTCACATTTAGGAGCCTTCCCTATACCTTCCCATCAGGTGGTTGAAGACAGCAATAAGTTCCCTCTAGACCCTTTTCTTCTTAAGTCTGAACAAATGCACGTCTTTCAGCCTTTCCTCATATGTCATGATCTTCAGTGCCTTGACTATCTTGATGGCCACTGCTGGCCTCACTGCAGTGTCTTTGTCTTACTTGTGCACATTACTCACAGTCAACAAATTGAGAACATCAATCACTTAGTAGTAACCCTAACATGCTGCTGTCCTACCGTAGGCTGTCCCTCTCTTTCTCAAAAAGTGCAGATGGACACGGGGTCTGAGAACAGGTTTTGGCTATGAAGACTTACACCAGAAATATGCCAAATCTCTCAACCATCTCCATATCACCCTTTAGTAAGTCATTTTTTGTAGCCTGTCTTTTTTTCCGATTCTAATACTATTTTTTTTTTCTTAAATATTTCCATTTTATTTCATCTGCCAATTTTTCTGGGTTGTTCCTGCTCTCACAGTAACATATTATTTATTTATTTATTTAAAATCAGCTAGTTCTTCTGGACGTCATTCTTCTGATGGTAGCTTCCCAGAGGATTGTGTCTAACAAAGACTTAAGCAAGCCAAGATCTCTCTTAAGGAAGCTGGAGTCCTACCTTTGCTACTTGTCTTCACAGGTTTTCTCCACATCCTAATCTCAGCCACACCGTGGTCACTGCAGCCCAAACTGCTGCCTGTGACGGCACTGCTCAACAGTTATCCCTTGCTTATGAGCAGTGGTCAAGCAGAACATTACTCCTTTCTGCCCCCCCTAGCATTTGCATCACGAAAAGCATGGCAGCACCCTGGACTGCTTGCACAATGCCATGTTTCCCTCCCAGTAGACACCTGGATTGCTTAAATTCACCTTGAGGACCAGAGCCTGCAATTGAGAAGCTTCTCCAAGTGGTTTGTGGAAATCTTCATCCACTTCATCCTTTACATGAGGCACTCTGTGCCAGACCCCCAAAAGACTATCCTCAGTATTTCTTTGTCTTCTGTTCTTGGCCCTTGGGCTCTCAGCAGGGAAAGCAGAACACAAATTTGTGTTGCTTTTGCTGATGTCTGGTACAGAGAAAGGGAGATAAATCTGAAGGGCCAGTGGTCAGGCCTGATATATGTTTATTCTGTGAGAGTTTGAAGTGTTTGAGAGATTCCTATTAAATTAGGAATAGTATATATTAATATGTAAAAGGGGCTCGTAACAAAAATTGAGACAGGCTTTTTAGCAGGGCCTGTTGCAATAGGACAGGCGGTAATGGTTTTAGACTGGAAGAGGGGAGGTTCAGGCTACATGTAAGGAAGAAATTTTGTATGATGAGGGTGGTGAAACACTGGCACTGGTTGCTCAGAGAGGTGGTAGATGCCCCATCCCTGGAAACATTCAAGGCCAGGCTGGATGGGGCTCTCAGCAACCTGATCTAGTTGAAGATGTCCCTGCTCATCGCAGGGATGACCTTTAGAAGTTACTCCCAATTCACACTATTCTATGATTCTATGATAAAGTGGAGAAAGGTTCTGTCTCTAATGGTGCTTTGAAGTCTAAGCCTAATTATTCCTAGAAGTGTCTAGAATAAGATAACAATTTTGGAAAGGAAAAGCTGGAGCCTATGCACTAGGGGCAGGAGAGTCTGTCTACAAAGCCACTAGGAAAGCTGTTAAAAGACCTCCTGTGGCAGAAGAAGTTGGAAACTGATTTAATGTTACCAGCATTCTTGCTGAGAACTGGAACATCAGTGTGGGGAACGGCTGGCAGCAAGGTCAGGTCACCCAGGAACCTCCAGTTTGAGTTCCATCCACTTACATTGTAACTGGTTATAGCTCCCACTGTCTAGATTAAACAGCCCTCAGGTCTCATACCTAACGTGTCCAAAGTCCAGATTCACTCAGCCTTTCCTGACATTTGAAAAAGCAATTTGAGGCTTCAAGTCTTTCCGTCCTTCGTCATTCACAACTGCTAAATTCTAATTACTTATTTTTACTCAAGCAGCAGACCAGTGAATCTATTAAGCCTGAGGGATTTTTTCCTATTTTGTTTTTCAAGGAGAGAGTAAAGAGATCTCAAAACAGCTTAAAACTTCTGATGAAAGATACCAGAAGAGTATGTTGCTTAAATGTACATCTCAGCCAGTTATTGGTACCATAATCATCAGGCATTTTATTCATCTAGACCTTTTCTATATACCTGCTGGCAATTCAAAAAGTTTGGAAGAGATGCATATAGTTATTTTTTGAGATAAATTAAAAATATCCTTAATATTCTTTAACTATTCTTATTAACAGTATTTCTTAGGGCAAATAGCAAGCACCTCACAGGATGTGTAAGAAAACCACACCATAAGAATTCACTTGTGGTTTGAGATTTCCTAGCTAAGCTTCCTACAAAGCACTTTTCCCCATTATATTTTTATGCATTTTTGTAGAATGCTGCAGAATTAAATACATAGATTAGGGAACCAACAAGGAGAATAAATTACTTTCAAAAACCTACCTCCATACTTAATTGTTCATTACTTCCTCATCTATTAGTGAAGAATAGTTGAATGATGGTGCCGGGTCAGACAAAAGTTCCTTTTGTCCTTGCTCTTTTTTGCAAACAATAGAGAGTCGGAGGATGACAGGACCACAGGATCACAGGATAATTCAGTCTGGGAGAGACCTCAGGAGGCCCCTGGTCCAATCTCCAGCTCACAGCAGGTCTCCTCTGAGGTCAGACCAGGTTGCTCAGGGCTTTATCTAGTCAGCGCTTGAAAAGGTCCAAGGGCAGAGAGTGCAAAACCTGTGCCTCTGCCTGACTCTCCTCTTGGGGAAAAAGTTTCTCCTTATATCAAAGCTGAACCACTCCAGATTCAGTCAATTCTCATTGTCCCTCATCATCAGTCCCTTCATGGCTGTGATAAGCCCAGCTATATATCTTTGATGACCTCCACATAGGCACTGAAGCTGCTTCCTCCCCTCTGTGTCTCAGAAATATGCTTTTGGGAGGAAGAAATGTGTGCTTAGGGCAAATTGCAAAGCTGGGGAATGCAAGAATTCATACCTACCCTTGTACACATTCCCGATCTCCAGTACACTTCAGGTTAGAGGCTTCCTGAACCAAAATTTGTATCTTTGTATTAATTAACTTTAAAGTATGTTTTCTGCATAAAATGGCTCCAGTAACTTTTTCCAACCCAACTGAACAGGTGGCATCTCTAACAACTTATGTCAGTGAGTGTCACACTTTAATTTCATGCTCTGTGAAGATGTAGATGCTTCATCTTTGAAGTTGACAGATTTCTCCTGGTTATCAGTCTTCTCTTTATATTCAGTGGAGAGTAGACCCCTAAGTAGCAGGAACAGGCAGGGTTGTTGTGGGGGTTTTTTGTTATTATTTTAATTTGTCTTGGTTTGTTTTGGTTTACAATATAGTAATTTTTTTGAACTGCTTGCTTGGAAAATTAAATAAAAATATTATTTTTTGAGATGGAGAGAACATGGGATCAAGAACTTGTATAGAATGAGAAAGTAGTTCCTTCCTCTGCCCTGTGACCATTGTCTGGATTTATCAATACGCCTAGAAATCGTAATAATTTTTGTTTCCATTTAGCTTTTCTTTAGAGTAGAAACACTTCATTATAACTATTTCACTTATACATATAATTTGTCCAGGGAGAGGTCAGGGAGTTGAAAGTGCAGAGTCAATATCTGGCTAAGCACAATGAATGTAGTCACTGAGCAGGTTCCATGAGATCCCTGAATCACAGTTAGATAATGTCTCTTCTTATTGTAAGTCAGATGCTTCTTTGTTGTAGGATACCTCCCTTCCAAGGATTTTATGAATACTGAATGCAATCTGCCATGTTCAGCTCCTGCCATTCAAGATGAGATCCATAACTTGGTCATAACCACTTAATACACAGTTATTAGTATAATCTGGGCTGGAGCTAACATGCAGAATTTCGCTTGAGAGAACAGCAGCTTTAGCCACATTCCCTTTGTGCTGCAGAGCATATGCTACAGCCAACTTCTGTGTGTGTACATTAAAATAACTACTTGAATAACCACTAATTTACACACAGCTGTCAACTTCATTTTTCCCGCTGTAGGAAGGTGTGATATACTGAAAACTGAGTCGTTTTTAATATCATAAGGGGTGGATGAGTGCTTTAATGTGTTCATTTTTAATACTTAGCTTTGATTTCGTCTAGTGCTCTGAAATTTTCATGGCAGTTAACAGTATTGCTGCTTCACTGTTGACCGTGGTCACTCCCATCAACATTTCTGGGAATGGTCGCACTCCTGTAGCTGTTCAGTATTCATGGCTGAGAATCTATTTGTGATTAAACATGCTCTGTTTCAAGGTAGATCCCCAAAAAGCTGTCTCTGAAGGCAGGAGGCATCTAACACTTACACTTCATGGAAAAATATGATTTATTGCTGTCAAAATAAAAATATTTATGTAGGTATCTAAGGATAACATCTGTTCAAGCAGATGTATGCATGTGTAATATGGCTGGATTTCATACCTATAAAAGGATGGTTGAAGTAGTATTGCATTGTTTAAAAAATTATTTCTTAACATTGAAAGAGGGTATCTGTGTGTGAATAAGTATTTAGTATTTAAATAGTTTTAGTATTTAGTATTTAAGTATTTAGTATTTAAATGGAAAATATCCTATTGCTGTTTTATTAGAAAAAATCAGCAACTAATCTTGAAGCATCGCATTTGAAGTTTCTGGACAGGCTGCACTTGCACTGGTAGCAGTTTCTAATTATAGAGTGCAGCTAGCAATAACAAGATTTAAGGAAAATATTGTGGTTTAATTAGATGTTACAAATACATTTTTAAGGTAGCAACTGCGAAGTCCAGTTACTGTGTAACATGTAGTTGCTTTATAAAATATAAGAATACAAAAGGAAAACATTCCCTGCATTCATGCAGGGAAACTGCACGAATGTAAACCAACTATACCTCTCTGAGAAAAACACTCAACGGAGAAGAAAAAATTGATGAACCTGGTTGTTGATGTACCAAATAACATGACACCTAAAAGAGGTAATTGCCTATAATGCAGTACCCTTCAAAATACTTTTGTACTTAAGTGCTACTTTGCTGCTTTTTCTTGTGAAATTTAAAACATCATCAATCTACAGAGACTTCAAAAATATTACAGACAGGGATGTTATGTTCAAATAGAACTTGGAAAAAATTTCAGTATCAAAATGCCTTTGGTGTAGACACTTTAAAATCTTAACTGCAGAGCAGTGGAAGAAGATTACATTATCATTCACCTGGAGTAGTAAGTAGAATGAAGTTTCTATCCTGCTTTGAGTGAAGGGAATAATAAAATAACAGTTGACTTCCTTGGGGATAGGATCGGGCTCTGTTAGGCTAAGGATGATAAATCAAAATAATATATCAGCAGCAGATGGCTGCAACAGATGATTGCACAAACACTATGTTTAATTTTTATGAAATAATTTTTTTTTCAAATATACAACTTGTCAAGAAATTAAATCTGACTCAGATGAATTCTAGGATGTGCTATATTTTCATTACGGTATGTAGGGGGCAATTTTACTTGCCAAATTGATCTCTGTAGCAATAATACTAAGCAACTGTAACATAATATCTATTTACTCATTCAAATTCATTTTAAAAAGTTGGTGTGTGCAAGAACGCAATAGAAATAAGGAAAGAAGGGACAAGAGACAGTAGGAAGAGTTTGTTTCTTTTTTTTTTTTTAAAAAAAAAAGCCACTCTCCCTCTAGTGTTCTTTACTCACAAGACAAAGGCATTTAGAGGCCTATTTCCTGTGAAAATGGGGGAGTTCAGCTTCTAAAAATGGTGAAGGACCTACTTACCTCTATGGATATGTCTCCCGCACACAGATGAGTAGGTTATATATAAAACACAGCACTGAAGCATAATGGATGTTTTGACTGATCCTGTCAACACACGTTATAGACAGTAACAATTGCATACATCCCTATGGCTACCACATATGCAGCTGGGATTTCCCAGCAAGATGGAAGTGTGGAGCACTCTGAGTGCACAAGCGGGGAGCATGATCTGTGCTGGAGGCATACAACAGCTGCTCATTCAGCAGACAAACAATCTGTGCTTCTACAACCATCTACCAGACACCTGACAGCTCCAGCCAGGTGTTCCCCAGCAGTTCTAGATGGGCTTGCAGGCACTTGTGCACCCTAAGGAAGGTGTCAAGGGTCTTCACTTCCTTCTGAACAAGCCTAGTAGTGTTTTATTATCACACCTCTGTAGTCCTGTGCCACATCGACTACTTAGGCTTACACAGAAGCTGGGTTTATACTATCTGAATAAATTAACAAGGCATTGCCTGCCCTCTGCCTTAAGCATGTCTTGCACCCACACAGTCAGCACCGTACATTGGGTGGCCTCACCAAGTGCATCTTGGTGACTTTCCAAACAAATATGCGCTGTGCACTTCCCTTAACACTTCACATTTTTGAAATACCAGTATCTGCCTGTCTACTGTGGGGGGAAATCACTTTGCTCAGACCAAACCCATGCAAGGGAGAGTGCTCGAGATTTAACACTGCACATGGTGATATAATATGCTTGAGCCCAAGGCTAGACTGTCTTCAGTTTGCTTATATAGACATAGCCAAATATGCCATAATATCTCCAAATATGCCAGAAAAGGAAGGAACTTTAGTCATGGACACAAATTAATCTGGGAGATCACATTAGCTAGGAAAAATACTCCTTTTCTATGTGTTAATTTAACACAGGACTCCAAGAACAAAAACGTTTACCAGATTTATAATCTCTTCTCTAGATAAAGCAAACCAGATATAATAAGTTTATTGTTGGAGCAGATTTATGCATATAAATTCAGTGTCTGAAAACTGTGTATTCAGTGAGCTCATGGCTCAAAGATGTTAACCAAATTTAGCACAAGAATGAGCTGTGCCTTTTAAAAGGCAACATAGTAAATTATTGGGACAACACATCAGGCACTGTGAGGTATTTTTCTGCTAGTAGAAAACTTATACAGGACAGCTTTCTAAAAGCAAAGATTCAACCAAGGACTCTGAGTTGAATATAAAAGTTAGTGAATAAAATTCTGAGTCACACAGGAGGTCAGAGCACTCATTGGTGGACACAAGGCCACTCCAACAAGGAGCGGCAAGCCCACTTGGGTACATACTTCAAGATCTCTTCTTTCTCTCTAGAATATCCCGGTTAAACAGACAATCTGTGATGAAATGCCTGGCTGTGAGTAGGTGCCTCTTTTCAGGCTCTTGGCACAGAACAGCCATTCTTCTATGATTTTTAGACATTTTTATTTTCAGAACTACTCCTCCACCTGAGCTATTTGATGTCTGAAATCCTGGAAAAGGTACTGGAAATTCTGCAAAATGTACTGGAGGCAGCAGTAGTAATAGTGGTCTGAGGATTAAAGATGACACAGTTTTCCCCGCCTCCAAGTACTTAGCAATTGTCACATCTTAGTTTGGTAGCAGCTGGATTGCAACAGTTGTTGATCTAGAGATTACTGTTCAACCAGATGTACTCAATGCCCTTTTGGACCATCAGGGTGAAAAATGAAGTATAATCATCAACTATTATAAATAGCAATGAACTCAAAGAGGCTCACAAATTCTGCACAGTGTGTACAGCAGTCATAGAAATCTGGCTTTGCATTTGCTATGAGAACAGCAGAACAAGTCTGAGTGGTTTACCTCCCTCACAGCTCTTGCAACAGTCCAGGTGCCCCAAAACATGATGGGACTCTTTCCAGTCATTTCATAGAAAGTTGGATAGGACCCAGACAGGGCAGAAGAGGACCCACTTTTTCTTACTCAGAGTCATCCTGTGAAAGGTATGTAACAGGAACGGCTAAATCATTTGAGTAATTTTCCGTATTAATTTCAAGTAAACTGAACTTACATAGTTACAGAGAAACTATGATTTTACAACAGACAACATTCCAAGAAAACACGGTAAAGTTAAAAAAGCGAATTAAAATAAATATTCCACAGCATATGTGGAGACCACTTTAGTTTAAAAGGGCTGTGCACTTTGAACAGAAATGCAAAAGCTTAAACTCATCAGCACCAGCCAGTCACAACATGAACACTTTAGTGTTGACTGGTGCTCCTGTGGGAATTGTTATGACTCCTATGTTCCTATGATAAATTCTGTTCTCTGAGATGTTCCCAGGGCTTGCGTACATTCTGCTCATGGCTGCACTGATAGCAACATCACATTCCTCAACCCTAAAAACCCAGGAAATATGTTGTGTTGTTTCATGAGATTCGTCTGGCTTTGCACTGGAGAGCCAAAGAAGAAGGCATGACACGACCTTTAACATATAGCCTTCTGTTTATGAGAACATCTTTTCATTTGTATGTTTGAGAAATGCACAGCTTCTTTCAGGAAGCACGCCTTGCACAACCAACACAACCAGCGTGATCAACTTTCTTTGACCGCAGGTGGGAAAGAGACATCTGAATGACAGCACGCCCTGATCATGCTGCTGGGTCTTAAAATAGATATTAGGTACATAAAACTCATGTTAGTGAAATACAGATACCTTATTCTAACAGGGCAGTCTATAAACACAGCCTCTATCCTGCTTAGGTACCTAAGATATCACTGCTGCCAGTTTTATCTAAAATTCTTCCACTGAAAGTCCTGTTCCCCTACCTGCTCAGAGACTTTGTTGTATTGGGTGGATCTGAAAAAAAAGGTCCTTATTTTTATCCTTAGCCAGTCTGGCATTAGCAAAGCACCCCTCACTCATGTCTCCTGAGGATTCTGTTCTTTTATGCTTAAATCATACTTAACACACTAACTAACCAACAACACTGATTTTATTTGCCACAGATTTAAGAATTACAGAGCCTGCAGAGCCAGTAGGGAGCTCATGGTTTCACTGGCATTAACGCCATGCCATTAGGAGGGAGTAGTGCTGTGATTGCCTCTGTTTTCAATGCTATGACTTCCTAGATATCTGGAAGTATCTAAGTATCTAGGCATGGCACCCTAACCCCACCATGGCTCAGTTATTCCAGTGTCGTGGTATTTCTGTGTCGACATGTTTAAGTCTAGTTCCTGCTCTCTGTTTCCCTGTCCATGTGCGTTCATGTCTGAGCCTGTGAGGAAGGCCGCTTTTTGACCTGCTTTACTCTTCTCACAACTCTCCTGCTTGCATCACCCTTCCCCATATACTCAACAGTTCTGATCTCCCTTTCCTCACCTAACTGCAGGTTATCATCATCCTCCAGCAGACACAGCTGAAAGCTCTCTTCACCTCACCTTTTCTCTCTGGCAACCAATAACAGAACCCGAGGTAATGGCAGGAAGATGTGCCAGAGGAGGTTCAGGTTGGACATTAGGAAAAGGTTCTTCACCCAGAGGGTGCTGGACACTGGAACCGTCTCCCCAGGGAGGTGTCACAGCCCCAAGCCTGACAGTGTTCAACAAGAGACTGAACAACACCCTCAGACACATGGTGTGAACTGTGGGGTTGTCATATGCAGGGACAGCAGCTGGACTCGATGATCCTTGTGGGTCCCTTCCAACTCAGGACATTTTATGATTCTATGATTCTACAACCAGTTTGGCCAAACTGTTAGCAAGGAAGCCCCTGTCCCTTCCCAGGGCATTGAACCTGTCCCTGCCAGTCTGCAGATGGAGTAGGAGCCTTCCTCTGTTGCCAAGTTTCATGTCTCCAGTCTCATCCTTCTCTGTCACCATTCCCTCAGTCCAGTACCGCCTCTGGCTGTCTCTCTCCTGCTGCAATGCAGGTGCATCCTCTTGCCTCTGAAGAGTCTCTGTGCAGATCTCGTTAATCCTCCTGGATGTGGCTAAGCCTGCTCACGTCCTCCAGCATCTCCTTCAGCTGGCAAGTCAGCTCTTCAACAGAGCACGCTTCCAGTAGGTAGGACAGCATTACTCCCAGCCCCAGGAGCACCAGGCATTCCCTGTAGCCTGTCTTGGCTGGCCGTATTACGGCTGGCCATGTACCTCTGGAGTTCCCACTCAGCTGATGCTTCTCATGCTCCAGGTATAGCTTCTTCACTTTGTGATGTGGACCATGCCATCTGGCATGTCCACTGTTGTTGAGCAGCCACTTCCTCTCCTAAGCAGTTTTGTGGACACTTTTACACCCTGTTCTGTAGAAGCTGCTCCATCTGTCAGCTAGACAACCATGTTCCTGAGGAGGTGAGTCCTCATGAAGTCCAACAAAGTGAAGTGTCAAAAACTGCACATGGGAGGTATTGCCCAAGCACCAGGGCAGGTTGGCACACTTATTTATCTGAAGCTATTATTACATCAAATAAAGGAGTATTTCCTATTTAAAATAAACATCGAGCAAACTGAAAAAAAATACTAAAGAAATAAAAGGCAGTTGCAAGGCTGTTCATGACAGTAGATAGGATAGTCTGAAGAAAACCAAAAAAAAGCCAAAAAAACCCCACGGATGTCAAACCAATATTCCTGATGATATCAAGATGCAAAAAGACATTCTCATCATGGTTACTGTGCCAGAGATAACAAAGTGAGTCAGAAACTTGAGTTCCATCCAGAAATGAATGGGGGAGGGGGGGGTGGTGGTGTACAGGAGAGTGTCTAAATAAAAAGTTAAGATAAGGGGTTAGTTTTATCCCATGAGCTCATTAAATTGGATCTTTTGGCTGCAGCCTTGTGATAGCAACTTGACAACTGGGAAAGCGACAATTTCAGTAAATTTATCTTCAGTGTTGCCCTTGGCCTGTTAGATTCCTGGAGAAAGTAAGACCAGGTCGCAGTTTTCTAACATGTTTGATCCCTTAATTTAACCTCTCTTAAAACATTTTCCATTTCTTTCAGTATCACTACCAATGACCAATTTTTTACTTTTTTTTTTTTTTCAGTGGTGTTGGTTTCAGACAACTGTAAACACTGCTGAATGTGAGGTTGTCTTCTGGGGAACCCTATGAAAGGCTTCTCTGAACCTCAGTCTACCAACACCAATACAAAGGCTTTGTTTATAACCCACCCTGCAGGACTAAGTAGCCAAATGAATGACCTTTATTTTGTCAGCTTCAAATGGACACCTAGCAGTTTGTTAAAGCAGTAACTATAAAAAGTCACAATTAATTCTAAATGCCCCACTGTATTATTGTTACAAAAACTGTGTTTCATCCTAAGGAGGTCTAGAATAATGAAATAAATTTATACAAATTTTACCCATATTGCAGGAACAAAAAGGTTAATGGCAAATATAGTTATTACACAAAGCTCAGTTAAGAATAAATTATACAAGCACTGTGGAATTTGGCCCTCTGTACCTATTATTTACCTTTCACAAGTAGTGGAAGTTGTCACTATGTTTCCATCACCAAGTAGAGCTGTTAGCTGAGAAAAATGATAGCAGTTTTGTATGACACTGCATAATGGCTAATGCCAAGTATTCAGGCTCTTTTCCCTTTGTATCTATTAATTAATTTGTTCATTAATTAGCCTATAGATTCTCTTTTTTTTTTTTTTTTTTAAGAAACTGGTTACTCTGCTTGACCTTAAATCCTCTAGCACTTCATCAGCACTTCTTTTGTTCTCTGCCAACTGGTTATCTCAAATTACAGCACTGATTGCAGGTTTTCAAAGGTCAGGGTGAGAAGGAGCACCCAGGTGCAGCAGGTCTGGCTGGTCAGCTAACCAAAGTGGGGATGATACCTTCCTGAACATGCCTTACGAGTGTCATGAGGCACCCTATTAAATTAATTGTATTCAAAATGCTGTGATGCTGTCTTATATTTCAACACAATTACATCTAAAGTATGTTAAATGACAGACAGCCTAATCTTTGTCGATCTTTTTTTTGTACATACTTGTACAGCTTCAAGCACGGACAGTTCTTGATCCCCCATTAGACCCTGTCTGCCTACCAAATAAAGGGACCATACCTTTTATCATGATGATTCAATCTTATAGTAACGGTAAAAGAGCACAGTTGTTGCTCAGAAATACTTGGAATCTGGTCCATCCCTTCTTTATAGCTTGCTTTTATTTTAGATTAAGATAATAATGCCAGGTGATACAAGCTTGATTTCTCCTCTCCTTTTATTCCAGTTGTATGTATGTGATGATTTCCAAGACTACCAGCAAACATTTATGAAAATCCATTTTCAGGAATAGTGACAAATTGTAAATACCATCTAATTTGACTTCACAGACATGAACGTCTCAGTTGTTAGCATTAGTGTCAAATCCAGACACCTCCAGACTTCACAGGCATCTCCAAACAGAGGCAGAAAAACAAATCAGTGTAGCCTGGAGACAGATGGGAACAAACACTGAGCTGCTGTGTTATCTTTGTATGCACAACTTTACCAGAAGTAAAATTAATTTCGAGTATCGACAGAATGTAGTAAATATCCTGACCTTGGCATACGAAGAGCATTTCAAGGGAAACTGTCTGGACATCTGCTCACAGCTAGCGATAGCAGAACCACAAATCGTGCTGGGATTCAGCTCACTTAAATTTCAGTGCCTGCAGTGGAGATGTTGGCACTTGTGACAACACTATAGGCTTTTTTACACAGTTCGGAAAGAGGAACCTGCAATTCTGGGACGTAGGCTACTGCCTGCCTCTTTTCAGATATCTACTTAAAGAAGCAATAAACTGGGTTCTGTCTTTCCCTGACTGCACTTACTGGTTATCTGGTAGGTGACAGTGGCAACTGGGTAACATATAATATATTGGCAGCACTAGGAGAATAGAGTAACAGATCTCCTCTGAAGGATGTAACGTTAACCAGAGCTTGGATCCAACTGTTATTTGAAATTATTTTTGCAAAACAGTAGAGATGTAGCAGGAGGGGCACTAGATCACATACAAGAGCTCAGGAAGATAAGAGTGACTTCTGCTCTTTGAAACGCAAAAGATGAAAAATACCATTTCTATTTTCAGATTATTTTCTAAGGAAAAAACTCCAATGCATTTCCTTTGTATCTGAAGAAGTCCTTAAGACTTTTGGAATTGTGCTAACGACCATTTCAGGGCAATAAGGGCTGGGAAGAGGGTTCAAATGTAACATGCTCATAGATGTCACCTAATCTTTGAGCCACATTCACTGGAATCATCTGTGACCTTTTCCATCAACCAGGAAAAGCTATCAATAAACCTGCAAATAAATTCTCCAGAGTATTCAGTTTAAATACCTGCAGATACTAGGAGACGGGTAACAATTCTAATGTCTGGTTTTTGATTATGTGATTATATTTTATTTATTCTATAGAAGTGCTTGAGGCCTTTTATTTAAAAAGCAAACAAAACCAAAACCAAACCAAAACAACCAAACCAAACCAAACCAAACAAACTTGTAACTATCTCCTTACGAATTTCATAAAACTATCCATTACCTTATTGTCATATCTCATGATTTCTCTCCTTATCCACTCTCCTTCCCATCAACATAAAAAGGACATTTCAAATAGTGTAATAATAATTAAGCCATGTGGATGGTAGCATATCAGAGCTCAAGCCCACGCTCTAGACCTATTCAGTTCATTGGCGTTGATGGAGCTCAAACACTACCGTCACAGTTCATGGAGAGAAAAAAGAAATTCAAGATAGCAATTTGTCGTATGCATATTAACTTCCTCAGCCATTTTCTGTAGCTACCTATCTTTTTCCTAGAGCAGCCTTCTTGGACTAAGATGACTAACTTAGATGTGGAAGTTGGAGCAGATGAAAACCTGTCTCACTTTCCAGCTGCCCAGTGTGAGTACAATTGTCAGTGGTACTAGGTAAGCAAACATAGGAGATATACTATAGATAATTAACTGCAAATAGTCTTAAATTAGGGATGCAATATATGAGGCATTCTTGAAAATAATTTTCACTGAGATTCAGTTCTCCCAAATATCACAGGATGTGTAGTTTTCTTTCTAAGCACAATGCAGCATATCACTTACAGTTGAGGCCAGTCAGTAGTACGGCTGTGGTTAGCCCTTAGGACATTCTTTATTGGACATTGTCTTTTTCATTTCTGCGTGGTCTTTTTTTCATTCATTCTCCAGACTGGAAGACATTGTGATGAGCAGGAGCTTTCTGTCTGGGAAAACAGGTGAATGCATATCATGTTAGAAAGTTCTGATGAGGTTTCTCTTACATCTGCTATCCCTGCATACCAACAGACACTAAGATCAGGAAAAGGTCTTCTTGAGTACATTATTTCAGCTCCTAACTAATATGCTGAGTCAGGATAAAACCAGTAAGAGCAGTAGACTGCAAAAATTTCTGAATATCTTTCATAAGGCTAAGAGTGGTCGAATTCAAGAGCAAAGTATATCTTGGTTTAAAAATTTTCTTTGCTCCAGATTAAGAGAAAAATTTTAGATAAGTGTGGGGATATCTGCCAGCCCCATAAAGAAATATACAACAGGAAGCTGCGTTCAGTCTGTTCTAGAACACACATAGTGTCAATGAGTGCGTAGTAAATAACACCAAATAACAGAATAGCAACCAAAATAAAACAAATTAAAGAATAAGGAATGTGATGGGGATCTATTTACAATAGGTTGAAAGCAGAGATAACATGGAAAAGTCCAAGAACAAATGTCACTTTCACTGACTATGACGCTTGGAGTAGCCTAGGCAAATGTGATTCTAAAATATGCCTGATATAAATGCCATTTATTACTGTGTTGAGAGAGGGTACTTTCCCTAGAAAGCTTTCCATGAACTGTTCAGTGTATAGATGGATTCGTCAACATTCTTAAAATAAATCGGCTAGTTATGATGAGAAGTCTTTGGTGACCCTAACAAAACTACCCATTTCCTTAGTCTGCCTTTCAGGCAAACAGCTCAGAGGGCAGCAAAAAGGAGTGTAGTTAGAGCTAATGGAAACAGACTGGAATAACTAGGCAGAAGCATGGCTAAATGGCTTTTAAATGAGATTGGAAGAGTGAGAGGGAGGAGATTTGACAGAGGCCATCTCTGAGAGAGTGCACAGCTGAGTGGGGTCAGGAATGAGCAGCTCTTGCAAGTTGAGATAAAGAGTTGAAAAGATGTTTCTCCATTACTGGATGTGATGGATGCACACTCATCCGCAACACTGGGTGACTGGAGATTAACTCTGAGAACACTGGTGTTACTTTCAAAACACCTTCAAAAATTATTCCTTGATTTTCATCTCTCTTCCTGCCTCAGAGAGTGTCTTTTCAAGACATAGAACTTCTTCTTCTTAGTTTTAAAGTGGGATTCCTTTCCCACTGATGGGAATCTCCCTGTGGAGACTCCTGTCACTTACTATAAATTATGAAGGGAACCATAGACTCAGTCCTTGGAGATATTTGAAAGGTGACAGAGCATGGAACTTAGCAACTTGCCATAGATGACCATGCTTGAGCAGAGGATTGGGCCAGATGATCTCCAGAGGTCCCTTCCCACCTCAGCTATTCTGTGATTCTGCAAATCTCAAAAAAATATGTTGGGCCAGATGGCTGTGTTTTAGGTGAATGGAGTTAGATGAGATGAGTTATACTAGATCCTGAAGAAGACTATGTCCAACAAATAGAAGTCCTAAGTAAGCTATTAAGACTGAGCTGGTCACTCACCACCAGGAGCTGAGCTGTGCTTTAGCCTTTTGAGGTCTCAGAGGAAAAACAGGCTAAGAGAACAGTTGCAAATGGTTGTTTTCTTTCTAATGCCTTATTTTTATTCCCAATTTCTAAGACTACTGAAAGGAAGAACTGGATCCCACTGCCTGTCTGGAGAGATGATCTGGCATTCGTAATGATAGCCAGAAACACCTGGGCACATCTGGCCTGAAGGTAGTGTTGCAGACAGCCATGCTCAACGACTAAGTTGGTCAATGACCAAGTGTAGGTCTCTCACCAACTCAGTAGAGCTGTCTCTAAAAATAGGTGACATAGTACCTGTTTTAGAAAGAAAGGCATGAACTATGCATTATGTTTGTCTAGAATTAGTTAATATTTAAAAAAATGTAATTTCTGTGTTCAACATATTTTTTCAGAGGCTTAAAAGTGGCAAGATTCTGTCCTGAATATTGATGGCAGCATACAGTAGGGCGTAGAGGGCTGTAGAGTACAGTTTGCACTGAGACGATCACAAAGCACCATCCTGCAACACAATGCCATGAGGATGAAAGTCACTGAGGGCTTCCACACAGTGAGCAGATGCTGCTGAAGAGCAGCACTCGCTGCACCACATGGTGCTAATATGGAAATGTAAAACCATCAAAGACCTTCTCGCCAGGTGATGCTCAACAGAAGTCAATAGGAGAGAGCAACAAAACACACACTGACGTCCTACAGAAAGAAAGGCAATGGGACTGGGAAGAGAAGGAAATCAATGTAAGAACTGGGGTACTGATTAGGCATCTTACTGATATTACTGTTTTGTGAAGAGATGAGGGAACTTCCGGAACAACACTACTGAAGTTTGGGCGTGTCGACAGCAACACAATTTGATTAGTAGTTCTTATAAAGCCAAACTCTGAGAGCAATTGCTGTCGCAGTTTTGGCTATTACTGAATTTTGTGAGATTTTTACCTGCGATTTTACTTGAGAGCTGAATTGGAGTTTGAAGCTGTCTTAAACCTTTTATTTCATTCAAAGATAGATATCATTTGGGTTTTGCACCAAATCTTAGGTAATTCTGTGGTGCAATGTTTGCTGCATTCCTATTGTTAAATGGCCACAGACTATAGCAGTACTTCTCAGAACTTTAATACCAAATAAAAGAGGAAGAGACTAATTTGGAATGCATTTTAGTTGTCTATTTCAAGCTCAATCTTAGTTTTTTCAACCTTACACTACAGGCCACGTGAACGACTGATTTTTTTTTTATGGGGCACAAGATGTGTGTTTGGTCCAGAAGCTGCACACGTTCGTGTTTAACTTTGAGCATTTGGACACTAACCATGAAAGAACACTCCCATATTTATTCCATGATCAGGACCTCATAAGAAGATAGTATTTGAATGTCTGAAAGCACAGACAAATGTGTCAGCATGGCAGATGCAATGCTTCCAGTTGTACTGCTTAATAATGTGCAAATCTAATCCCATACTATACATATTACATGGCAATGGATGATAGCAAATGATAGAAGAAAAATACCGCTGGCTGTGTGCTTTCAGAGTAATTGCTAGGGAGCAAGGCTTGTTTCCGTGAAATGTAGAGTCAGAACTCTTTGATGAAATGACTGAAGAGTTCATTTTTATCTCCACTATAGAGAAGCTGGGTGTTTACTCTTCGTTTTCTGTGTGCCTTTTTTTCTCTGAAGGAATAACAACAAAACCCCCTTTTCTGTCTAAAGAACTTGAAAAGATAAAGACTCTTTGGTAGCTTAAATATCCCTACAAGTTTCTCATTTCTCCTAGCATTATTCTCTGAGGTAAAACAAAGCTGTTTACAGCATGGTAGCTATTTCTCCTTTTTGTTTCAAAGCCAGCATTTCTACTAAACCCTGGAAGAGAACATGTAGAAGGATTAAATACTCCTATAAAATTATTTTCAAAGGTGGCATAAATTTTGATACAGCATTCATAGCTTCAGCACAGAGAAGCTGGCACAGAAACGTTCAGAGCCTGAATGAAAATCTTGGGGAAAACTGATGCTCAATGATGCAATCTTCCAGTTTGACAAGCCCAAAGAGTAAATAAATAATCCAACATTTTATTCACCTTCTGGCTAAACTTGTTTTAAACTTGCATCTCTTACCTTGAAATACTAAGGCTTGTTTTTTTAACAGAGAAGAGAATGCTGAAACTGTCACATAGCATGAGGATACCAGCAGCTGTTACTTGCATGAGAACACAATCAGTTTTGAAACCAAAATAAACCTAAAAAACTTCACAGGTCATTTTATAGTTGGCTTTCAGATAAGAACTCAGGGTTGAAGGCGTTGTCATCTTCTTGGACAGCGTTTATAAGATCTGACATAAATATAGTCCATGTATTCAGTGTGTCATTGAGTGTTTCCAGCTTGCCATGCCATTTTTCATGTCCTGTCAGACCTTATCTGTAGAGCCTCCACGAGCCCCAAAATTTACTAGTTTCTCTGTCCCATCAAGAAACTTTGGTTATTCCTCCCACGTTTATGCATGCTTGGGATGCTGAATCAAGGCTTGGGATGCGGAATCAAGGCTACCCAGGAGGCAGGCACAGCTCCAGCTCCCACCTCCGCCTGCCGTGGGATTCTGTGTGCAAGGACAGGGCAAAGGCAATAACCAACAACTGCCACGGGGGAGGAGGAGGGAGCAAAATTAGGCAAGAACTTTAGCGCAACCCTCCTACGCATTTTCTCCTCTTATGCTAAGATCATCACATTAGTCTGCTCTCAACTGCAGAGAAACAGAGAAGAGAGAATATGCTGCAGCTGTTGCCCTAGACTGGATTTCGTTTTCCTTTAATGAAGTCTTCCATGGGCTGAACATTACTCATTATAGCGTTGCTGAAATCTAGCATTACGTTGACACACATGGTGTGGATGGGCAAAGGGTTGAAAAGACAGAGAACATATACAAAAGCAAAATAGATCATATTACGTACACACATACGGAATTTAGGGGGACAGGCTTGGTGAGTAAGGAGCTCACAGACTCGAATGCTTCCACGCTTTGTTAGAGAAAAACTTAATTTCTGTTTTCCTCCACACCAGCCTGAAGAGCTGGAGTATCACAGAGAGGTGACTGCGTGACATGTTTTGTAGAGACAAACAGTAAAGGACGTGCTCCCCTCTCTCCCAAAGTATCTTGGAAGAAAATCTGTTTCCTGGAGCACTCTCTTGGACATCAATTATCCCACTTCAAGAATTTATGATGAAAATATGACTGAGATCTAAAGGAAGACTCTGAGTTTTGCTCATTACTAAAAAAAAACTTTGCAAGTCAGGGATGGTTCCAAATATGGCAATGCTTAGTGACCAGCTGGGATGAGCAATATATGAACCCCTATGTCCATTTATTCATGCCAATGCCCCCAAGTCTCCACAGAGTTTTTCTTATTTAGCCTTGTGGAAACTAGATAACATGCCAGTCTGGGGATGAAGTTGTAGAGGTTACTTTATTATCATGATATTTCAGCTTCTGATTTAGACAAAGCAAGATTTTTGAAAGGAAAGGGGTTTGTCTATATTCCTTGTTAAAAGCTCATAGAAAGCCAATGAGAACAAAGTTGATACTGTCTGAATTCTTTGTTACAAAGTGTAAAAGCATAGTTGCATCCTGTGTTGCTTATACCAAAGCATAAGCATATGTAAAAGGGGACATTATTAACAATAGGAAATCCTTCTAAATCCCTCCAAAAATCAGTGCAGCTCTTTACCTCCCCCATGCAACAGAGAATAATAGGGAATAAATAGCGATAAAACTACTTATACCATGCTGGTGAGAGAGAGCAAACATTTTGTGATCTGTGTGGAGAATCAAGGATTTGACTCAGAATTGAGTTCCTAATGACAAAGTTTTCCAGAAAAAAATAAGGTGTCTTCAAAGGGTTTCACGAGACAAGATACCTTAATGGGGCCATGGTTGGCCCTCTGGAGAGCAGCATTTCTGCTGTGAGTTATTAGACAGGATGTTTACAGACTTTGCCTGCCAGCCTCTGAAATTCTTACTTGCCACTGTAGATTCATTTGACATAAAAACTGTAAATAATGTCTATAGTTACACGCAGCGGAGCATCACCAGTATGACCACTTGTCTCTGGGCCTTCCGCTATCAAGGGAGGAAGTATCTTCTGCCTGAAAATGGTAAGACACAGTGACAATACTCCTGAGTCTGTGACAGGTTTCTTTTTGAGTCTATTCCCTGGGGCCTGTACTTTTCTGCTCACTCCCAGCATCTGCAAGCTGCTTTTAGCAGGCAGCAGCTGCCTGCTCTCTCGAGTCTCTAAAGAGACTCCATTAAACAACCACTCAGCTACAGCCATGAAAAGAGTTTTGATGCCTCAAAAAGTGTGTTTAGAAGCCACTGCTAGCACAAAAGCTTGACTGAGTATCTAATACAGAAAAAGTATCCCTCAGGAGACACCAAACCTGCTTTTAGAAAAGTGAGAGTTTGGCTGTGAAGTGGGCTCTAGGAACATTTCCTCTTTTTTTCCTACAAACCTGCTCACTCTAGTCCTTCTGCAGAAGCTTCAGTTTGTGAACAAAACCCACGCATCTCCCTTTTCCAACACTCCTTCCTCTTTATCTGGGAGTCAATTTGCTGAAGTGTAGTAGGGTATGCAAAATACTAAAGGGTGTTTCAAAAAGATGGACCCAATTGATATCACTGTATCTCTGCAACCAGGAACTGCTCAGAAATGAAACTCTTACCACTTGAAATGGTGGGGCATAGAGTTTGAAATGATTGCTGCTAGATGCCTCTCCCAGCATTCACAAAAAGATTACTAAAACTTGATAACTCATTAAACCGTTAGTAAATTTTTGTGCAATTGTAACATGTTGCCATGGTGAAATATACTGTTTTGAGATTGGGTCCATCTTTTTGAAACACCCTGTAGTCTAAATATCTTCTCCTAGCTGAGGTGGAAAGTCAACAGCAGAAGAGTCTGTAGTTCACATGGCACAGATGGAAAAGAGTTAGAAAGAGTTGGATACACTCAGCTCTGCCTTATTGGACCCTGCATTAAGCACCAGGTTGTCAAAAAGTCCAGAAGGGTGATCCAGGTTGGCAGGACATTAGTGGAGGCAGTCAGGAGTGCTAGCAAAGTCCTGTGTTTGAACCTGTCAGCAAAGCTGGGCTGGAGACAGCAGCTCACCAGGGCTTTGGTCTTGTTAGACCCCCATGGAGGGGGGACAGTTTAATGTGGCACATCTGCCTTGGATTTGCTCCTTGGGACTCACGGTTATTGTGGAGTTAGACAGCTGCATCTGATATCCTGTCTGAGAAGGGTCAGAGTAACCACATAAAAATATTTTCATTTGTTTCATCTAATTAGCAAATTAATGGTGTTTCATCATGAGTCTGGGGCAATGTGGCTCATTGTGTGGGAGTCCAGACAGATATAAATCATGTTTTACTCTGCCTGTGAGAGAAATCTTAGAAATTTGAGGAATTAATTCCTTTTTGAACTGAAGGATAATTGGATAACAGAGCCTGTCATTAAGATAATCACTGCAGATCTGCTGCCCTTGGCATTTCTGCACAATACCTTATGGAGCCCTCCTGCTTGGCTGCTTCTGAGAGCACCAGTATTCAATTCCTGATTCTTCCCATCCCCTACACATGGAGACCAAGTATTTAGCGGCCAACAGTGTTCAGCCTTGGTGGTGGATGTTTGTTGTGGACTCCTTCAAAGCCAAATAAACACTTTAAATTTATCTTGTAGTTTGGAAGGTTAACAGATGGGCTAAAAGACCTGATCAATGGATTCAAAAATAATGGTCCTTAAATCTTAGAATGTGTTTTTTGGTATAATACCCATGGAAAATGGTCATTGGTGTAGTTGGTGATAGCTGGCAAATTCATGTGTGACTGGGGAAGCAGAGGAGAAGTGAGATCAGGCAAAACTGCTGATCTGGAACCAGAAGATGGGGCCCTTACTGGGTGGAGGTGGTCAAGGGGAGAGCTTTGAGGAGATGCCTGGTGCCAAAGGAGCTCCACCACTGCCCTCTCCAGCTGCTTCCATCAGCACGTGCAGATCCCTCCAGCTGCTTTCCTCCCACCTGCCATGGAAGACAGGGAGAATGGGGAATGGTGACCTTTAAAACAGTTCAGATTTCAAACTAATTCTTTGCCTCTCTGCCCTGTACTGTTTTGTCTGAGTTGAAGTGATAAACTTGTCCCTAAACAAAATAAAGGAGAAAGAACATTTACCAGCCACAAATGATTGATCATTCATGAACGATCAAAACTAGATTTAACATGAAATTGCATCTAACGTCTACAGCTAGTGGTAAGTGCAAGTAATAGATTACATACAGGAAAAAAGATCATAAAAACACGCTGCAAAATGAAATGTGTTTATCCAAATGCAAGGACAGAAGCTGGGTAGTGAACCAGCAGACAGGTAAATATTTTTTGATCATGAAGAGGTATTGACCTTCCTCATCTCTTATAAAGTTCTATTTATCATCAAGCTTTTTTATTTTTTTTTTTGTTTTTTTTTTTAACACGGTAAAGACTCTACTGTTCCATGGACCAGCCCCTGATCTCACAGCCCTGTAGTCCAGATTTTAGGAACACACACATTCAACAGGTTTGCCAAGCTGGTCAAATTGCAATTGGCTTGTGTGATGTTGCATGACTTAGTGTAAAAACTTAGAAACATCAGCAGGGATGTTCATTTTTTCATGTCCTGTAAGATTTAGCAGCCTGGAATAGAAGTTACTGTTCAGGGTTGCCACTTCAGTGCCTGTAACTCTTTGCATCACCTTCTTGCTATATTTTCCAGTGCCTAAGAGTTTTGCAACTCTTCAGTTACTGTAACTGAAATCTGGAAGGAAGCTTCTGCCTAGCACTGAAGTTTGTCTGTAATAGCCAGAAATATGTTTTTTGAGAAGGAGATGTGAAGGGAAATACGATGTAAACCTTTTGCTAAAACAACTCAGGTAAGCTTTGCTTTGAAAGTGTCTCTCAAACCTGTGCTTTGAAGTAGAGGTGCTTTATTTCACTAAGTGATTCACTTCGTGGTGCCAATGCCTACCCACATTTGTCTACGCCTCAGCTTTCAAGACCTATAATGTGTATTTGCTTGGTTGATGCTACCTAGAGTTGGTACCATCTTCAGAAATTTTCTATAAATGGAGAATATGCAGCAGAGGTATTAGCAATATCTGTAGGGGAGGTGGTGTTAGAGAAGAAAATTGGTTTTCATTTTGTGGTGCTGGGGAGACTTAAATGCAGATTGCCTAAGCAAAAAAATAGGCACCGGGAAATGGAGGAAGAAGTGGGATAGACTGACAAGAAAAGAAAAAGCTGGTAACTGTATTTTCACTTAGAAACTTAAGAGCTGACAAGATGATTAAAGGTGGATGGACAGAGGCACTGGAAAACCATGTGGCTGGGAGGAGGAACTGGTTGGAAAGAGGATCTTTGATAATTAGAACAATAGGACTTAAAGCCAGAAACAGCTGGGAAGGGAGGGTGAGGTCTGAATGGAGACTGACAAGGATGAAGCCAGATGATAAGGCAAGTACTTGGGGATGGGTTAAAGATCGAGAAATTCTGTTCTCAGCTGCTGACAGCTGCTTCCTCATCTTTTGGGAAAGCTGTAGGAAAAGTTTATGACTGCTTGGTCTCTACAGAATGACTTGTCCAGTGCCCAGTTTAGCCTTTGTGTGTGGCAATGCTCCAATGTCACTCAGCAAACACATAAGAGGAAGCTGATGCAGGATGACTCCTATCCGCAGCCTTTTTGTTGAACATAAGGTTACCCAGAGAGACTCTGTCTAAAAGGTGGACCTGCTTTAGCAGGTGGGTTGGACTAGATGATCTCCAGCGGTCCCTTCCAACCCGAACCATTCTGTGATTCTGTAATACAGGATGCAGTTATGCTTTCAGCCAGAGAGGAAACAGCTGGAAAGGTGAGTTACTAACAGCTTCCTCAAGAGAGCAACAAAGTAGTGACATTCAGGGCTTCTGGCAGTCTTTCTAACCCTACAATGGAGCAAGTATTTCCAAGAAGATTCCAAATTATTTCATCCATGTGCTGCTAAACATTTCAGGACAACAGCCAAGTTAAACAGAGACGTAGTCTGGGAGCTTGGGGGGTTATTTTTTATTGTTTTGTAACCAAAGAGAAGACAACTCAACCACAATATGCTCTGTCCTTCTGTATTACTCAGGTATATGCTAGAACTGCATCCTTCTCTCATGGACATTTTTTTCCCTTCATAATGTACAAAGTATTCCTATTGTCTCTGCATTGTGCTCTTACAAGACAGATTTCCTCTCCTTTATAGTAAAATGCTAAATCCACTAGAGGGGGCATCTTTCCTACCCTATTTTTGCCACACTGGAAGTCCCTCCGGTTTCCTTTGTCTTCTGAAACTCTCCTTCTTTCCTCCCCCATGACTACCCCCATGACTACTCCACAGCTGAGTAAGGTCTTAATGGAGCCCTTTCATTGAAATCTTACCCTAACTATATGTTTCGGTATGAACAAGTGTTTACAAAATCGAATACCTGTATGCTGTTTGTCATAATTGGTTTTGACCTCTGTGGGAAAAGCCATCTTTCATCCAGATGGTCCCCTGTCCCTTTAACAAGTGTAACATTGCAAAGCAATGATAGGAGCTTCCTGCAAGGTTCTTGTTGTCATGTATTAACTCTATTGGTCTTTCAACAGCTTAAGTTGAAAAAAAACAAAACAAAACAACACCCTAAATTGTATGTAAGCTGGCGAAGTAGAGAATTGAGTTACCGAATAGAGAAATAGATTAGCGTGTACCACAGTAATGAGCGTATCTTAAGGATTTAAGATATTCATACATGTGTCTCTTTAAAGTCTGAGGTAATGGCATCCATACACAAGACTGTGACAATAGCTGTGAACTATCCTATTGTCACAGCCTGCAGCAAGCTTTTTTCCTGTCTCCTGTTGCTGTGCGGCGTATTAGAATGGAAGCTTTGTACGTAGCTTCCAACATTGGTGCTAGAGGCTGCTGCATTTCAGTGGGAGGGAACTGTGATGCCTGCTGTGTAAAGCTTGCAATGCACTTTGATTTAGAAAGCGCCATGTTAACATAAAATAATATTACTGTTTCCCACCTCAATATAAAATGTCCACAATATGCAGCTCTTCCTACATCCATCATGTTAATTTAGGAACTCTGGAAGGCAACAAAACAGAACTGAAAACAGAGCTTGCTGATAGAGCCCTAGCAGTACCCTGGGTCTGAGGTTTACCACATACCCCAAGGCCAGAGAGGACTGATCTACACAGTTAGAGTTCAAAATGATTATTTGTCAAATCTGATTTCCATAACGGAGGTACCATGACTAATATTTTCCCGAGACGCTATTCCATAGTTTGAAAGATCATATTTTCCTGTTATTCAGACTCAGTTTTCCTCTTCTCAGTTCTGCTGCTCTGTTATATCTCAGGTGACACTTGACCAGAATTCAATAAATATTTTGTTTCATATTATGGAAATTAATCTTTAGTACAACATTATTCCCTCTACACCCAACTTTGGGAAAAAAAATGAAGAGATCAGCTTCACTTTGTGTCCAAAGGCCAACAAATTCTGGGCAGCAGATGTCCAAAGTTTCTAGGGAAAGCACTTTAGTATAGATCAGCAAGTGTTATCTGAGTAAATAAATGAGAGGTTATACCTTTTTGCCTTGGTTCCAACCCATCTGGGGATTTCCAGTGCTGGAATAACTGAATAACAATATAAGCTGCCATACATCGAGTGCTTGTTAAAGCAAGGCTCCCATGGGAGCAAGGACTGTCCTGCTAGTGGTCCCTGATGAAGCAGAGGGAGTGCTGAATGACTTCAGGTGGTGGTTCCAGGTATCTGAGCAACTGCATCTCTATTAGCCATTTCTGTGATAGGAAAGGCCAAAATGACTCAGGAACAACCAAAGATCTCCTGTGGGCAGCTGAACCCCAACCCTCATTACAATGAGAAGAACCGTTTAGCTCATGTGCCAGCAACAAATACTCATTGCACCTGAAAACTTTCTTCTTTCTTTCCTGTGCTGCTCACAGGTGAGAAGACACTGGCCACAGTGTTGGGACCAGAAGTCAACAGGAGCCGTAACTGCTTCCTTACTACTGACCATCAGGTCTCATTACTTTTCCGGTAGCATCATCCCTCCCCAACACGAATGAGAGCCTTTCAGAGTCAGATACACAGGCTCCTACTCTGTTCCTTCCTAAAATACACTAGGAAAATGTCTCGTATCAGAATATGAGACCTTTTTCTAGCTTTTTATATCACATTGCTTACTCAAGTTCAGTAGGCACCTGCACTGAGACCAGGCTGAAAGAGGCACAGCCAAATGGCAGCTGGGAGTCTGTCTTTTAAAGTACATTGCATCATGTTGAATTTTTGGAAGAAATATGAAAGTACTGCATGTATATGTATATTGTATAGCATACGATGTTTTGAAACAAAATATATTTAAAATTAGCTTTCAAAGAGCAGCAAAATTTTAGAATGCAGACTGTGATTAAAATCAAATGGCATGTGAAAAATTCAGTACACAAAATGAAATGAGATGTCATTATAAAATGGCAGCAATTGTATTATATGCAAACAGGACATGTCAATTTGGATATGATAAATACTGAACTGAGTATAGGGCACTGAAATACTGACATTCCTCAACAGATGACGAGAATGGTATAAGGTAAGGAAAAGTACAGAGAGGAAGAAAATAGACTTTTATTGATATGAATACACAAGCTTAACATGAAGAACTGTCAGGTATATCATAACTGTAAAACGAAGGTACTGTTGAAAAAAAATCTGGTCTGAAAGCTGCGTATCTACCTCAGACTTCCAAAAGAGTTTTACCTTTAAATCTTTTGAGAGGCAAAGTTTCAGAGAACACAAACACATGAAGCCTAAACCTGATAAACTGAGACCATGATTTACTGCAAAAAATGGATCCAGCCACATGCACTAGAGAACATTGAGCAATATGGTGGCAAGGTTTCACCTTATTCACTCAATTCTGATCAAGAGGCTTTTTGAAGATGTTTTTCTAACTTTACGAAGCATATATGAGAGTTCACCTGAGAAAAAGAAACTCTATTAACAGCTATGGAAAATGCAGAAGCAAAAGCAAAAAACACTCTTGTGACTGCTTTGAGAAATTACAACCTTGTAGTCATGAAAGCAGCATTTTTATTTCTACAAAAACAAGATGAAGAAAGTTCAACATCTACTGCTGGCATGCCAGTGCAGCCTGTGTTATACTTGCATGCTTTTCACATTCACAGAATGGATGCTTTCCTTTTCACAAACATTTTACCAAATTTCTCTTCCTCTGAACTGCGTCACAGGCTGCAGTGCACAGACACATGGGTATGGCCTTTGCAGACAGACCTGTGAATCTTCCCTGCAGTCCCAGGGCAACTCCCATCTGGGTCTGACTAAGATGCAGCCAGGAAATCCCCAAATCTCTTGGTTTGAAGATTTACAGATCAACTGGGAGCAATAAAGACACAGCAGTGGATGATAAAACTTGTCAAAACTGACTCTTCAGGAAACTATTTCAACTATCAAACATTTTCATTGAAAATTTTTTTCTTTTTTATTTTATATCTTTGAAACTGATAGAATAAGAGGATGCGATATGACCGTAGGGCAGGTTCTCCCTGCAGTAGAAAGGTGTTTTATCACAGAGATCACAGGTGCTATGACAATCAGTTTTTTTAATTCTCAGGCTGCAATGTTTTGAATCCCCTGCTGAGACAGTTGTCAGGATGGTAATCTAAGACTTAATAAACTTTACGTCTACTTAGATACAAATCTGCTCAGTGCCCATCTCCTTTTTATAACAACCGTTACTTCAGCTTTCAATAGCAATGCAGATCAACCTGCAAACACAAGAAGTTACGAACCCCGGCTGCCCTGGTTGGCAAAGCCGCAGCCACGGTGGGAGGGCCGGCAGAATGAGCACATTACAATGCATGAGGCCAAGGCAATCTGCAGCGCATGGGAGAGGCGTAATCAGTGTTACCTTCTCATTGTAATGCTTAATAAAAATAGATAATAAAGCATTTGGAGTACTGCTGAAGCAAAATGCTAGTTAAAATGAACCTGATAATAAAAGGCTTAGTGGGCTTTCTTGAATCAAGTGCCAGCCTCAAGCAATCAAAAAGAATTTCCCAAGAGATTGCTTAATAAAGGAATAAAAAGAAGCATTTACTTCAAATGGCTCATTCTCCTCATCTTCTATGGATAACTGTGTTTGTGCTTGGGACCCAAGGTAGTGCCTTCCAGTCCCTCTGGAGTAATAACGTTCAACGCAGCCTTCGCTTCGTCAGGGCAAGCTGCTTGCATACTACAGCTGCTTGAGTTGCCAGGGTAGGAACCACATCAGTTTCTCTGATGTCCAGGAGAAGCTTAAGAAACCTTCTAGTAAGCATGAAAAGAAAGATAAAGGAAGAGCTTTGTTTCTCATAGTTCTAAGTGTCAGGAATGTCACCTATGGAGAGCAGCAAACACTAATTCCAAATGCAGGGCAACGTGCAGATGGACATACATAATGTGAGTGATGTGCTTTTGAAGGACATTTGGCTATGAGAAACCAGAGTATAAAAAACTACAAAAAAAGCATAAGGACTGTCTTTAATTTCCAGATTCCTTTAGCTCTCTCTCAGGTCACAAAATTTGGAGGGCTATTGCACAACGTGAACAAACTCTTTTCCTAGTTATTTTACTGTACTCAACCACTCTGTGTTTGAAATCACATCCCTTCTGTGATGCCCTTTTCCCAGTGCCACCTGAACAGGAGTGGTTAGTGGATCCTGCCTGTAAATGGGAGGAGGAACAGACCATCAACCCAGGCCCACCAGTGAAGAACAACATTTCAACCAAGTACTGTGCTTTGTCAGACATTGAATCCCTTCCAGAAGACACAGGCTTTGCCATTAATCACACTATATATGGTAAATATTGTCTTTTAATGAGGAGAAACTCTTAATTTAAAAAAAAAAAAAAGTGTGAAGTAAATGGAAATGCTTTCCTTGACTTTGAAATGGAAATGGACTAAGCTTTTAATTCATTATTTCATATGTAAAATAAGTCTAGTAACTCTTCTGTTTACCTGGAGTACTGAAACTCGGAGATGTCACGTATTGCAGACAGGTGGCACAGTGCAAGGCAGCACATTGCACAGCCCATGGGGTGGGAAGGGCAACCTTCTGCACGATATTCCAGAGAAACACTTGGAGATCCACAGTACTACTACAGTCATGGTGAACTATCAGTTTGGTTTGCTCTTTTTTTCCTAGATGCAACATTTATACTTTTGTAATCTTTTCCTTTAAAAAAATTCCTTTCGTCTTTTGATTCCTCTGTATCTTGCTTCTCTGCCAATTGTCAGTAATAAATTGATGAGATCTGTCTAGGTTTTCCTTGAAGATTATCAAAACATGTTTTGAAGAGATGAGGGAGGAAGAAAGGAAGGTGCATCTGTTTGTACATTCCAGTTTCGTGACAAAGTAAAACATTTAGCAGTTTGCTAATGAAAGTGGAAAATAGAATGTGTTCTGCAGAACAAAACAATCCTTCGAGAACCTGCTTAATGAGATGAAGGTTGGCCGATGACACAGGCTCTGGTTTAAACTCCCAAACTACCTGCATGGAGGAAAAGATACAAAGTTAAACCTAGGACATAAGGAGATAAGGAGATAAGCACCAGGTTCAAAACCAGCAGAAAAATAAGATTCGTGCTAACATAAAGGGGCTGTTCTCATTTAACACACTGTAGAAAATACTGTACACAATTTACAATGGTAAGTTTCAAATCAATTTGCTGTAGATGTTTAGTAATATAAAAAATTATATTTAGTAGCCTTACAGTATGAAAACATATAAGCACATAATATCCAGTATTATTCGGCTATATAAAATTTAAATAGTAGGGCTAAATACAGTGAACAGTTTCTCCAGTTGAGTTAGCTGAATAAATATAAATATGACAAATATGGGTACAACTCCCTGCCCTAAACTGCCTTCTAGATTGGATCAAGGACAGAAACAGCCTATGTGTGTGCTGCTGACTTGAATACCTGTAATTCAGAGCAAAATTTAAAACCATTACATTTACTTAGACTAGAAGTTTACAGGAGCCCAGGCTATACAGCTTCACAGGCATCTTGTCTTTTCCTTATCGAACGGTTAGATCTTGAAGCCAGAAAGTATTCAAGATCAGAGAAGTCAGTAAATCCACTATCTATATAAATTTCATAGTAGACAATACTGCACATAATGCTCTTAAATTACACTTTTATTTTAAAAAGTCCCTTTCCAGAACAAATTTAACATCCATCTCTAGAGTTCATAAATGGGAGATGGCAACTGGCCAGTTCTGGACTTCACAGTTACTTACTGTGTGGTGCTCTTGGAAACGGAATGGCTCTAATGGTACCCTGTGTATCTGGCATTGAATAATCCTACTACCTTTTGTAGCGAATACTTCACTCACACAAAGTGAATGCTGCTTTTCAGTATATGATGCAGTTCCTGATAACTAATCGCCAAATATGTACTGCTAGTGTATGTTGTCAACCAACCTGTGCTTCCCACTGTCCTGGTTATCTTCCATTCATGTGTTCCTGGAGTATGCAATTTGTTTTGTTAAGAAGAAGCAGGCATCTTAGTTCAATATGTTTAACACTCCCTAACAAAGCTAACAACTGTAAAGCTGAAATAAGCTTCTCTGCTTTTTTCTGATTAGGGTGTGTCAGGGGAGTGGAGCACACAGAGGAAGACATTCTATTTTAATGGACTCTTTTTTGTTTTTTAATACATTCTAGGTAGTTTATTTATTATAAATAATTCTTGTGAATTATCCTCGCTCAGAGTCAGCTATTGCTGCTTAATCATTGTGCTATCAGTGCTGAACAAAGAATGGCTTGATGGAAAACAGAATCCTTCATACAATTTATCAGCCTGAATAGCAACCCCAGATAATTAGGATCGTAGACTGCCATAGCACACAGATGGTGCTCCAAAGCCAGCTATCTAGAATCAGTCCAATCAATATGGTTTTATCTTGGTAAGGGTGTTATTCAAAGCCATACAGAAAGGCCACCATGCTTCCCTTTCTTAAAAACTTCTCTTTCCTTAAATGACTGTTGAGAGGTCTTTTTACTTTAACCTTATCATTTTTCCTGTACATGGCATAAATGATGTTCAGGAAAGTAGGCTCACATTCTATCATATGTCAAATGAACAGAGACAAAGAAGACAAAACCCACAGACTAACTGATAGAATGCAAAATTCCCATTGATTTTGACACAATGGGGAGGTAAGTTTGTAATTAAAAAAAAAAAAAGAAAGAAAGCACACAGGGAAAGCAGAATTAAGGTTTCCATGGCAAACTTAACTTTGACTCTTTCCATGACTTTTGTTCTTTCGCTCAGGCAATTCTTGTCTGACACTTGATTTTTCCTTCTACTTTAGTGTGAAGTTACAGTCCTCTACTTGCTGTCTAGTCATTCTATTGAGTAAAATAAAGCTGACTTGTCAAAAAGTCAGACTGAAGGAAAGGTCAATGTTTTCACTTTCCACAGAGCAATAAAAGCAACCTTATTAGTATTTCAACTGTATCATTATTAATAATTAATAATAGTAATAACAATAATAAAGTCTATATTATTTCCTCTATTCTATGAAGAGTCTGAAATGTCAGCAATACTGTTGCATAGCCCTCAGCCACCTAAAGCAAGACTAAAATCACTGTTTTGTCCAGCTTTGCACAAAGTTCTTCTCACAGCTGGTCCTGCACTGTGTTGATTGGTGATGCTACACCATTTCTTAATAGCAGTGGTGGTCCATAGCATCACATTTACTCAGCATAAAGAGATAGGGAAGGTCTATCAGTAGCTGTCTTGATGTTTGTAGTGGGGAAGTGAGGACAGCTCTGAGAACAGAAGCAGCTGCTTGGTTGGAGGGGAGAGGGGTAAGACATGAACAGAATGGTGACAGGGGGCTCCTCCTCATTCCCTTGTGACAGACCCTGGATCTCCGCACAGTCATCAATGCTGAGTTCAGACCTTTCCTCTCTGTAACTCTTCCTGACCAAGGCCACTGCAGCCTTCTCTTTGACTGCAAGGAGCAAGCTTGGCAAATTTGATTTCTCAGTGTAAAGGAAAAGGTATGTTCCCTGTGAGTCAAATCCAGCCCTGTTGCAATATAGCTGACTTCAGACAAGCTTCCTTCCAGGACTGCAGCTAAATCAAACAAGAAAGATAGAATTAATATATATATGTAAAATAACAATTTTTAAAGCGTCTTTAATTGCAACCTTAGGGAAAAAATTCTTAGAGGCTTGTAGAAATGTCCTATTGCATGTATGACAAGCAATGCGCTCCAGCCCTATTCTTGACTCTGTTTTTCTTGTGGTTTTTTTGTTCTTTAATAAAGAATTAGCTCAAACATGCATATATATTGGCATAATTCAGGGTTGTCATGGCAATGCCACCATACCAGAAATAAATGCAATGTGAAAGTATAGTGTAATTATAACCAGCACTGAGATTCAAAAAGAAACATTTCTGCGGCAGTTTTTAAGCCAATACAATGCAAGTATCTTATTTGTATGCATTTGTGGAGATCTTATTTTTATAACAGAGTCATAAGCAGAAAGGGCATTACTGGGGGCTCTCTGAAGTCAGTTGGCGTCTTACTGTTGATTTTAGTGATTATTTCTTTAGATGTGTACAATCATTTTGTTTTGTACCTATGCCTGGCAAAACACACAAAGCAATTTTTTCCCTTCAAGTATTTGCACTTCCAATGCTTTCTTAGCTTCAGAATTTGGCCAATTAAAATCTGAGTGGATTCCTATAAAGGAAGAAGTATGGGGAGGAGGAGAGGGATGAAGATTAAATGATTTACAGGCTCTTCTATGCTGCCTTTGAAAGAATAATAAGAAACACAGATGCAGGTTGGGTGCGGGGAAATTGCGGCAGACCATGCACAATACATCATGAGGCAGGGGAGGAGAAGGTATATCTAATATGCACTAAGACAGCAGGTCTCATGTAATAAAATTTCCTTTTAAATAGTGTTATGATTTGGCAGGTAGGGGGGACTGCCTCAAGATGCTTGAATTTTTTGAATGAACAGTAATAAAAGGCTGACCTTGATAACAGTGTACAAATCTGAGATTGAGGGCTGTTTGTTTGTTAGCACCTATTTCTGCTGAGATGCCTGTCTGAGCACCAATCATGCTTCAGCCCTCAGAGTTTTAAAACCCTTCAATTCTTCTAAAAACGACATGTTTCCTCCTGGACAAAGATTACCGTTCCATACCTCTAGCAAAGCTAAGGAACAACTCCACCCTTGCCTTTAATTTTAACTACTTTTTTCAGACAAATTCATTATATTTCTTTATCTGCTTCTCTCATTAAAAGAAAAAAATCAGGCTATTTGTACACCTTGGTTGCAGATTTACATCTGGGAATATGTGCGAATTTCATGGAAATACTACCTTAACTCTATCTTCTCTGCATTCAGAATGCCAGTTTTTATAGATGTGTTATTTAAATGGCAGTCTTCAGTCATAGGTTACTGCTATGTCCTAAGATAAGACATGGTACTCTTGGCCTTCAGGATAACCTTTAATTTGCTTATACATCCTATTTTATTTTCTGTCTGTGGGTGTACAGACACAGGAGGTGCCACAGACCACATGATCCCGGTCAGGTCTGGTCCAACCAAGTAAAGCTGCTCTCCCTTTTCAGAGAGTGGGTCAAGAAGCCATCGGGACAGTTGGGGATAAGGAGCTTACACCCTGGTTACGTGACAACCTCAGGGAATCAAATTCCTCATCTTCATAGATGCAAGAAAAGCCTGGGAAATGCAAGACTGATTATTCGACTTCATTAAAAAAATGAGGAGGACCCTAAATTTGCCATCTATTAATATGATGCAATTTCTGTAGCAACTGAACTATTTTTAAGGTTTCACTCATTTTTTTGGAGTGTAGAGTAGTTGATTAACACAAATTTCTGTAGAATTTTTTTGATGGATAGGATAGGATAGGATAAGATAGGATAGGATAGGATAGGATAGGATAGGATAGGATAGGATAGGAAGGAAAGGAAGGGGCAGTGAGAAGTGGGAAGCAGGAGAGTGGAAGTGGGCAAGGGAAGAGAAATTTCTGCAGAAGCAGGGAAGGGAAGGGAAGGGAAGGGAAGGGAAGGGAAGGGAAGGGAAGGGAAGGGAAGGGAAGGGAAGGGAAAGGAAGGGAAGGGAAGGGAAGAGAAAATGTTTCAGTTGGAAGGGACCTACACCAATCATCTAGTCCAACAGCCTGACCACTTCAGGGTTGACCAAAAGTTAAAGCATTAAGGCATGAAGGGCATTTTCCAAATGTCTCCTAAACACTGACAGGCTTGGGGCGTCAACTGCCTCTCTAGGAAGTGTTTGACCACACTCTCAGTAAAGGAATGCTTCCTAATGGCCAGTCTGAACCTCCGTCAGTACAACTTTGAACCACTCCCACATGTCGTATCACTTGATACCCAGAAGAAGACATCAGCACCTCCCTCTCTCCTTCCCCTTCTCAGGAAGCTGTAGACAGCAATGAGGTAGCCGTTCAAACTCCTTTTCTCCAAACTAGACAAGTCCGAAGTCCTCAGCTGCTCCTCACAGGACATTGTTTCCAGGCCTTTCACCAGCTTTGTTGCCCTGCTCTGGATGCATTCAAGGACCTTCACATCTTTCTTAAATTGTGGGGGCCAGCACTGCTCAAGGTGAGGCCACACTAATGCTAAACACAGCAGGACAACCACCTCTTTTGACAGCTAGTCATGCCGTGTTTGAGACACCTCAAGAAGGGGTTTGCCCTCTTGGTGCCATAGCACACACCGCTGACTCCTATTGAGTTGCTGTCAATCAGCACCTCCAGATCCCTCCCTGCAGGGCAGCTCTCCAGCTACTCCTTTCCCAATTCGTACTTGTGCTCAGTGTTACTCCATCCTGAGTGCAGAATCTGACATTTGAAGTTTTTAAATTTCAATGCTAACACGAGGCACTAAACACCAAGGTTTATCTGAACATCTCTTGTCACACTAAACACTCAAAGCCCTTAAGTAATCACTGGAAATTCAAGAAAGCTTTTTCTTTTTAAGTCAGGCCACATTTTTACATATGTATAAGAGAATAAAATCATATAATCATAGACTAGTTTGGGTTGCAAGGGACCTTCAAAGCTCATCCAGTCCAACGCGCCTGCAATGAGCAGGGACATCTTCAACTAGATCAGGTTGCTCAGAGTCCTGTCCAGCCTGGCCTTGAATGTTTCCAGGGATGGGGCATCTACCACCTCTCTGGGCAAACTGCCAGTGTTTCACCACCCTCATTGTAAGAAATTTCTTCCTCATATACATGTGTGCATGTGGCTTTAATTCATTTGTAATGTATACATTATATGATAAACATATTTATAATGCATAATAAATAAAATCATAAAATATGACATCAGCAGCAGTTTTAAAAGGTATAGATGAAACTAAATAAGAAACATTTTGTGTTGACAGAAAGGAGATCGGAAAATAACTTATTCTGTGATTTACAGATGATTCTAATACATCAAACAGCAGAGTTAGTGTAGCAGGTTGGTGTAACCTGAACACTCAATAAGAGAGGTTTCCTGACATGAAAGGATGGGCTTTGGTTCAGAAATTGATTTTAATGGATACAATGTGGCTAAAAGACTGCACGGCATTTTGAAAATTGAGGGCTTGTTATAAATGGTGCATTTTGCAGACAGATGATTCCACTAAACACAGTATATGTGCTTTTCAAGGGGCAAAAGAAACTTTGAGTGAGGTGAAACACTAACTGGCAGAATGGATGCAGAACCTATTACCACAGTGTGCTTCTGAGTAAAGAGTGAAAAAGGAGGAAATTAAAAAGCTTTCAGACAGTTTGGCATGAAATTTAGGGAACTGAGACATAAAATTGTTTTTTCTTACACAGTACGTTGCTATTTTGGGGTGACTGAGAAAGAAGAATCACTGGGGACTTCCACGTCTCTGAAATTACTTGAGAAGAAAAATGAAGTTGTAGAAAAGAAATTACACTTCAGCGGTACTTAGGCAAACAAACCAACTACTAATAAGACCCTAGAATTAGACTGATGAGACAGTGCAACAAAACACTTTTCTTTGTAAATAGAAATGAAAATATGACAGCACTGCTTTCATAGATCAGTCTGAACACAGAGGGCTGCACTACTGCACACTTTGTGTAATCTGTTTGAAAGTAAAACTACTAGAACTGCTACAGAAATTTTCACAGCCTACACTCAGTGTATGTCTGCAATAAGATGTAACTGAGAAAAATAGACCAATCTAGAACCTTACAGAACTGAGAGTATGTCACAGTAACTTCAGGTAAGAGACAGGTATCAATAACACAGTAACTTTCCTAAAACAATCACTATTTTTTAATGAAAAATTTAACATAATAAAGTATACGGATTCAAAACTGAGCAGTCAAAGGTATATAAGTATATTGTCTGAAGTTATAGCAAGGAAAATGAATTGTAAAGAATTATAGTATCTGTCTTTAAAATGTAGTTCAGTCTAATATGATATCACAAGCACTGAAGTCTGAAACAAACTTTCACTATACAGTTATTTCAGACATCACTGAAGTTTGAATTAAGGATAAATTAAAGAAAGCTTAACAGGACCAAGCAGTGCTTCCTCCACACTGCTTGGCAGTCTTTTGGATGTTGCTTCCAGTAGCACATCTTTTGCTGTGCTCCTGCTCTCTTTAAAAATCAGTCCAACTGGGCCTGTTATATTGTAAATGAAACAGAATGGTTTACTTCTACTCCTCAACTTTGAGAACAGAAGTGGTTGTTCTGAATACCTTATCTGGTCTCTTATATGCAATCCATGTATGTACATTTTTCCCAGAAGCCAAATTAAAGAATTTTGAGTTCTTTTCTAGATACCTAATCTCATTTTAAAGACTCCAACATAATGGGAAAAGTATCTCTTCACTATGTAATCTCTCCAATAGGAAATTATCTTCATTGCTAGAAAATTATGTCCAATTTCAAGACTGAATCTGTATGACTTCAGCTTTAAGAAGCTGGTTCTTGATATTTCTTTCGCACATCAGGGAAAAGGAAAAAAGCTAACAACACTGTCAGTTACCTTTTCCTTAATACTGGTATTAAGGAAAACATGCTACAATGAAATAATTTCTTACCCTTCTCGTCATTAACTGGCATAATATGTGGAAACCTTAATATTGCATCTATATCTTTACAATCCCAAGTACTTGCTTATTCTGTGATGTATCCCACCCTTTTTAGATAGAGGACTCCAGGACTGAGGGCAGCACTGCACTAGCCATCTTCCCTGTGTAATGAACAGACCTGCACAGCTATTAGACAATATCAGATGGACCTGTTCACTCTCTTGATCTGAGGGGAAAATGACTCCCTGCAGCTTAGAGTCATTTCTGCAGTCTTGACTTTTTGACATTGATCTGCATTACAGAGAGCAACTGAAGAACCTTAGTTATCAGGCAGGAAAAAGAAACAGTGACTAAGCCCTATCTCAAAACACCTTAATGGGCAAGAGCGGACAAAGGGTTGTGAGGGGTTTGGTCTAGTCCATATATCCATAAGGAGATTAAATAGCTAGGTGCTGTAGCTAATGCCTTTAGAGTGGAAACGAGATATACACCTTTAACAGGGACAATTACTAACTACTGGAACCACTACCTACAGATGCAGTGGATTATTTAGTTGATATTAATTACCTGAAGTCATTTAAAAAAGAGTGAGACCATCTTTCTTGTGAATTTCCCACACGAATTAACAGGTAAAGTATTAGGACCTGCTTTATAAGAAGGCTCCAAAATCACAATACTCCTTTCTGACCTTCAAAACCATAAATCAGGGGAAAAAAATGACGGATAAACCCTACCCACCAGCAGGTAGGCATCACTTTACTGATGAGTTAACAATTAATAAGGCGGGGCTTATCTGTTACTTAACTTGTGGGAAATCACAAAGTAAAAATGAATTAACAATATACATGCAAATATAACTCATAAAGTATCTTTACACACACAAAAGACGCTACCTGTAACAGGCAGGCAGCCTAAATTCAGATTTAAAAATTCTGTGCTGGAAAGATGTGGGGCTGAGAAATTTCTGTCATCATTAACGGATCACAGATCGCAGTCTAACTACGGCTGTTCATCATGAGGCACCAAATGAAAACAGACTCTGCAAATCAAGTGAGAAAAGTTCATGGGACCAAGGAGAAATAACAAGTGCATTTATCTGCATAACCTGCCCTGTGTGGCCCCCCGTTTAATCTGTTGCACATGCTGACTGACAGCTTCAGAAACACGGAGCTACTGAAGCATGAAGACTTGGACAGCTTTTGGGCACAAAGAGGAGTTCTGCTGAAGCTTAACGGCACAGAGCACCTCCCACAAGGGCTGAAGTCGCTCCCAAGAGCCTCTCTGGCTATAGCTGGTGGTTTTTAGCTCTGAATTTCACTACACCTTGGAGAGCACAAAGCTGCATAACATCCTCGCTGTAAACCTGCAGGACTGAGTTAGAGCAAAATGCATTTTATTCAGTTTCTTTCCTCTCGCTAAGTGAAGGAGTAAGTGTAAACCTGCTTCCTGGAAGTTCACACTAAGACTGTAAAGTAGTAACATTAACAACACAAACAAAAGAAGGTACAAATTTACTAAGAAGATGTAGTGGGTTAGGATTTTTTGCCTTTACAGTGAGGATAGATATTTGGAATTTGTCTCAACAATTTGCTTAAGAGTCTAANAACTCATGGTATGGTGTTTGTAGTTTTTTTTTTTCTTTCTTGGAACTCAGATTTTCAACTGTTTAGGCTGGGAATCTTTTCTATCAAAATTGATGGAAACTCAAATAGGTTTCATTCTCTTTTTGAAAAATCACCAGGTGCTTGATGGATCCTCTAGGCATGAAATATGGCAGTTCAGTAGGTGACTAGAACTGATTTTTTTTTCCTTTTAAAATGGCATAAACTTGACTCCAATACAAATAAAAGCCAGCTCAAGTAGCATTTCAATTTAGCAAAGCAAAAAGCAAGTTGAGATTATTGTTATCCCACTAATTGGGGAATCTGGAATATGAACCAGAAATAGAGGTATACTTTGTAGAGAAAGTCTAGCAAACCCACCATGAACTTGACAAGGAAAACTGCTTGCACCTGTACTATGTACACAGCCCACTGTCTCCAATGAGATGGTCCCAGTACTTTTCTGTTGCTCACATTCTCTGTTATCCTCCAACACGGAAGACATTACTAGGAAGAATGAAAATAGGGCTTTATTTCTTGGTGATGGGTCACTGCATCTCTCCAGCTGAGGTTACAATCCCCATACAAAACAAATATGTGTCCTGAGGCTCGTTGGAGGGGATGTATAACAAGCCACTCCAGGAAAGAAAGTGAGCAAGGGCACCCTTGCAGAAGGCCAGACAGAAATTCCTGCTAAGTATGCAGAAGATCAGCCCTGGGTTGATCACATCACCCAAGAGCATGTGCTGCAGACAAGGAGAGCTGTGGCTGAGCAGGATCAGCTCTTCTATGCTGCTGTAAGGGTGTCCAGGTTCTTGTCCTATCTCTCAGTTCTTTGTGATACTTTTTGATGTCTTTTACTTTCTCCATGTTGTCAGATTAGGACCTTCCTTTTTGATTATTTTTACTTCTCCTGTCATCCTTGTACACCCCAAGTGCTGTGCAAGAGCACGCCCTTAGTTCAATGAAGATTTTGCCACATGCACCCTTCTTTTTGGTCAGGAACATAAAATGCGAAAATGTAAAGTGAAATCCCTAAGTTTTTTTTTCATTTTGTTTTTTTTGGTTGGTTGGTTGGTTGGTTTTTTTTGTTTGGTTTGGGGGTTTTTTGCTGTTCATTGGTTTGTTTTTTTTTTTTAGAGCAAACGAGCATTTTTATCTTTCCTTACACTCCGGAGGAGTTTTTTTGTAAACACCAGTAAAAATGCTTCATGATGCTCCTTCAAGTGCCTTCTTAAAACCTTTCTTGCCCTAATGCTAGGAACAAAACTTATAATGGTAAAACTGCTGCAGCAATGATTTTACTGCCACTCAACGTTGATTGATGTTGTGTCACTGATTCCTTGTACTCTCCATCTGCCTTTTTCCATCTGTCTCTTGTCTTGGATGGCAAAGTCTTGGAAAACAGAACTGTATTTTTATTCTTTGAATAGCACGCTGCATCTCCTATCATACTCGTTCTAGGAAGAAGAAGAACAAAAGGAGAAAATGTAAAGACATGAGAGATTTGTATTGAGTAAAACAAAGACCCAGCTAAGCGAGGCTCCTGCTCCAACAACAGCCAGCAGCTGAGGAATAGAGCAGAACGCAAAAGCAGACCCAGTGCTGGCATCCAGATTTGAGCAATCTAAAGCTTTGGGAATGCCTAAAATAGAGGTCTTATTTTTGTTTTTAATATCCCTGTATCATGACCTTTCCCAATTAAACCTGCAGTGTTCACATTATCCTGTGAAAACGAGTTCCACAGCTTAATTAGGCCTTCTGTGAGAAAGTACTTATTTTGTTCATCTTATACCCCCTGTTGAACAATTTCATTCATTGCCTTCTTTGAAGGACTGTGGCAGCAATAGTAAGTAGCATCATCTAAGCAAGGTGTACCTAAGGCCACTGTACTAACTGGAACCCCACTAATTTTGGTGGAAATCTTTGAAAGTTCATGGCCCAATGAGGTAAGTTGTAATACGAGTTCATCTTCAAAAAATGCAGAGAAAATATTTGTTTGTTTGTTTTTAATGAACAAAGTGATGATTTAAAAACAAAAACAAAAAACCTGTGAAGGTTTCACTCTTGTGACTAAGAAAAATTAACTTTTTTTTTTCATTATGAATTTGGGAGCTTTGCAGGGATTGAAACTCAGACAAAGAAGAAACTATGAAAGACAAAAGATGAAATACAATTTGCAGTTTAGGATTCAGGTTTTTTGAGGGACCTAAATGACCTGGAATTCCCACTAAAAAAATTGTCATTGTAGTTGTACCTCTTAAAACAAGACAGATTTTGAGACTGCATTTTGATTACTTTATTGAACAGTACATCTAAGTTCATATTAATCAATGACTTCCACAATCCAACAAATTTCATCAGCTGGTTGTTAGGCCAAATGTCAGTTCTTTTCAAAGCTGCTTTATGGTGTAACTGTTGACATTTTCATCCCATATTACAGGATCCCAGGGGTGTCACCTCTCACTAATCACTACTAATGGCTATTTCAGCAGTTACAGGGGTGAACCTTTAGCTATCAGAGTTCTGCTGCATGCTGTTATCTAAAACCACAAAAAGTCTGTACAAAGAAACACTCTTTAGTGTTTCTGAAGTAGTGGTCTACGAGACAACAGCTCCACATTTCATGTTTTTAGCATGTTTTTTCACATTTTCTTCCCATTGGGGAATGCCTCAGGAAGTGATCCTGTCTTTATTATGATTATGAAAATACCTTTTTTAGGGGGAAACTATCTTACCTCTGATGAACGACAGACATCATTTCATTGTCTTGTGTTTGTATAACCCAACTTTATGAAAGATACTTCAGCCTCTAATGGTGAACTAACATCATTTTTCTGGTGGTGTTCTTTCCCCAGACTGGTCACTTCTTGCTTGCGGGTGCAAATTTTCATTTGCTAATTCAATATGATATTAAGGTAATTAATTAAACTGTGATATACTGTGCTATTTACACACCATTAAAAGTCAGGCTACTGTAGAACCTTGCCTATGAAGATGAAATAACATTTGTAATGCAAATGGGCTTAATTTAAAAGTCCACAAATTAAGCCTAAAAATAACTGAAAAGAGGGTATTATAAATACAAATAAGACTAAAAAGTAATGTAAATTTTATCGTGAGCCATTGACTGGAAAGCTTAAAAAAATTGTTTGGTTGGGTTTTTTTTCTAACAGATTTGCTTCTACATGAGTGTTCAGAGGAACTTAAATTCTTCTTAGTCAAACCCAGCATTTCAAAACATAAAAATAAAAGATCAATTTATCTCTACATAGAACTTCATCAGACACATGTGTTGTGAAAGTTAATAATCTCCTTGAAAAAGTTGCTTGTCTTTCATGTTTGTAAATTGTTCAGTGAAGGTCATAAGGGTATTCTTGACTTTTATTCTTAAAGAAGTGGCACCTGTCATTCATTTCTCTGTGCTGACCTCATGGGAACAGAGGATGTGAGGCAGTGTTTGAGGAGCCACAACTCAGTATTCCCACTGTTGTGCACCTTGTCTCACAGCAGAAAATGTCAGCCAGTGCCTGTGTCACTCACCTCAGCCCCATCACTCTCACACACACCTGGGCATTGGTGGCCTCTCACATGTGGGCATATGTCCGTCCTAGTATATCCAGGAAGGCAGAGAAGTTAAAAAAAAAAAAAATCTTGGTTAATCTCATTATTTGGTGAGCTTTGGAGCTGCCAAAGCAGGGATGCAGAGATAAAGACCTTAAAGGCCAAGATAAAATACATCTGGATGTGTCAATGGTGTTAAAATGTTCTGTATCTACACTACCTCATAGCATTTTATGAGGAAATAACAAGGTGGACGGATGATGGCAGAGTGGTGGATGTGGTCTACCTTGACTTCAGTAAAGCATTTGACACAGTCTCCCACCGCATCCTCACTGCTAAACTGAGGAAGTGTGGACTGGGTGATCGTGTAGTGAGGTGGGCTGTGAACTTCCTGTATAACCTCATCTAGGTGTTCCTGCTCTGGCAGGGGGGTTGGACTAGATGATCTTTCGAGGTCCCTTCCAATCCCTAGCATACTGTGATTCTGTGATACTGCGATATATGAGTGCATGTTGGAATGACTTCATCAGGAGTATTTGCCACAGTATTTTAAACATGCACCATCCGCCTATCACCGCACTCCTGTTTCTGTTATTGGGACCAAGCAGTTTAGTAGAGACACACTACACTCTGAAATCCTGTCCTAAGAAGTACCTGGGGCCTTGTGTTCCTTTCCTCGATGAGCACATTCAGAAGCATTCCTGGTGGTGAGAATACCTAAAGCCATATTCTTCTAAATAACCACCACAACTAAAGCCAAAATGTGACTCTTCTGCTCAGAACAGCAGGTATTTCAGATGAATCAATATTTCCGTAGAATCATAGAATAGTTTGGGTTGCAAGGGACCTTTAAACATCCTCTAGTCCACCCCCCCTGCAATGAGAGTACCCAAAACCACAGCAACATCCTCTCTATGAATGTGGGGTCTGGTAGTAATTGCTCTGCCAAAAGTAGTGCCATTAGAGCTGAAGACTATAGTCAGCGTCTGGCCCAATTAATATTTCATCATGTATGCAGTATGAAGCAGTTCCAGTCAAAGTGCAAGCAAGGGACCATAGCTGAGAGGTTGTTTATTTGCTCTTGGTAGACATCTGTGAATTAGTTCTGCCAATGCTCTGAGAAAGCAGATTGTGAGCAAACTCCGATACAAACATTTTCTGCTCATCCTGCATTTTATCTCCTCAGAATCAATAACGTTGACCGAAGATAAAGAACTGGGAAGGGACAATTAAAAAAATAATAAAGTGTCCATAGGTTGCATTGGGGAAAATAGTTGCAATATATCTGTGTAGAAGAAACTGAAGGCTGCAGAAGAATAGGACAAATATACAGAAGGCTGTTGTGAAATCAAAGGCTAAATAAATATACTGGAATTAAAAATTGTGGGAAATATAATTTGACAAAATTGCTTAAAAGAATACATTGAAATGTACCTAGATGTATAGAAATAATGGGTAGAATGGGTGGAAAAATCCAAACTAACTTTCAGGAATAAAATACTTGACTGCAGGATGGTCTCCAAAAAAAACCTGAAAGTCCAGTTTTATGTTGAAGTTGAACAAATAGTAGGCATGTTGTTGTTACATGAACCAAAGGAGAACAAGTCTAATTTCAACTCTGTTGAAAACACCAACACAAATTCTGTTTTCTTATTGAAAGTTTCACATTATCTTGAGAGAAATAGAGCCTTTTCCCTTCAATTAAATTTAGGTGAACATCTGAATGAAACATCACTTACTTTGAGTATGTCAAAATGAAAAAAATATTTAAAAAAATAAGTTTTTAAGAAAAGTCTTAAAAAATACAAGTTCTGGAGTGAAGAAACTGCAAAATATGTAATATTCCTTTTGGTGCACACAAATGAGATTTTGTATTTATATTTTTTATTTATACAGTTACTTAAGACTATTTCAGCCCTTAATTTCAGTTAGACATCTAGGCAAAGCCCTAGAAAATGCTCTACCAGAGGCAACCTTCAATAGATGGCTCTTACTGCTCTTTTCCCCCCTTGCTTTGCAAGGTGAATAGTTAGAAAGAGCAGTGTCTTTTATAGGCCACAAACAGAACATTTCAGCACCGAGGTTGTCAGAATGCACCTGTCCTGACCCTTACCCACTGTTGCACCCCTTCACTAGTGTCTGTACTAGTGACCTGTCCTGGATTCCTCTTAGCATTTTGCCACAATCGCTGCCCCAAGGTGCTGTGTGGTGATTTCTGCCCTCAGAACAGACATAATCACTACAGCCAGAAGCTCTCACTTATTAGTTCTTTCCTCTGCTTTCTTCAAAGATTTTAGATCATGTTCGCTTACACTAAGCAATTCTACGACCAAAATGTCAAACCTGAATGTCTCAATTGAGATACCTGAATCCATGCCTATAGAGATGTGACCTTGATTTACCAGCACACCTTTGTGAGCTGGTTACTCCAGCTGGTTTTGCTCCTTACACCCTGCCTGGGTATCAGTGCTGCTTACAATCACCTGGAAGTGGTTTCTGATGAAGGTTATGTACAACGAGGGTGGTAAAATACTAGAACAGGTTGCCCAGAGAGGTGGTAGATGTCCCATCCCTGGAAACATTCAAGGCCAGGCTGGACGGGGCTCTGAGCAACCTGACCGAGTTGAAGATGTCCCTGCTCATTGCAGGGATGACCTTTAGAAGTTACTCCCAATTCACACTATTCTATGATTCTTACAACAGGATCTATGATTGTTACAACAGGACAAGGGGTAATGGTTTTAAACTAAAAGAGGGGAAATTCAGGCAGGACATGAGGAAGAAATTTTTTATACTGAGGGTGGCGAANTGCTCATTGCAGGGGGGTTGGACTAGATTAGGTCTGACGGTCCCTTTCAACCCAAACTGTTCTATGATTCTGTGAGCTCATTTCATCTTGGTACCACTGCTTCTTTCAGATATCTTTATTTGCTGTTGTCGTTGTGCTATCAAGTTATTTTAGCTAGAAAAATTATTAGTAAGGGTTGTTTATGCACAAAAGATCTTTGGGAGCTGACTAGCCTGCTTAGCTACTCTGTTACGCTAGTTTTATGGAGATATGAGCCAGTTTCATTTGGTTTGGGTTTTTTTCAGCAAAGAAGGAACAAACAAAGCCTTTCCAAGCTGGTGATGATATGTAAATTACTTGGCACGACAGCAGATGCAGAGCAGTCGCGGGTGCCCAGGGCAGCCAGAGCTGTTGGCCAGGCTTCAACACAGGTTTCTTGAAGAACTGAGAGCAGAGAGACTTCTCAGCAACTAATGAGTCCTCCCTTCTTAGGGTGGGGGAGGTAGAAGGGGTAAACAGAGCACTTCTGTGTGATCCTGCTGCAGCACAGAAAGGGTTTCATTGTCGTCAGTGAACACCAGACTGATGTGCTGGGGAAAGCACACTTTTCTTACCACTTAGAGAACAACTGTGTTTTCTGAGACAGCTTGATAAAACCCAGGATCATTCAGGCAGGTAAGGAGCCTAAAACAGTCTTTGCCCTCATGTAAAAGAAGTCAAAGAGCTGACTCAAACATAAACAGGAAGACTATTTGCATATAATTCTGGATTTCAAATAATCTAGGCAAAATATGAGAAACACAGAAATCAAATATGCCAGTCAAAGATCTTCCCAATACATTTATGACTGAATATGGCACTTGGGAGTGAAAAGATTCTGTACTCCTTCTTACTGGGTTTGGGTAGGTTTGGCCTTGGATTAATAACCATTTCTATAAATATGAACCAGTAATCTAGCTAGTTAAAAAGTGCTGCTGGGTGCGGGGTCAGGCTGGAGCCATCCCATCCCAAGTGCAAGTCATGTCCTGAGGATAAGAGTTAGACTTTTCTGCTTGCTGATACAAACAGCCCCTGAGCCCCAGACATCAACATGATCAAAATGGCTTAGTTTATCTCAGACTAGTTGCCTTCTGTTGAGTGTAAATCGCTGCCATCAATTACTTTAAGAATAAAGAACTACATAAGGATTATTTGTTATTTTTGGTGGGTCTGTGAAGCCAAGTGAAAGGCTATGATTTTTTAGAGTCAGCTAAGAAGGCCTATCCTCTGCTTGAAGATAGCTGGTGAAAATGTATAAAAATCTACATTCCACGAGAAAACCTTCGGCAAAATTATGAGATTCCTAACACAAGCTCCATTTATTTTTTCATGGACTTCAAGTTTTATAGGCAGAGTTATAAATTCATAATAGTTTTTCTGAGTGCTGAGACTTTTCACTTGGGATGGTCACAGTCACAACTACCATTGTATATTCATAAGAAGGGTTCGGAGTAGTTACAGCATTTGCACACATAAATTCAAGATATCTGTGTTTTCCATAAGTACATAGTTGCTTAGGTGTCCCTGTTCTGCATTTAAATTATTTTAATCTTGGCTGACCATTTTTACCACAAATTATTCCCTATGCAATTTGCTATTTCTGATCAAATTTTGAAAACAAAATTATTGACTCTGTGCTGTGTAATATCAACAGATATGAAGCAGTTCAGATGCAATCAAACATTTGAACTAAAATTAAAAGGAAAACAAGCAAAAAATCTGACACAAAATCTGGATAGCATGTCACAGAAGTGAGACACCTTTAAGACCATGGGAAGCGTAATAGGCTAAGAAGACAGTGGGTTAAAGATATTATATGTCTTTCCAGGGTAGGAGTTGTTCTTTTTAACTGGTATTCCATGGTCTTTTACAACAGCCTCAGTTCTTTTCTTTCCTGTCAGTGAGGGATGGGATAGACAATGTATTAGCTCCCTAGATGAGATTTCTCAGCGATAACTGCCTGACACTGCTCCTATATGTTCTGAAGCCTAGATGACCATTGGCATTGTGAAAGGACATATAACATTGAAAGAGCAAGAACAACTCAGGTCATTTCCTGTCCACAAGTCAATATATGTCGCTACCTGCCTGGACCTTCCTTAACCCCAGCTCACAATGATTAAATTCCTGGTGTGAGTACTGCGGTGTTGTAAAAGACCGTGGAGTGCACGTAAATGCCAGTACAAAACCCTTCTTGTCTCTCAAATCCATCTACCATCATCAGTCCACCAGCTTCCCACACCATGTGACTGTTCAGCTATACCACAGTGCTAATCCTAACATATGTCCAGAAACCTAGAGGATCATTCCCCATTGTAGCAAACAATAAAATGCAGAAAGATCATCTTTCTATCCACAGGGGACAATTAATATCCAGTAAGCTACTAACGATGGAGGTTGCTATATCCTTCAGCCCTAACCCTCACTCCAACCAAAGCTGGGAACCAACACAGCAAATTTCTCCTATAGTTAGGAAAAAGGATTGGATTTACTTCTTTACTAGGTTTTCCAGGGCCTTTTATGGCAGGGTTACATTCTCTTGATTCTGGAAATTTACTATAGGGTGAGGTTAGGGTTAGCAATCCGGGTGGCTAGTGGATTCTGGGATATTCAATAACCCCCAATAATGTTAGATGCTATTTTTTTAAAATTTTCACCTTTATTCCTTTGCAAGCTACGTGACAAGACTGACAAGGGGTTAGAGCCAAATAGATGGATAATCAACGTAACTGAAAATCCAACAATTATTCCAATAAGACTGTCAGTAACATTATTGAAAGGACTTTATTATTAGTTTGCTTCATATCAAAGAATTAATACAGTTAAAAATAGATAATTTTTGATGGTCTGATCCAAACTTCCTGTGTCAACAATACATATACTTTATATTTTAAGTCTCAGAGCTGTAAAGCTAATTTAAACATTTCAGGCTACAGACTGATGCTATGCTATGTTATGTTTGAAAACATTCTGCTTATGTTCAGTAAAATACATTATTTTCTAAATCTGCAAATTCACCAAGGGTGAGATCCATCCAGCAGTATCTAGTATATATATACACCCTACCAGTTAATCTTCTTTATATCTGGCATTTACTTGTTAACGAAGTAATAAAGTAATTGATCATGAAGTTCCATTTGTTTGGGAAAACAGAAATATTTTCATGTAAGTCTGTTACTGAAACTGATGAAATAGTCTATTGGAATGAACACAATTTTGCAAACATAGATGAAACACTGAATTAGAAGCAATTACAATACAGATAATCTGAATAGACAGCACATCTACACAACAAATTCAGAGTAAATAACTTCTGTTCAGCTTGTGACTAATGCTTCCTCTTTCACTGTCAATCTAGAATGCTATGGCAAACTTTTGAAAAATTAGAATTAGAGGAGGTTGTTTAAATAACCCAAATTAATCCTGAAAAACAACCAATGTCAGGTTGGCAACTAAAGTGTCACTACAGTCTTGGATTATTTCAAGGCTGTGTTTGCACATGGCCCCATCCATACTGTTTCTAAACCTAGACATTTGGGGTATCCAGGGTGGACACCCAGGTACCAGACATGAGTCAGCTCTGGACAAGATGCAGGGTTCCTTGGTTTGGTCATGACCAGGACCACACTAAACACTAGCTCAAGTCTGAAAGCAAGGTAGTTGCAAGATTACACCTTCCCATGTGAACTGATGAACTTAGGGCTCTATTAATTTATTGCTTTCCAAACCACACTCCATTCCACACTTGCAGGCATACTCGAGATGCAAAAATACATAATTCTGTAGGAAAATGCTCTCTCTTGTATATCAATCTCCAAAAGTAAAATGGCCATGGTATGTATCTGTTTGCGATTAGAAGTGTGTTGCTTACAAGTAAGTGTTTTTAACAGAAATCAATTAACTCCTTTCACCCTAATTTCCAGCTGCGAAAAGTCACTGTAGTGCAGCAAACAGCTCTCTGTACAGGAATCAAAGAAATTTATTTTATATTCTACAAACCTGGTGACTGACTAAGGAAAGCCATTCTACATGCATGTGCCTCAGTTTATTCCTCCACAAATGGCAATAGAATCATAGAATATTCTGAGCTGGAAGGGACCCACAAGGATCATCGAATCCAACTCCTGTCCCTGCATACGACAACCCCACAGTTCACACCATGTGTCCGAGGGCATTGTCCAGTCTCTTCTTGAACACTGTCAGGCTTGGGGCCAAGACAGCTCCCTCGGAAGCCTGTTCCAGTGCTCCATTACATGTTCCCCATTCCATGTTCCACATGCTCCACATGTTGGAAGCTCAGAAAATCAACCAGCTTCCATTTAAAGTGAAGAGATTAATAAATACATGTTTAAGATCTATTTGCCTCATGGATTTTAAGTCTTTGAGAATTGCAGCCCAATGATTTTTCTCCACAACCTTCTGTGAAATATGAAATATTAATAAATGTCAAAAAAAAAGAGAGAGAGAGAGAGATAAAGGCAGTGGAGATGCTAGAGAATAGCATCACTGTCAAAGCTAAAGCCTTATCTCTCTCATTTCATGTTAAAACACTGACTGATGGCAAAACTGTTTGAGAATATTATTAATTCTTAGTTTTCTCTAGATCTTTCTCTGGATGATAATATTTTCAAACAATCCTCTACATATTTCTGGGAGTTCTTAAAATCTCCACTAATCTCATTTTTATTAGTTTATGGCCTATTACGTTTCAAAACACCTTAGTCCAGCTACTAGATTTTTCCATACAAATAATCCTGTTTTCAGTTCTATTCTGAAGTAAATCTATTGTGTTGAGCTCTAGGTCTACTCGTCTACTATGAATTTGACATGTTGACACTTTCTCTGAAAATCCCACTGATGTTCGGGGCTTCATGCAATTTTCATACATGCCTCAACCTGTTAAACATTTTGAGAATGCTGGAAGTATGAATGCATCCAGGCTGGGTAAGAATGGAAGCCTTACTGAATTCCCTTTAGTTGTCTGTTTTAACTTAGGTGATTGTCAAAAAAAAGAATTCCTCAAGAATAATAAAAATGTGTTGAAAAATGAGATACAATTGTGGGTTCTCTACAAATATAAGAAAAAATAACCTGATAGGTAGGTTAATAGGCACACATTTTACAGACAGGCACACAGCGATGGGTCAGCATGGTAGCCTCCCTACATTTTTGAAGAGGTCTCTCATTAGAGATGTTAGTTATTATCATTACCTACTTGTGCTACATAGCACTAGGAGCCTCCTGCTGACACTTCAGTACCATTATGGTAAACAGGAGCCCAGGGCAAGAGCGCTGCTGGCCTCAGCACATATCCAGCCTCAGTGGTCAGAGAAGAGCAAATAGTCTCATTTATCCTCATGTGGGCAGGGAGCAAAGGTACCCAAAGATGAAACAATTTCCTCTGCAATTTGGCAAGGGTTATCTGCAGTGGAGCCCAGCCTGGAGTCACTGCTCAGGAGGTACTGATCTGCCAGGAGGACCTGATCTGCCTCTTTCAAACTGTATCATGAGCCCAAACTTATAACTTTTTTTTTTTTTTCAGGTTATTCAATCCTGCACAGGGATACATGTGTGTTAGCCCTCTGAGAGTTGAACCTGGGTATCGGAGGAAGGACAAGTGCTGTAAGCAGAGTGTGATGCTTCAGGGAGGAGTCATGCTAGGGCAACTGTACATCTCCTGATAGCCAGGCCAGTCTGGGTCTTCTTTCATAACGTTGTAGTTGTGCTCTGCTGTAGTTGTGTTGTGGTTGTCTTGTTGGATTCTCAAAGACTTTCCAATAAGAGAGATAATTTCCATGACTTTTTAAATTCTGAGCGGAATATCAGAGGTACGCGGTGTATGCAGCAACTGTGTCTGGGATAGATACCTCAAAGTTTCAGTTTATGGAAAAATCTAATTGTCTTTCTTGCTGGCATTTCACTTATATTTGTTTCTCCTTTTAGCCTGCTATTAGAGACTTCTGGAGATAAGGAATGCTTCCCAAAGAAAGACAAATGAGGTAAGTTACCAAATTAGTTCATTTCAGATGCTTTTGTTCAAATGACAGCTCAAAAGGACAGCAGGCTAAATGACTCAGAAACATGAGAAGAATTTCAGTACAATTTGTTATCTTGACACCCATTATATAATCTTTTTTTTGGTACTGTACTTCAGAAACTGCCTCATTAAATAAACTTCCAAACATTTCATTATTTTTTTTACTTAAATCTATTTTTAGCAGTTTCTTTTTTAACTTGTGAAGATTCATCTTTTTGACAGACATCTGAGGCAAGTTCACAGGACTTTTGCACACATCTTCATCATACGCTGCATACACAAGAGAGGCACCTGTTTCAGAACCACTGCTTTAATAGTTTGTGACAATTTTTGGCCCCTATGTTTTTTTAGATTCAAGCTCTGCTGACATATTCGAATGCATTGGTTTCTCTCACATATTTGTCTTTTGATTGCGGCTATCTCGGGTCTGGTAACTGGCATAATTTTTAGTTTCCCTTTTCTCTCCCTGTCAAGGTCAGATTTTGTGAGCCAGGCTGGCAGAGCTGAGCAGCAACACCTTATTTCCCTGTGCCTCTGCAGCTTGCAGGGCATGCAGGCATTAAAAAGAGAAAAGTCAGAGCTGCCTATGAGTGACAGACCCAGATCTGAAACTCTTGACTTCTTTTATCCCTGCTGTTGGAACTGAAGCAAATTGGACATCAACTTTATCCACAATTAAACAAGAAGCTGAAATCAATAAGAGCACAAATGGAAACTGCAGTGATGGCCTAACACAAAAAGATGTTAAGGAAGCCACTACAAGTCTTGACAGCAGGAACAGAGATCAAAAATCTAAATATAATAATGGTTTATTCCTTTAACCAGATAAAAGCCTATTCTGTGTTTTGTTAAAGTGTTTCATTTTCAGACTAATTTATTTCACCATTATTAAAAAGTTAATGGGAAAGAAATGTTGAGCATATGTAATAATATGACTGGCACTGCGTCATTAATCGAGTAAGCATGTTTTTGCTTATCTTACATAAGAATGACTGCAGTGGGTCAAACCATCTGCTTTCCAGTAGTCGTCAAAAAGCCTGCAGCACTGTATGAGAGCAGGACAAACATATATGGTATTTTTCTGATAGTTCCCCAAGATCATTAATACTTGCAGCTCAGGCACTTCCTGAGCTGGTAGCAGTTTCTATGAAATTAGGAACTCTTGATGTATTTCTCTTCTGCGGACTTTTCCAGCCTCTCCTTGATGCCATGTAAGCTTTTACTGTCCATAACTCATGGTTCTGCCTCTCAACTCTCGTTTGTTTTGAGCTTAATTGTTGTCAGCCCCCTTCAATGTACCTGCTGCCATTATCAGGTGTCTTAGGGAGCTACAGTGGCAAAAACTCTGGAATGTAGCACTTTGAGAGGAGTCTGTGTTTTTAAACTCAGGTCCCAAGTGAGCAAGTGAGAGCTCCGTCTGTTCACAAAAATGTCTGAAGAACATTAAAGCGCATATGTGTTACTGAGGGGAAAGAGGTTTGCTCCTGTGATCAGAACTGATATGGTTAAATATAACTGTAACACCTCTTCTGCTCTTTCTGCTGGGTTCAGTGTGCCTCTAGTCTCATAGTTGGGGAAAACAGATTTTGCAAGGATTGTTACATTTAAATAAACATTTAAATTGTGATAATGCTACAGCTATGTTATAACCAGAAAAAGATTAATTCAACAACGTAATAGTAAAGTTCACATTGTTGCCTCTGCAAGGAATACTACATGTGGACTTACCTAGGGAAAAGAACAGGGAAAGGGGCTGAGGACAGTGGGTCTGTACCTGTCTCACTGCTGCTCCATGGGTGACCCCTCTCTCTGTAAGCCCCTCTGCAGCCTCCCTCCACTGAGGAAATCAACCAGCTGAATAACCTGGTCGTCAGTCCCATAGGTTTTTTGGTCAACAGGAGGTGGCAAAGCAGCACCACTGAGGACCAAGCCCAGGAGCTGCAGGGGCCAACCCTTCCCCTCCTGCCTCACCAGCCAAGGCTCTGGGGTGCCTTATGGAGTGGTGAGTGTCACCAGGCTCCTTCAATCCCAGGTATCTTTTGTGTTTGTTAGCCAACAAATAATTGCTTCATACTTTTTGGTGTGCGTATCCTTCTTGTACAGTCTCCTTATGCAGAGCTAAAGATGCCCACATGACTCAGATGAAAGGTAGTGATACTTGTTACGTGTCAGATAGTTTCGTCTCAAGCTTCTTGTATTTTATCAAAACTGAAGGAATGCACACCGCTTCGTAACTTGTAAATGTTATTGAAACACCACTGCAGTCTGATCCAATGAGAGAAATCAGAAAGTGAGATGAAGGTGTAGGTTACCCAGTTTTTCTCCTTGACCACCAAAGAGAATATTATTATAATATTTAGTATATTCACATTCTTCTTGTCCTTATTTTTCTCACAACGTACCTTCCACTGATAAATCTAAGCTTTCTCAGAAGTAAGAATGGATGTTGCTGCTGTGCTTAGATCTAAACCAAAAGTCTTTCCCTCCCATGCAAAAACTTTTTCTGCAGAGTTGAGCTTCTGCTTTGACTTTCGAAATCCACAAGACGGCCTCTAAGACAGCCATTTTAGTTGTAGCTCAGAGGCTCACCACAGAACCAACAAAAAATATGTGTTTATTCTTTATTGCACCTTTTGGTTTTAGTCTGGCAATCTCAAATATTATTTATAATGAATTCTTATCCTTATATTCTTCTGTATGCACAATTCAAAAATGAAAAAAAAAAAAGTAAATGTTGATGACCTAAAATAGGGGAAGCTTTGTCATACTCTAGTTTTTCATTACAACCATATTTTTTATAGAACTACAGATTTTTGCAAGGGAGTTTAGCTCCTGGAAGACCGGGTAGTAGGGCAGTCTGTTCTGGGTTATATCCCACCCTCTGCATTGCAGAACCACAGTGGTGTGAACATGCCATAACGAGGTTCAGCATGTGCAGTCTGCAATGTGCAGTGGCATCTTGCACTGCATGTAGGATGGTTGCTGTTGTTCCAACAGGCAGAACGGAAGATTTAATGCTTAAATACAGCTTTGATGGACAAAAAAAACCCTACAACGATTAGCTTTCAGGCTTTGACAAGACATTTATACCAGCAAGATGTAGCAGCAAATATCAAATTCAGTTCTCCAAACATCTACTTTAAAAAAATCTTCTCAGACTCTTGAGTCTCTTCTTTTTTATTAATTTTGTGCAGCTCCTCTGACAAATTCAGTTTTTAACAGTCATTTCAATGCATGGCAATGTATAAGGCACTGATGAAAACTCCAGGAGTCATGCTTACTTACTGTGCTGGTAAGAAAGTGGTTTCTCTTTCTTCCTATTTTTTAAACTTCACAGTTTCTATTGCAGAGAGATTACCAACATGAATGAAAACTTAATGGTGGGCAATCAGATGTAAGGAATTCAGCTTTTAATGTACCACATCGGAGACAGAGAGTAAGAATACAGATCCCTTTGGGCATCCTCGGTAGCCAAATCATTAGTCTAGTCCTGCAGGCTTACATGTTTTGCTATATGTATATACAAATAACTAGATTTTTGTAAAGGTTAAGAACACTACTAATATGCTAACAACACATTGAAACAGCTCGTTCCTTATTTGCCACAGCTAAATTGCAGTGGTGTTTCACTTCCCTTATTACTGTAGTAAGTAACATGTTTTCTGGAAGAGTTCTTTAAAGGTGCTGATTAAAGAGAAGAGAAGGAAATTCAAAAGGTAAAGTGAAAATTTCTCTAGTAATTTAGTTTTGTTACCAGATAGTGGTATTGAAGGATGAAGCTCTTTCTAGTAGTGCACACTTATGGACTGTGCGGGACTTAAAAATAAATGCTGATAAATTCAAATGTGATTTAGGGTTTTGGACAGTTGATTTTCTAAAAAAATACTGGGATTTATATGGAGGGAGATTCAAAATCCTCCACCACATTTTCATCTAGGTGGTTCCTCAGATGGTTTGTGATTGGAAACAGAAGGAAATTGTAAAGAGGAGATCTGAAAGAGACATTGCTAATAATGTCTTGTGGAGATGCTGGAAAACAGTAATTGAAGTTCTAGCTACTAAAAGGACAGATTGCTTAGTGTGACACCCTGTAGAAGAGAGACCTGCTCTGACTTCACTACTGTGAAGCACGGCTTCCCGACAGACCATTGCGTCGGTGGTGGAGACTCCACCAGCACCCTCTGGGAGCTGCCCATGTGTTGGTTACCCTCCCTCTGGAACACAGCACCTTGTTTATAGCCTGAATTTACCTGATTTTAGTTTTCAGACACCAGCTGTTCACACATTTCGCTCACTAGATTCAGCAGCTCTTGTCACAAGCCAAGGAAAAACGGAAACGACAATCTCCTCCTTCCAAAGCTTTCTGAAGCCACTCAGCACAAGTGCTGCTCCTCCAGTCCTGACCCCTCTGGGATGGATCCTGCTGTCCTTACCTCCATCCCAGGCATTTGCAGCTCCTCCTGTCCATTACCATGGTCCCTGCAGTAGGTATGGAGTAGGACCTGGTCCTCTGCTCTCACAGAGCTTTCTAACCAGACAGCTAAGGCAAAGGACTGATATTTAGGACAAAGGCTTTTGACACAAAAAGTATAAATTTCTGTTCTGTTAATCCTCAGCTTCAGGGCTATTTCTCCTCCCCTAATGCAGGCTGGTCCCTCACTGCCATCATCAGGGGTTTAAAAGGAAATTTTCATCATCCCATCTGAACTAGCCAAAGCAAACTTGAGACTGCTGTTCCTCACTGTTTTGCAAAAACACGGTCTAGACAAGATGGGCCAGCACCCTGTCCAGCTGAATCTTAAAAGTGTCCAATGTTGGGGAATCCACCACTTCCCCTGGGAAATTATTCCAGTAGCTGATTGTTTTCATAGTGAATTATTTCCCTCTTGTGTCCAATCAGAATCTCTCCAGGAGTAACTAGTACCCATTTAACTCCTCCATGGAGACAGGATCCAATTTGTCCGTGGAGACACATGTACCCTTATTTGGCCTATAGAGCAGCTTCTGAGTTACATTTAATGTCTATTTGATATTATGGAACTGATTATTCCCTGGGTTTCTAACATTTGGCATGGCCATTATCAAAGCTTCTACTCATGTGTTTCAATTCACATTCTCTTTAATTCCTTCTCCTTGGTATAAAATGAATCAGAAAAGGATGTGCTCCATCTCAGAGAAGAGTATTTAATGCAGTTTAACAGGACAGTAAGAACTACCTTTGTCCCGGAAGGAAGGAGTGGATGAATGAAAACTCATACTGGAGATGAGACAGAGGACACAATAACTGGCCTGGTTAATAATGCAGACATACTGAACAGAATGCTCTGGACAGACACCAGGTCCAGAATATAAGTTTGTACCTCTCTAGAAAAGTCCAAAAGCATTGCCATATGGAGAGGTTAAATCACACCCAGCCCACAAAGACAATCCTGCTTTATGGCACCAGTTACCTTCCCAGGAACATGAGGAACTCACTGATTTAGCCCTGGTGTCTGAGTTGCCCATGAAGTTAATGTATGTTTGCTTAAAAGCATAAAGGACTCAGGTGAAAAAAATCGCCCCTTATATTAATTCCATGTGACTCCCCAGGGAGGACAGAGAATTTAGACAAATTAACTTCATAGCACTGCACTGATTTCAACACAAAACATTGTCATACTACCTTCCTTTTTCGTAATAACCTAATGTGTAATGCCCTGGGCTTCCGTTCTACTGCTGCAAGGTGACGGCACAGCACACAGGAGACAGCCTGGCTGCACCCACAGTGAGCTCACCCAACTAGGAAGGAGCAAACCTGAAGGATTTTATTCCCAGAACTGTAACGTTCTTGTTCCTAGTCATGCACAAACATTTCCTAGAGAATAAGGTCTCAGATCTTAGACCATCTTCATCTTGAGCAAGTACCTTCATTTGGGGATGACATTTGCCACTGACGTTGCTTTGGAGGGCTTCCCCTTGACTCTGCAGCAGCAGTGAGAAGCCTGACTTTCCCATACAGGTAGCAGAGAGAGGCAGCTGCTCAGTAAATTGGTCTAAATTGCCTTCTGAAGGCTTTTAGAGATGTTTTCAATGCTTATATGTGACACTTAGGCTTTCCCCAGGCTCTCACATTTAGATGTTGCAATTCTTAATTCCATGCTTCTGACTTAGTCTGTATCTGATTCTTCCTGCAACACAAATGAAAAAAAAAAACAAACTAAAAAACTTTTATTATCAAATGCAAAGCCAATTCAGAAGCTAATAGTTGACCTTTCATGGGGGAAAAAAAAAAAAAAAGTATTTCTTTATTAATCGAAGTATGAGGGCTAAACTCAGTCTGATGTCTTCTCAAGACACGCTCCCCTGTGGGGTCCCACCAGTGAGATTGTGCTGCTGGCTGATAAACTCAGCCTCTCTTGTCTTAGTTGTCCTGCCCTGGAGGGATCTGTGGAGGGAACCTCAGAGACGAATCAGTTCCACGCTGCAATCAGGAGCAGAGTGCTGAGGCACAAAAGAATGCATTTATGAAAGCTTCATTATGAGAGTTGGATATCTCTTGTTCTGCTGCCGTTGAGTTTACTGGTCCAGAAGGAGAATTTCTGCATGCTGTTCTCTTTGTCTAGGACAGTCCTAACTCAGGACAGCATCCAGCTGTGTTTGAGTATTCTACTGAACAATTTTTAATGCAAAAGCATGACTATGCTGACTCCTGGATTTGGACCTTTCTGGTGTTAAAGTAAATGGAAAATCTGCACAATGGAGCTCTAATTTTCATAAAAAATAGAAAAGCGTGTTTTCCTTTTGTACTTTTCTTCTTCAAAGTGCTTTCAAAATATTAATTAGTTAATCCCATGGTGACTCTGACATTCAATTTTTTCCTACAATAATGGTAAAAACTTTCTGTAAATGTTAATGTAGCACTGAACTTTGAAAATGTAGAGACTGTACTGGAAAATGGGGTATATTCTGTCCAAAAAAAAGCTCTGTCTGAAGCATAAAGTGTAAAGAATGAAAGATTATGCATAATAATGTTGTTCAAAGATACTTAAAGGTCAGACATAAATTTTAAAACTTTCCCCTTCTGAGGAGAAAAGTGTTTCTCCTTCAAAGTGTTGTTATCAAGTCCTTCTTAGGGCTTTCTATGATCCAGACCTTCCATTTTTCTTGATTGTGTTGAATATCATCCAACTTCAATAATGAGTGTTCATTATATTGACTCAGTGTTAGTGAAACCCTCCTGTAGCAAGAAAAACAAAACAAAACAAAACAAACACAACAAAACAAAACAAAATAACCACTTCTTCACTTTCAGATCAAGTTTAATATAGTCAAAATTCTAATATACTCAGAGTAAATTACTGGAAGTTGTCTTATTCTTTATCCTTCAAAGGGGTGCAGTCTGGAGGAGCACCGAGAGCCCAGCTGGAGCCAGTGCAGGTACTCAGACAGACTCTGGTTTGCTTTCCTGGGACTGATCCGTCAGTGACTCCAGAAGGAGAGCAATACCAATGGGCGTTTGCCAGTTGCTCAGCATTTAGGGCCAGAAAGGAATTTAGCACGACCCAGGTGGTGATGAGCAGATGCCACCAGCTTTTGTTTTCACCTGGAAGTATATTTGCTGGGCAAAACCTCACTCAGTACCATAGAAACCTTCTCTTCAGCAACAAAACTCAGACACGATGACTGAAAAAAATATAAATGCAGTAACAGAAGACTTGAAACTACCAAAGCAACCAACCAAAAATAAAAACAAGGACTCTTCTCCAAACAGGCTGGGCACCCTGGGGAAACTGGAGGGGTTTCAGAATTTCATTAAGGGCTTTGTTTATGGAAAGTACTTAACACCCCGTACCCTGGGCCTCTGTCAGTCCATGCAAACAATTATTTCAGAGCATTAATTAGTGTTTTAAAAAAATACAGTGAAAGGCAAAGCCTTACAGTAAGCAGTGATCTTGCTCTGACATCCTCTGGTGTAAATGAGGAGTAATCCCACTTAGCTCCTGAGTTCATCCTGTAATATTCCCAGTGGAATTACAAATGGAGTGATATTATAAACAGCGTAAAACCAGAGAGAGACCCTGAATCACACCTTGTCTTTGTACCATGGGTGCTAAGATGACTCCTTGACCCTTGAGCTTTTGTTCCTTCTTAAATCGCCAAAGCGAACATAGGTAAAAACAGCCAAAAATCCGTGCCATGCACATCTGCAGAAACAGAAGCTGAGCACCAGACACTCCTAATGATCCCACTCCTTCAAGGAAGAATTAGGCACTTGAAAACTCTCAATGTGCTCTTGCATCTCCCCTCCACACCTGGCCAGTGTTTTCCCAGCAGCAATATGTGTCTGCACCTAATTTCTTTTGCAGGACTGTATGTGTCCTGAGGCGATATCCTTCCCCTGTGACAAGGATTAATTGGGCTCTCAGCTGAATAAGACTATGAAACTTGGCCTTGGTGTAAAGAAACTAGTATTGGTGAGCTCCTGTTTTCACTTGCCATAAATCTTTCATAGTAAATAAAATAAATCTTTAAAAAGCATGATGTCTGAGATCACTCTGATTTACAGCTTTTCAGGGGGAATTTTGTAGTGAGGGGTGCTGTCTGAGGAATACTTCCCAGCTAGTGTCTTCTCCCTCGCTGGCAAGCATAGCCAGCTGGCTGCATGAGAGTTTGCAGTTCTCTTCAGGACTCAGTCCTGCCTGGAAGGCTTCCGTTTAAATATTCACTTTTTGTCCAGTATACCTAATGACCATTGCAATTATTTAAAACTTACATACTCAATTTCCAACAACCTTGTGCCACCTTGAGATCGCTAGCTTTAATGAATGCAGAAAGAGTCAGTTCTGTATTTAAGCTTTTAAGTTTCACAAAGAGATTTGGGGACTGAATTTACCTTTCCCATCCAGTATAGGAGCATCTGCTCCAGGTTCAGGTACATTTTTGTAGTATTCAAAGATGACTCGCTGCTTTTGAGGCTATTCAGTGTTGAGAAGAAGAGGATCAGGGGCAGCAATTGCTGATGATTCTGCCCTAGTGGGTCCACACTCCTGCAGGGGTTCAGAAGGAGTCTGAGCACAACTGAGAAATGTTAACTCTTACAAGTGACTTAAGTTGTTCCAGAAACAAAACTGTCCCCACAGTCCCAGATACAGGAAGGAAAGCCCATTTGCCCATTTGCCCTGATTAACACAAGTCTCAATCTCATCACCTGGACAAACTGGATCCTCAGCAGACAGGTTCACCCTATGGAAGGCTCTGAGAGTTTTTGAGCCAACTAAGGAGAAGTGAATAAACAGGTGGTGTGTGGTCTCAGTCCCTTAAGGGTCACTGCATTGCTTTTGCAAAAAAAGGAAGCCAAGCAGCCTTCAGTATTAAAGTAATTTAAGAGGAAAAAATTACTTTCTCTGCCACAAGTTAAGAAACATGTTCAGGGTACAGATGTACATTTCGTACATAGGTAAGAAATAAACTCCTTCTGCTGTTGGCCTAAGTTACTGAGGAAAATTTTGTAGCTGGTGAGCAATGGAAGATATTTTCTTAGGGATAAAAAAGGATCGCCATAAATCAATCTTATATAAAGTGGCAAAACTTATAAAAACTGTGGCAAATTCCTAGAGACATGGGGACAAGGCAACGCAGCTGACTCTAGAAGACAGACTGACTCAGTCTTGACAGAAGACAACACATGAGTTAGATCCGAGAGCAGAGCAAATGATGCAGTGCTCTCCTCTCACAGAGCTGTATGAAATATTTGTTATGATTCCTCCTGTTGAATTAAGATGCTTTTTCTCTTTGCTGAATGGCTTTCAGCAGATGGTGTCTTCAACTTTTTTTCAGGTTTGTTTTTTTCATATTTATCCAATGAATGTACTGGATTCATGGGAGCTCTGAAGTACTGCTACGAGTTTGAAATATGTGCCATGTGATCACTCATCCAGATCATGGGGACTTGTTATTTTGCCCTAAAAAAACAGTAACTCAGGCAATGAAAACTCATGCTACAGAAAAAAAATAAAGAAAAAAGGAAAACCCTATAATTTTATTATATTTGGAGAACTGGTAGGTAATTCCCATACAAAAAAAAAAGGTGTGGACTAGATACTTGTCCTAGAGGAGAAGAGTCATTCTACAGATGACCTTTTTTACAGTATTTTTTCTTGTGGGAAAGAGGCAAGGACACAACTATGACAGACAGAGGCTTTTAAAACCACCAGACCCTCTTTGAGGATTTAGGATAAGTGGGGAGCGATGGGACCCACTTAACCTGATGGTTAATAAACGACTGGGTTTCTTGGTGAAAGAAGAACAGTGTCTCCCATATTATCCTTGTATCCATGTGAGGGCATTATGGCCTGGAAGGGTGGACAAGCAGATGGGTAAAAACCTGTTTTGACAGTTGGAAAGCAGTGGTTAATGGGTTGTGCTTCATCTGGAGCCCAAGAACAAGGGAAATAACACATAGATCTGTCCTGGCAACTGCCCTGTTTAACATACCTATCAGTGACCTAAAGAAGGAGACAGAATGCCCCTCTCAGTAAGTTTGCAAGTAGTATCAAACTTGGGGTGCAGCTGGGATCCAGTACTGTGTTGCAGGGAAGGCTTTCCCTTCTCAGACTCTACTGATCAACTATTCCCTTGCCCATTGTGATGTGTTCCGTGTTTGCGTCTGTGTAGTTAAAGAACGTTCCTAAAAGACCTTTCTTGCTTCCTTTGTTTTGAATTTTCAGGAACAAAGAGACATCAAGATGATTTAAGTATTAAAACCTTTATTTGTGTTAGTTAACTTTCCTCCTTCTCCTCCTCCTCCTAGTGGCTTTGAGGATTGCTCATAGGAAGATGAAAATGACAACTCCTTCCACATCTGGAAACTGAAGAGACAGATGACGAAGTGTCATTTCCAAAAAGCTTTTGCTTTTGTTCTTGATGCCCTGAAGGAAGAACTGCTGCCTCTTGAAACCAGCAAAACAACTTTCATTAAAAGGTTTCCCATATAGCCCTTCAACTCCCTAGGATTCACTTGGGCTTCTTTTGCCCTGAGGTCATTTTTTTTGTTCTTTGGGGTTGAGGGGAGTCAGTTTGGGGTTTTTTACTTGCTTGCTTCCTCCTCTCTTTTTTTTTGCTTTCTTTCTTCCCTTTTCATTGCCTGTTTTGATGATTTATGCATGCTGAGATGCAAGATGCTTCTGGGAATGCCTGTTGCTATTCACATGCCTGGATGAAAAACCTTTTGTGGGGAGTTGCTGAAGTTACTGCTAAAATAATTTTAATATTATGTTGTTCTGCTTTCCAACTTCAGTCATCTCTGATCCACTTGGAGGCATTATCCCTATCAAGAAGGCATTTCTGTTGCTTTGCCTCATTTCAGTTGAATATCCACTGTATTTTTTTTCTTTTTGGAGATTCAGGGACTAGAGATATGTGGGAAGAGCAATTGTTAGTGAAAGCTGATGCAAAAAAAGTTGTTGAGGACCTCAGCCTTCTCCATGTCAGTTGTTACCAGATCCCATCTTATTTATCAGGAGGGGTACAATTTATTTTGTCTGTCTTTTCTGACTAATGTACCTGAAAAAGCCCTTATTATTTTTCACTACTCTTGCCAAATTTAGCTCCAGCTGTGCCTTAGATTTCCAGATCACTCCTCTTTCTTTTTTACAACCTTTGCAAAGAAAGCCACTGTGACAGCCTTTGCATGTTTCTCGAAGGAATGTCCTGTTTGCACAGGGACTCCAGGCAGTTCCAGAGACACAGGGGGCAGGAAGAAACAGAGGAAGCTTCTCTGTGCAAAGATGGCCAAAGAGCTGCACTGTAAATCAGCTACTTCAGGAGGGAGTTTGCAGCAACCAGACAGCCTGTGCGACCCACCAGGGGCTCCCTTGACCAAGACATGCAGCTGACCATGACAGGACAAAGCAGACTCTGAAGCTGTGCCAGCAGGTTAAAGCAGACATAATCCAAATTTACCTCAGGAGGCCACATTTACAATCTGGCACCCTGTCCTGAGATTTTTGCTAACAGGGAATCTGACTTTGATGACTGCTTGGACTTAATTAGCTGTTAAAACTGTGATTTCAGCATTTAGACTTCCAAAAAAGTAATTCAGGACTGTGGTTCTTTACATTCTTGTATAATATACAATATAATATACAGTAATATACAATCTTGCAATGTTTGATATTTTTACAATTGCATGGATGTGGGACCATGATTATCCCATGTGTCTTTGCCTGGCTTGATCCATAACCACTCTTAGGTGGGTACAAGTGCCACAGGGTTCCCTTTGCCCTTCAGTGCCAAGGGACTGTGTGTGTTTGTACTTCAGGCTCTTACTGTCTGGCTTGGAGCAGAGTGACCCAGAGATGTTTGAGGTTTTCTCTGACTGTGTCAGCTCTCCCTGTTGGGTCACCAGGTATGGAGGAAGTATTCATTCCTGTGCAGTACAAGGCAGTGCACATTAACACACCCAGGAGGAGGGAAATGGGCGCAAATAAGAATAAATCATTCAATTATCTGACCAAACTTCTAAAACTACTCAGGGACCGGTTTGATTGTGCTGGGCTTTTTCACCATCATTTGATTTTTGTGAGCGTGCTCGGAGGAGTCAAAAGGTAACAGTCCCAGTCATGAGATCTGACAATGTTATGTGACATGCTGCTATTAAGCTATTGCAAGAATAAGAAGCAATTTTTTAATATAAAAATTGACTCTTCATGCTACAAGTCTTCACAGGCCCTCCCCGAAGTGTGATTTGTAGGGAACTATGTTTTCTGCGTAAGAAAAATTCTTGCAGCCTAAAGGGTGTTTTGTTCTCCAAAAGGAAACATGTTGCTTCTTCCTGCAAAATTTAGTCATAACACTTCTGATCTTCAGCTATTCTAAATAAGAAATCATTCACTATCTTGGCAAAGCCTGATCACATTTAATTCTAAGAGCTGAAAATCAACAGCAGTTAAAACTGCATTGTCTAGGTCAAGGCAATATATGTTTAAATGATAAACAAACTCAAATGTTTGAATTAAGCAGCTATATCTATCTAATCCTCTTTGATCTCCAAATTGGTTCTTTCGCTTCTTTTCTAGTGCAGTACAGAAAAACATTAGTGGACTCTTTAATCTGGCAGTTAAAAGCATAACAACATAAAATTACTTGAAGTTGATGTAAATAAAATTCAAGCTGGATTTCAGTGAACATTTTAAATAGTGAATGTTGTACCTTTTGATCACATTATCACTCATAAACTATATAAAAATATTAAATTATAGAGAGAAAATGTTTCATTTTAATTTTTAAAATGTAAATTTTCTGCCAGACTTTCCTATCCAGAATAGATCGTATTGCTGAAAAATGTTTTAAATGTGTTAAATCACATGAGAAAACAGTAGATCGGTCACTGCTAGGAAGATATTAGCTTATTGTTCATGTACTACTCAGCACGTCTGTACAGACATGGCCCTGCTACTGAGTTGCCCCTAAAATGAAGCTGCCATTGCCAGAAGATTTCACCATATCTAACCTTTTCTGTCATCTTCCCTGACTGGGCCTTGGAGGCAGAAAGGGATCGACACATGTGGAGCCAGAGGGTCTGTCCATGCTGTGCCCCCACGTCGCTGAGCTGGAGACAGGGTCCCTCCATGCAGGTCCACAGCCACAGTGGCACAAGGCAGACCAGGAAACACCAATAGACAACTGTACAGAGTCAAATGCGAACAGAATGGAGTGGAGTGGAGTGGAGTGGAGTGGAGTGGAGTGGAGTGGAGTGGAGTGGAATAGAATAGAATAGAATAGAATAGAATAGAATAGAATAGAATAGAATAGAATAGAATAGATTTCAGTTGGAAGGGACGTATAATTACCTAGTTCAACTGCCTGACCAGTCTGGGACTGCCCAAATGCCTCTTAAACACTGACAGGTCTGGGACACCAACCACCTCTCTAGGAAGACTGTTCCAGTGTTTGAACACCCTCTCAGTAAAGAAATGCTTGCTGATGTCCAGTCTGAACCTCCCCTGGCACAGCCTTGAACCGTTGTCATGTGTACTGTCACTGAATACCAGGGAGAAGTGCTCAGCACCTCCCTCTCCACTTCCCCTCCTCAGAAAGCTGTAGAGAGCAATGAGGTTGCCCCTCAGCCTCCTCCAAACTAGACAAACCCAAAGTTACCTCAAGTCTGTGGACTTCAAAAAATGTTCAGACCTCACAAGTTCAGGACTTTTTTTGCTTTCTGTGATGACTAGAAATGTTTACCAAGAAGGATTCCTTATGGGTGGGCATACCATTAAGGCCTGATGTCATTTGGATTCATCTGAGGTGATGGTCACACAAGTAACAATGCAGGCAGAATTGCCCATCATTGTGTCTTCTTTAGAAGTTTTGAAAGAATGAACAGTTACCGATAAAGGATGGCAAAATTTTGTCTTCTAGGGAGCCCAGCCATATTGCAAACACACTCCCCTTGTCAAGTCCATCAGCAGCTCCATGTGTGCTTATTCAGGCTGAGGAACTGCCATCACTCCTAGCAGTAGTTTGCTTTCTGTCTTCTTTATTCACAGCTCTTTACCGATTTCTGCAAGAGACAGTGGCCACACCTGTCAAGACTGGTTGCAAGTTGATTGATAACTGGCCAGTTCTTAATCTGTCCAACTGCTACTGCTGAATGTTTTTCATATTGGACTGTAACACTGTTGAATCTTCTTCTTGCTCCCAAAGAGGAATATATTTCTTACCAACCTGACGCCAGGCTATCTGTGCTCAGTCTCTTACACCATAGGGATTATTTCAAAGACCATGAAACTACAAACATATTGGAAAGATTTGTATAAATCGCAGATGAACAATAGTCTGGATCTTCCCTAGCAGTGAATGAGTTGCATTCCTGTGATGAATGCACATGCTTAATGCCAGCAACTGTTAAGACAGAAATATCATCATGCGGTAAACAGAGTGAAACATAACCACACACCGATCAGCTCTCTACGACAAATGTCATGAGATGAACAGAGTTCTGCAGCTGAGTTGGAGACTGGAGAAGTACGTGAGGATTTGCAACCCAGGCTAAGCAGCTACTCAACACAAAAGTGTATTACAAGCTTTAATTTTGGCATGTGTTCCTAAAATGTCAACATTTAAGATAACTTCACACCAAAGAAGACTGGATGCAGCTCACAGTTTGCAATGACCAAAAGCAGAAAGTTATTGACAGCCGTTCTGTTGGACTCATTAAAATACACTATTTTCAGCAGTACTGAACCATTCTTGTCATGTTAGAATTCAAGTAGAGACGAGTCAGAGATTGACTGTGCTGGCAGACTAAGGCATCTGTTGTCTGTATTGATGATCTTCTACAAGTAAAAATGTAGTGGCTAATCAAAGTGCAGGAGGTTAATATGGACGGCAGCACAGAGTGCAATAAGATGCTGTGGACTTTATCATCTTTATCACCTTTTAAATCATCTTTGTCAAGTCTTGGGAAATGGGAGAGGTGCCTGATGACTGGAGGAAAGCAAATGTCACTCCAGTCTTCAAAAAGGGCAAGAAGGAGGACCCGGGTAACTATAGACTCGTCAGCCTCACCTCCATGCCTGGGAAACTGATGGAACACCTTATCCTTGGTGCCATCTCAAGGCATATCAAGGATAAGAGAGTTATTAGGGGCAGTCAACATGGCTT
>VWYH01003614.1:0-108152 GCA_013399365.1 Pampusana beccarii | reverse complement strand
TCCCAAGTGGCCAGCCCCTCCTTCCATGATGTGTAAACTCTCCTCTTCCACTTGAGCTTGCCCAGCAGTTCCCTGTTTAACCAAGCAGGTCTCCTGGCTCCCTTCCTTGACTTCCTACGTGTCGGGATGCTCTGATCTTGAGTTTGGAAGAAGCAGTCTCTGAATGCTAACAACTATCTTGGGTCCCTTTACCTTCAAACACCTTGCTCATGGGATATCCCCTAGCAGTTGCTTGAAAAGGCCAAAGTTTGCCCTATTGAAGTCCAAGGTTGTGATTCTGCTTGGTATTCTGTTCTTGCCACAGAAGATCCTGAACTCCACCATCTCATGGTCGCTGCAGCCAAGGCAGCCCTCAACCTTTACTGCTTCAACCAGTCCCTCCTTGTTAGTGAGGATGCGATCCAGCAGTTCTCCTTTTCTAGTTGGCTCATCTACCATTTGCACAAGGAAATTATCATCGATGCACTGGAAGAACCTCCTGGACTGAGGCTGGCTGGTCCTTCCAGCAAACATTAGGGTAGTTAAAATCCCCCACGAAAACCAGGGCCTGTAATTGTGAGGCTGCTCTCAGCTGCAAGATGGAACTGTAAGCTAGAAAAGCCCTTACCCGCCTAGCATCTTTGAATAGATATTCACATTTCTGCAGAGTGTAACTCAGTTTCAGTTGTATTTTTTTATTCTCCCTCCATTCAAACAGTGTATAATCTATTCACAGGATCAGATCAGGTTACAAATCATGGCTTTCAGTCAGTGCCCATCTTACTCAGAGAATTTCAGATCCAAAGTTTGAACAGATTATTTTGCTCTAATTCTGACCAAATGCTGCGTACCACAAATGTCTGTGTGTCAGCGGTGTTTACAATGCTGTACATGGAGAAAATCTGCACCAACAGGGAAGTGACAAATGCTTTCAAGTAGAAAGATCTATTCTCTGGTCACCTTGAAAATCCACAGCAAAATCTGCCCAAGTTCTTCTGTTCTGAAAACTGAAAGCTAAACATTGTGAAGGATTTAAGGAAAATGTTAAGATATACACAGAACATTAACCATAGCTCATTATGATTTCCTAAAGCAAATTTTGAGATATTTAAATTAGATTGGATAAAGCAGATTACTTAGAATTCAGGAGTTTGCCCCTTCTGCTAATTTTGCGTGAACATCATCTGTAATGACACTTCAAATTAAGTTTAATTAATGCTCACAGCAGCCTTGAGAGTAAAGGGAGGATATAATAAAACAGTAGGAATTAATTTAAAATAAGATAAAATAAAACAATATATTTAAAAATCTTTAATACATCCTAACCTTCAAAAAATAGTAATTAAGACTGAGGTGACGGCACAGCAGATCACATGTTATCCAATCAAGCAGACTGAAAAGCCAGTTCTGTGGATATTGATCTCCTCAGGGCTCAAGCAGACAATTAAATGCTGTCTTTCACGAAGGATACGTGTATTTGGAAGGTTTACCGTTCAGCTGGATGACTGTCCCCATCGTGACCTTAGTACAAACCGGAGGCATTCCAAAAAGAAGGCACTCCATGTGCATTCCCCACATCTCCAACTGGTTTTAAAACTTTGATCTGCAAACTGTTGTGAGAAGGAATTGTTTATTTGAATATAGTTTCTGGAAGGTTTAATTCTTACTTCAGCCAAATGGATTTCCTTGAAAATGTTAGTTATAAGAGGAACCCATAAGGGGTTTTATACAGAGCTGGACTAGAGGCAATTCACAAAATAACAACAACACCACATATAGATTATGGTTTGTAATCTCCACATCATGTTTGGATATTTAGTATTGTTCTAAGGTACTCAATTATTTCCTCAGAACCTTAAGAAAAAATAAGGTTTAGATGATTTCCTAATGGCAGCAGTGCCAGAAAAGATCCTCTAGCTGAATGTCTCAGCCACAATACATTTGATAAAGGGCTGCATTTTTCAGTAGAACATAAGAAAAACCAAAAAATGTTAACCCTTGGTCCAGGTTTAAAGTCTTTGGGATTTGCTGCAGATACCACCAATTAGAAATTACATATTCTGCTGTTAATAAAGTAGAATCAAAATTAAAAGGTTACAAAGGTTTTAGTTTGCTCCCTCTGTGACAAAAGCCTCCCAGGTAAATGATAATTTTATTCTCTAATGTTTCAACAATTGATCACTTTTTCTCATTGTTGGATATCAAGAGGGTTACTTTGAAATGATCCAGTCCTCTGAAAAGAAAGAGTTGAGAAACCTCACCTCCGATGGCGATGCTTGCCCGTGAATTAGCACCATCCTACCCTCCCACTCATCATCTACACACAGCTGATGAGAGAAATGAGAATTACTTGGAGCAAATGGCATCACGGTGCCACCTGTCCAGTGCTCACAAGGTCACTCTGCTGTTACTCACTACCTCAGTGGCAGCCTGTGTTGAGAAGTCAGTTGTAACAGAATAAAGCAAAGCTTGTCTGAAGTACTGAGCATCGTTTCACATGTTCACAGTGGAGCTTGTTCACCAGATTCCCACTGTTAGTGGACACAAGCAGGTACTTTAAGAAAACAATTCATCTCATTGTGTTAAGTATCTTTATTAGAGCCCATGTTCCTCCAGATTAAAGAGATGCAGAAAGCTCAGTCTGTTGCAGACGTCAGCACCTGCAGACATGCATCCCTTGTCATTTGTCCCTTCTGTCAGGAGTGAAAATCAGTCAAAAAAGGCAAAAGATGCACACACCTTCAAAAGAGGCCAAAAAGTTGATGTAGGGAACTAGAGGTCACTCATCCTCACTTTAAAACTTCCTCCCTGGGGACTTTGTAGAGTGAGGTCTCTTGTAGAGAATTTCTAAGCACAAGAAGCAGCTGACTAGTAACAGTTGGCACAGATTTACTGAGGATAAACCCTGCTTGACCAGCCTGATTGCCTTCTGTAATAAAGTGACCAGATTTTTCAAGAGGAGAACAGTACGGAGTGGTAGAATCAAGTGCCTCAGCTTTAGCAAGGCTTTTGACACCACCTCTCACAGTATTCTTGCATTCAAGATCTGGCTTGGAAAAACAGGTGGGTAAAAGGCTGGCAGGCTGGTACAAAGGGAGCACCACAGCGGTCTCTGATGGTATCTGTCTGCTTAACATCTTTATCACAGGCTGGAGGAGGTGACTGAGTGTGCTCTTATTGTGCTTGGAGATGAAGCTAAACTGTGAGAAACTTAATGAAAGAGATGCCATCCAGAGGGACTGGGATAGGCTGGAGGAATGAGCCATGAATCATAGAATGTCTTGAGTTGGAAGGGACTCACAAGGGTCATCAAGTCCAGCTCCTGTCCCTGCACATGACAACCCCACAGTTCACACCATGTATCTGAGGACATTGTCCAGTCTCTTCTTGGACACTGTCAGGCTTGGGGCTGTGACACCTCCCTGGGGAGCCTGTTCCAGTGCTCCACCTCTGGACGAAGAACCTTTTCCTGATGTCCAACCTAAACCTCCCCTGGTACATCTTCCTGCCATTCCCTTAGGTTCAACAAGGAAATTCCCTTGAGATTCAAGAAGGAAAAATGCTGAGTCCTATCTCTAGGAACCTCTCCAGCAACTCAGGCTGGGGAATCACTGCTGGAGAGCCACTCTGTGGCAAAGGCCATGAGAGTCCCATTGGGCAGCAAGCAGGACATGGGTCAGCAACAAGTCCTGGCTGGAAAGATGGACAACAGCAACCTGGCCTGTAGGAACAAAGGCACAGTTGAATATGCATCATCATTAAAAGAAAGGTGAGAGGAAATGTGGACCACCTGCTGAGAATATGGAAAAGGCTGAGGTACTCAATGAGTTCTTCACTTCAGTCTTTACAGGTACAATATGCCTTCAGGAATCCCAAGCGGCTGAGGGCCGTGGGAAAGTCTGAAGCAAGGACAACTTATCCTCAGTAGAGGAGAATCCAGTTAGGTAACATTTAAACAAACTAGACATACATGAGTTCATGGAACCTGATGGGAGGCACCCACAAGGGTTGCATCAATGTCCATCAAGGCCACTTCGATTATCTCAAAGGTGTTGTGGTGATTTGGAATGGTTTCTAAGGAGTGGAGGAAAGCAACTGTCACTCTTACCTTCAAGAAGGACTAGAAGGAGGACTTGGGGAACTACAGACTTCTCAACCTTCTCTTAATATCTGGGGAGGTGATGGAGTACATCCTCCTTAAAAACACTTCCAGACACATGAAGGGCAACATAGTGAGTAGTCAGCATGCATTTACAAAGGGAAAGTCCTGCCAACCTGATAGCCTTCTGCATTGAAAAGATTGATTCAGTGGATGAGGGGAGAGCAGTGGATGTTTATCTCTGTTTCAGCAAGGCTTTCAACAATTTGTCATGTACTATCCCCACAGACATTTATCTAGTTGTACTAGAGAAATGGACTGTGAGGTGGATTGTGCAAACTGGCTGACAGAGTTGTGTTCAGGAGCACAAAGTCCAGCTGGAGGTCTGCCACAGGGGTTGATACTGGAGCAAACACTGTTTAACATCTTCATTAATGACCGGGGTGATTGGACACTATACCCTTATCAAGTTCACAGAAGATACAAAACCAGGAAGAGTGGCTGATACACCAGATGGGTGTGCTGCCATTAAGAGGGATGTGGACAGGCTGGAGAAATTGGACAAGAACCTCATGAAGTTCAACAAAGGGAAATGTCAAGTAGAACACTGAGTTGGCCGACTTAAACTGCTTTGTACATCCCTACTTCTGGCACACCCTTGCGCATCCATGTTTGTGGCTAGATTAGATGGCCAGACAGTATAGATCCAGGATTGCTTCTGCAGGTCTTCTGGATTTCACACATATCTGATTTATACACAAAAAACTTGTGTTTCACACTCATTCATGAGTGTGAATGCCCACATAATGGACCCGTGTACTAGAGTGCTTTTTTCGAATTCTGACAAAAAGAGTATTTAATTGTTATATCATCCTGTACGTGATTAGCTGATAGCAATAAAAATATGTGCCACCATTTCACTCAGATGAGCAGAATTTGTCTCCTTAATACCAAAGATAATCTTATTCTGTGCTATTAGTCCTTGTGAGCTCCTCTCAAGTTGAATACGCCAGCATATTTCAGTGAATGAGCAGATGCTTGGCTGCTGCTATGGTAATAAACTGAGATGTCAGGTTTTGTTCTTTCGGGGTTATAACCCTGAAACTGTTGGATTATTATCTTTAAATAGACTATTTCAGATTTTATGGGAAATTGTAAATGTTTTACTAAACAGAATGCAATATAGTCATTGCATGATACAATGAAAAATAAGATTTCTGGTATTCCTGTAAAATATATGGATTTATATATATGAAATACTAAAAGGCAGCAAATGTTAATAAGCGAATGGTGTTGTATTCACTTATTTTAACAGCAGAGTCCTGCTGGCCTCCTTTTGAGGTTCATTTTATTCTATTTTTCACAAATCCATTCATATTTCACAAAAATAAAAGTATGCAATCACGTACAACTTGCTGCCAAGTGTCAAGCAGGAATTCACAGGACTGCTGCAAGAGCAGTTCTTTGGCATCCCAAGGAACACAGGTATCCAACATCCCATGAAAGCAAAGGGAAATTTTCCTGTTGTAATGTGGAAAAGCTTGTGTGCATTCACATTGCGTTATCAGTGCAAGGGGTTGGGACAGCCAGCAGTTTGGCTGTCAGTGCTGGAGCTCAGCATCCCACCTACATGGAGGGCACTGCTCACACTGTTTGCGTCTTGGTCATCTTTCCTCTGTGAATATCTTGAGAGAGCAGGCAAGAGGACAGCCAAAAAAAAAAAAAAGGAAAAGTCACTATTAAGACAGTGAATGTTTGAAGGAAACCCTCTCCCCATTCTCACCTCTCTGTAACTGAACTGCATAGGGGTACTCTGGAGAGGGGAAATGGTGAAAATGAGAGTTGTCTCAGGATTAAACGACAGACAACGTGAAATGGAGTTTAATGGAATTAAAAAAAAAAATCACAGTCTGGGTCTGTGAGCATGGTGTTGCCATCAAAATAATCTGCTCGTGGTGCTGGTTTAAACAACTAGCAGAAGCATTTTGGTCATGCTTGACTGCGACACTATCCTGCCTAAGCAGGCAGCTCCACTGGAAAAATCCAAGCCCTTGTCCTTCCTTTCTCATACAGTGATGCACAGTTTATTCAACTTCTTATAGTTACTATTTCACTTCTGCTATTCTTTTCCCAGGCAGCATCTGAGGCTCCTCTCAGCAGACAAGCAGTGTTCTGCTTAGTGCCACAGAGCAGGAGCCCGGGCACTATTGCAGCATTTGAAGCTGTCAACACACAAGGGTTCATCTTTCCTTATTTTTCTGTTTGGTAACTTCATAGTGAGCCCACGCATTTTCTGTGCTGGCATTCCTATCAGTCACTGCTAATGAACCAGAAAAAAAAACCACCATGCCCATCTCTTTGCCCTTTTCCACTTTCTGTCTTTGGCTTGATGCTTGCATTGTGTTTCTGCGGAGAAGTGGTCTTTTTCTTTATGTGTACATCATTTCGTTATTTTATATTAATTAGTATAAGCCGCTCTTTCATGAAAAATTGCAAAAACCTTGTAACCTGGCTGCTGCACTTGGGCCATTAGTTCACTTCCAGAATGTCACTGAACTCAAGCAACATCTACACTGCATCCTCTGTCTCGTCTTTTAGGCACCGTCTCCCTGCTGACAACCATTCTTCTCCAGATGGCAGAATTCACACCCAAGTGCACAGCTTTTGATACCGAGGATTTATTTTGGATATGTCACTACATTTCTTTTCTACAGTTTTGAAATGATACACAGAACTAACTAGCAGCCTGCTCAATTTCAGATCTGGCAGAAAGTGCCGCAGAATTTCTGTGCTGATTCAAGTGGCACAGCCGTTCATTTGTCATACTGCAAATTGGAGAATTTGTTTATAACTCAGCAAATTCAGTTTGTTTCCATCTGAGATATTATTTTTCATAAGATTTCACACCTGATTTATTTTTTTAAACTTCTTTTATTGTAGTATCTCATGCCTTTTGAAGTGACCTTTGCTTGTTCCGTAGAGGAAAAGCAAGTATTTCTGAGCAACATGTAAAAATCTGGATTGTCTTGATCCTTCTTTCTGTCTTCTGTTGATGGCACTCTCAAATGTTAATTATTTTTTTACCACTTGTTAGAACTTGTCAATAATGTTCAAGAAATGGAAAATTAAGACTGAATACAGTAACTGTTACATTTTTGATGGTGCAGGTTGTAGCTAGCAGCTTCCTAATAAGCATAGAGAAAACATTTTTTACAAGCTTTATTTTAACAGCCCTTATTAACCTCTGTAGATTCATCTAAAATGCTGAATTGGAGTGGTTTATTTAAATTGCCTTTAGTTTTACCAGAAAGAAATAACCACCCCTAGCTTTGTATTTTCACAGATACCTTTTGTTCCATTAGGTTTGGCTCCATAAGGATTGAACTGTGAAAAGCTATAAGCTTCCAGGCTCTCTGTGTAGATGTGTTCTGGGAAACTGAAGTAATTACATATGATGGTCTAAAACTGAATGGAAAGCAGTTAAGTAAGATTTTTATGAAATAGTATTTCCATATCAACACTTGGTCATTGGGTTTAATAGTGACTTACAGCAGTTTTAGCTATTTGGACAAGCATTTTTCCAGGCAATGTTAGTAATGATTAGTCTTCCTATTCCCATGCTCCTGACAAATGCTGGTCTAAAATAAATCAAGTTACTATTCTGCTTTCCTCCCATTTTTAGACAGGCTTCTGAAATGTTCTTAGGTTACAGAAATAAAGAAGAAAAATACTATAATTTCTTTGCAGAAGATGGAAGACTGCTCAGTTGCAGACACCTCAAAACAGCAGTGCAGGAGCTATTCCTGCCTCCTGCAGGGTGTCTGTGCTGGGGAGAGGGTGCAACATAAACACCTGCTCCCTATACCAGCACCAGTGCTGCATCCATTCTTAGCTGGACGTAATCTGGCATTCTCACTGAAGTCCGTGCACACTTTCCAAAGCAATTGTCATTGACATCGATGGAATTACATTCTTGAAGTAATTCTTTGAGCTGTCACCAATGCAGCATTGTGCAAAGCAAAAGCAATATATCACCTCTTAAAATACCAATGACAATATGGTAACCTTACAACCATTGTTCAGACTGTTTCTGAGGGGTTTTTGATAAAGTATAATACGAAGTGATAGATTTTAATGTGCTGCAAGCCACTTAAATGCTTTCATTTAAAATTAATTTTGAAATAACTGCATTCCCAATTTGTTGCTAATGTTAAGGCTTTTACATATTCAAAATGCTGTGCAAGCTCTTAATCGTTAATTGCTCAAAAGAAAAAACACTACCTTGTTTAGATAAGTCACTAATAAAGTTTGTTTTTTTTTTTTACCCAGGAGGCTGGGTGAAAATTGCTGAGGCCAAAAACATCAGTGTTCACCTTTTATTCAGAGCAAAACGAAAAAGTAGCTAAGTGTCTCCAAGATATGAGAGGAGACTTTACCCAAAACATGCATAGCATGTTGATGTGGTCAGAAACTGAGCTGCATGGAAATAACAGGGTAACCTGGGAGGTGTCGTCAGGCCAAGGTTGGTCAACAGCAGAGTGCAAAGGGACAGGGTGTGATTTTTGGGCAGTGTGGGTGGGTGGGTGATGGGGAAGTGACAATGCTCAGAGGAAACTGCGTCATCCCTGTGGAAAGAGGACTTGGTGCATCTTTTTGGAAAACCAATGGAGCTGCGTGAAAGAAGTCCTTGTGTATTCATCCAGCCCTAAATATGAATAACTCAGGCCAAATAATGAACCTTATTTCGCTGTATTTATGAGAAAAGGAAACAGCAAATTACAGCCATTGTTAACATGCTGGAGACCAAAGGTTATAGTGTTTAAACCCCAACACGGCACTTAAGCCCCAGTGCTGAGCACCAGTAGACTCCTTTTAAAGATGTGTGGTCTTCACCCAAGACTTTCATGTAGCCAGCACCACTGAACATAAGGGCACATCACTGATATTACAAACATGTGGTTAAAATCTTCCTCCTTTCTGAGGTTTGTACCCCAAAGACAAGAAAAGCCAAATTCAGCTCCGAAAAAGTACCTTGTAGTTCTGGTGTACAACTAACAACAGTGAAAGGACAGGCCTAATCCCTCAGCTTTAGCTGTAGCTGGCCATTTCTCACAAGCACAGTGCAAACCAGAGGTGTGGAGGTCCCCAGCCTGCTCCTGGGCCCAGCCTCCCCGTGAGGGGCATCCCCTGCTCTGGAGTTCAGGACCAGTTTGTGCCACCTGCCTGGAGAGGAGGGCACCAACCCCAGCCCACATCAACTGTGTGGCTTCAACACAAACCCTGGTCTTCACGGGTGTTAATTCTGTAACACACAAAGATGTAAGTGATGCGGTAAGAGGCAGGGTTATCTCACCATTGCTTTGTACTGAAATAAACACTGGGCTTTAAAAATGGGTCTTTTCGCCATGTGGGAGCCCACAGAAGATAAATGAAGAAGCAGTTAGGGACTGTGATTGAGACAGAGGAATCGAAGATCCTCAGGAGGAAGATCATCGGCCAAAGAGACACACCTGCTCCCAGAGAGCTGGGGAAGAAGCTGCTGTGCTGTCGAGAAGTGGGACCCACCTCTGAGATCTTGTTCCTCTGTGGAGTGAGGTCACCTCAGCCTGCCCTTACCCCTCATGTCCCATCCTCTGTCACACAACCTCCCCCTCCTCTGCACCAGCACTTGCACTGGAGCCGTGATGGGTAAGCCAGTCCGGGAACTCAGCTAGGTAAAAAAACCTGAGTCCTCAAAAGTCCACAGACTTCTTCTCTAGAGGAAAACTGCTTAACGTAGGCTTTCTGTTTAACTCCATTTTGTGTGTCAAGCAATATCTTTTAGGTGCAGTATCTCATTGTACTTCTATTCTTTTGAATTGTTATGAATATAAACTTTTACTTCCTGAATTACATTAGTGAAAAGAGGACAAGAGCATAAGCGTATGATTCATGAATATGCTGAAGAATGCTTTTCTTTTAAAGCAGAGAGAAGCAAAGTGGATGTACGTTTATTGATTCAGCCTGATTTATTATTTCACAATATATGGAAGTACTGGGCCTGTTCTAAACACCTAATACAGCCAACATTTACTGAAAACTTCAGCAGGTTTTTTAAACAAACATTTTTCACTAAAAACCCCCTTATCTGTTTCTTGCACAGGTTGAAGTTTTATTTTAGAAGGCTGTAAGTATTTAATCAGAAAGTTTATCAAAGTTTTTTCCCGATCAGCTATGTGAAACAAAATGACAAGCACATATATAAACAGCAATGCTCTCATTTGCATTTAGATAAACAGTATAAACACAGCTTAAGAAGGAGCAGTTTTCAGAATGCTTAAATAGCTTCTAGTAGTAAAAGCAACGCTCAGCTTAGCTTAAATAGTTGTTTTCTATGCAACATTAGATTTTCTATAGACATCCTGTACTTCTATAGTCAAATCAAGGCCAACTTTGAAAACGTCAAACAGGGTGTGAATTTTGAATAGGAACCTTATTTCAAGAATATTGGGCCAAAATATAAACTGGTTCTACTCTGCAAATTTCTTATCACTTGAGTAGAATTAAGTTGATTTGGGCACTGTGCCCAGCATGCCCTGAGATGTTCTGTCTTGCCTTTACTGCTCCTGTTTGTCAAACAGTGCAGACATATGAGGTGTAGGGTCTCTGCCTGTTGGGCTTTGTCACTTGCAATTTCCTGGGGATGCCAGCTGATACATTGGCCCATTCTCCATCCTGGAGGGATAAGAAGAAGATACCGCTTCTTCCTTCATAGTTTGTATCCATCTGGGCCCAAAATGCCTGCTACTGAGAAGATTAATTGAAGGACCTAACTCCCATCACTCAATAAAGACAATTCAGGAACTTGCTTCTAGGTTGTGGTTTCCCTTCACAGGCTCATGCATCCAGCTTTGGACACAGCAACTCTGAGGACCATAGCTCCTGGGGTCTTTCCAAAGCTGCCCCAGATGTTTAAGATTCACAGAAATCAGTAGTAATGCAACATGTCTAGATTGCTTCATGCCCATTGCCATGATCATAACTCTTGTCACTGTGGCTGCCATGCAGATCTTGCACATCCAATGGAAGAGAAGGAGCAAGCTGGTTATATGTCAAGAGACTGTGGCTTTTGAAGTTAGAAATAATCTCTTAAATTCTCCTTTGGTTACAGCTTTGTTCATCATCCAATGTAAGTCAGTTGCCAGGAGGTCAATATCCAGATACACAGTCCCCTGTCACAGATGACATAACGAATGATTTGGACCTAATAATTCTGTTAGATAAAGATGGAAGACCAAGCAGTAGCTCGGTTTATATTTTTTTGGAGAGAAATGCTCTCATGGGAAAATAATGGAAAACTAATTCTTTACTACAGAAAATAATAAAATCATAAGCGTTTTGCTTTTTATGTCTAATTAGGCTAGTCACTGTTTCTGTTCCTGTGGTGTATAACATAAACCATTGACAAGCAATTACAATAGAAAACAAGCCTTCGAAAGCATTAAGCTAACACAAAACTATCCATTTATCACATTAAAAGAACGTTTATTGAAGTTCTACAGCTTAATAGTGTGGCCTCTAGCTATCTACTACATTTTGATACCTCTGAGAAAGTATTCTATCCTGACAAATTTCAAAATATCTTAAGAATAAAAATAACACTTCATGCACACCTTATGCAGAATGATCTCATCAAAAGCTCCAGTTGCAATCAGACTGTTCACACATACCTTGGAAAGCAGCTCTCTTTTTTCACTCACCACACTGTTGGGGTGTCTATTTTTGAGGTGTTTTGGTGTGGTACCTGTTTTTTGCAGTCTTTTGGGTGGTATCAGCCATCTCAATGAGGAGTCATAACTGCCTGTGTGTGTTTTAACTATTTCCATCAAACTGATGATTTCATCATTTTTCCTTGAATTTACTCAATGCAAGACCAGCTTCAACGTTATTCGGTGACAGAAGTTACAGTTATAAAATTTTATCAAATCCAGGAACTGACTTATTCGCTCACAGCTGGTTGTAAGGACTGGACATGGGGGGACCCAACCAGTGGTGGAAGGTTCAGAGATGGGGCAGAGCCATAACACACCACAGAGGGCCCACAGAGGACGTGTAGTTGACTCCTTGGCTCTACCTGGGCTGCTAATTGTAAAGAAAGTGGTCGGCTGGCATCCAAATCTATTGTGGCACAGTCTACAGCTAGAAGCTATTCTGCTGGCAGCAAGTATGTATGGATGCACTCAGAAACCTTCACAGTGGATTATGCTGATTTCTGCTTGAACATTAAAGCTTCTAAAGCTTCCAAAATCCATTGATGTATTTCCAAAACCCATAGACCCAACTGGAAGAGTAATTTTTCAGTACTTTTCATCTCTGTAAAAGCTTGAAATGCTTTGAGACACTGAACAAGGCAAACCACTAGATTACAGATATGTATCACCCCATTTTACAAGCGAGAAAATAAATGCATTGATGACTTGCTGAAGGGAAGTCATGTAAAGGGAAAACAATGCCTGTGAGACCCATGTGGCACAAAACCAGACACTTTTCTTGTCTTGTTATAACATCAGGTTCTGCCTCACAAGGATACAGTCAAGAACTTTAATGAACCAAAGTAGCAACATACCCGTACCATGACTCTGCTGTTCAAAAAGGAGCAGGCATCGTCTCCGCAAGAACCTGGATGGGTGTACTCCTGCCTACAAACAGTGTCATAGGGCGGCTTGAGCCAGTCCAACCGGATTCACCGTCCTCACCTCTGTAGCTACCACACGGCAGCCTTTTCTGAGATCAGTGAGGACAAGGACAAAGGGAGATGTAATCACGGGGCAAAGGAAAAAAAAAATTTGCCTCAGAAAGTTTGAGGAGAGATTAAGAGCAGAGAAAGAGGAGGAAGCAACCTGGGAAGTAAAATGTTGATTTATTGCATCAGGAATAATAGAAGGGGCACTAGATTGGAGAAGAAGAAGGTGTATCAGTAGTTTAAAAGGAACTGAGAGGAAGGAAAGGAAAATAAGGAAAATGAAAAAAAAAAATCCGGAAACTCACATTACAGGTTGTCAACTACACTTGTGCAAAATGGGACTCCATTGCACTGAATGGCTTTCTGGATGAGGGAAGGACAAACTCCACTGCAAGAAGGACTCAGGTTCAGTCCCCCATAGGGGGAAATGAAACTGAAAGGGGTAAAATAACATGAACAGGAGGAGGAGAGTGCTAGAAAAGTGTTCTGTGATTATACGGTATTTATGAACTGGCTGGGGATGCAATCAGCATACGAAAGAGACCTCAGCCTGCAGAAGATAAAAACATTCTGGCCAAGAAGTTGTAGGTTAAGCAGGAAAGCATGGTAAGCAGAAGCCATATACCCTCAGCACAATTTAATTATCTTTTAGTTCATACATACACTCGCATTTAATTCAGTTATGATGTCAAGATTTGGCATACTGCCTGCTGTATAAATATTACTGGCATAGATATTCTGTAATTCTATTAAAGACTTATTAATTCAAATGGAGGAACAGGCAGGCATGAGACCACTAGAAATTTCCACTGAAAACCACCTACAGGTTAGACCGAGAAACCCAGCACGCCAAGGTGGAAGAGCCTAACAGCGACGACTCCACACACAGGAGCCACCCAAGGTCTGTGCCCACCTCTGCAGTGTATTAGCAGCCCAACAGCCAAGTCTGTCTTGTATCAGCACAATGACCTGTGAACATCCCCCATGTAGAACAGCATCGTTTGAGTTCGAAGGAGCTGCTGTTGGATTATTAGGTTTGCCATTGATGGGATTCAATTATTTCTGTATTATTTGTGTAAGAGTAATGCAAAGAGGCTCCAGCTCTGACCAGGTCTCCGTTTTATGAAGTACTGGGAGACAGCTTCTTTCTCCAAAGGGGCTTGCAGTTTCAGCTGATGAAGTGCAGACAGAGGGGAAACAGAGGCATCAAGAAGTGATTTTATTATGGTTGCACAGAAATCCAGCCAACAGGCAGAGACTAATTCTAAATGATACTTTCAAATTAGCGGTATCCAGTTAAAATGCAACCATATGCTCTTTCTTGATTAAAATAGAAGTAAGGCCATTTTCGACCTAAAACATGAACAAAAAGTCATATATAAAATTAGAAGAAAACGTATGTTAAGAGATACTGAAATGTTGTACTTTGGAAGTTGGAGGAAGGGAAAAAATATTTTACTACCAGAACCAGAAGACTTCTTAGTTCTTACCTCCTTCCTGGCTGTGCCATTTTCCTGTACCATTTCTAATAGAAAGCACGTTTTGATTTTCATCAAGGAAAAAAGAGATATACTGGAGTCTTATTTTAGAATCCATAAACCTTAGAACAATGGTTTTCACCATAAAAATTACACTATAAACCATTATACATAGAATCAGGTTTTAGCTGTCCCTGTACTTAGCTTAAGAAACAAAGCTTCTGCCAAAGTCTTGTTTGATGCTAGCTCAGGTGCTAGACTGGTTTGCAGTCCTTGGCCTGCCTCATTTCTCTTTCCAGTTGTCCCTGGCCAATCAGTGCTCTCAGAGACACTACTGAAGCCCAGGAGGTTGAAATCAGATTCCTTAGAGCCAAGGACTCATCTCAAGCAGGCATACAAAAGCTAACAGCCATCCATCCTCAGCAGCTCAGGATGGAAAAGTTCACAGGAGTTCAGATTCATATTTTTGTTAAAACTTATGCTCTTGATCATTCTTTTACTGGTAATGTTCCTTTATGGACACCAAGAGTAAGTTTGTGTATGTCCCACAGCACCTGTACTATTACACGGTGGAGATGAGGTGGGCAGCATTTCTGGTATCATGCCTTATACCAAGACTATGAAATCACCTCTTCAGAGCGGGACAGAGCACACAGTAGTTATTTGGCTGTGACATGCTCACCAGAATTTCTAATTAATGGGTGTTTTACTACCTGTCAACCCACAATGTCAAGAGTCTTTTTCAGAAGCATTTATCGTCTGAAACAGTTGCACCTGGACTCTATTTTTGAAGACCTGTTAGAAACTCAAACATATTTCAAGCATGCACTCTAAAGATACCACGGATTTTCCTCTGTCATGCTGGATGCCCAACTGGAAAAGCCCTTAAGACCCATGGGCTAAAGCAAAATAAATTCAATGCAGTCTTGTTTCATGAGTTTCTATTGTTAACTTACCTCATATGAAGTGTCAATCATTAAACAACACATTAAAAAAAAAAAGATATTTCACTATATTCACTCCTTTTCACATTTTTAATTATTGTTTTTTTAATAAAAGCTTCCAATAAGTAAAAAAATTATGTCTTAATCTGTTCTTTCTCCTATTTGTTCAAGGTAGCCTTTATAGTTTTCCTCACTGCTGAGCCTTAAATTGTCTCTTGCATCAGCCAAATACATTTGTACTACTTTTATTACTTGCCCTTGAAGCTCTTTTCTTGCACTTCCTGGTTATTGAGATAATAAAGATGGGATTAGTTTCTAGCTCATTTAAAGCTGATTATGTGTGTAACATATATATATATATAGATATTAAAAAATGTATATACGTGTGCGTGTGTATGCTATGTATCCATAGCACAACCTCGCCATTGATGAACTGACTATAGTCAGAGAACAGATGAGTTAAAACACGTTTTGTGGTTGAAACAGATATATTTGCATTATCACATCTAAATTTTAATGCAGTTGCATTTTCATTTCCTTTTTAAAAGCTGTTTATACAAACTCAACAACTCAATCATTGCTGCACTCAAACTGCTGTCATGGCAAAAAAATCCACAACAAACCAAACCAAAAAATATAATCATTCTATCACATTGTTTCAGAAGTCCCCAAATTGACTTTTATAGATAAATCAGATCCGTTTTAAAATTCCTGGCACATATATGGTTTCTTCACTATTAACGCAGCCCTTCACTCTGGGAAGAATTATTGCCTTCATCTGACATTACTTTCTCCCCTCTTTCAGCTGAAGACTCAGAATAGAAACTTGTTTTCTGGTTACTTAAAGGCATTTACACGACCAACGTTACATAGCTCTACGGCCAGCACACCTGAGGTCACCCCAGCCAAGGGAAACCAATGTGCTTTAACCGCAACCAGCAGTTTGCTATTGTCTCTTTTTATTCTGAAAGGTGACTGAGAGATAACAATGATTTCTGCAAGTAGGAGCTGTCTGACTGCCCTGGTTTAAATGCAAATAATCTACTGCACTTTAGGGAAAACATTCTAAATTAACAAAGCCAACCATTTAAAGACCCTAACAAGCAATTAGGCAGAAGCAACGATATCAGAAAGATCAGTCTCTTTGTAATATGCTGTTTTCACTCACATGAGAATTTTAATTATGGTATAAGCAAGTACACAACCTTTACCCACATAAAATTTTACTATATTAAATTAATCCAATACATTTCCCTAATGTTGTATAGGTAGCTAATAAATTGTAGATCACAAAACTGTCACAAGATTAACTGCTTTTATGTAGGCAGTAAACACTGCTTGCTGACAATATTTCTCTATTCATTAGACAGTGTTTGAACTTAACACATGCAGGAAAATTCCATTTCTCCTACAAAGAGTCCAGTGACCTCATTGAGTAAGCAGTTTGCTGTACCTTTCACAAATGCTCTCAATGAGGATAAGGAACATGTTGTATGATACAAGCAGCTGATATATGGGCTGAGAATCCACTCACCTGATGGCAGCAGTGATAAATTAGAGAAAACTCTGTTGCTGAAGCTGAGAAAATGCAGTATACTTACAGGAGAAAATATTTCCAAGGTAGTATTTTCAGATTTTTGCCTGTGTGCTGTTTCAAATGCAAACTCAAAGTAATTTTGATAGGTAGTCACTGAAATATATCAAACACCACACTACGATGAAAAATAACAACTGCTTTTTTTAAACTACATATAGGTATTTACACCTATACAAACTGCAGAGGAAAACACAGGTCTATCCTTAACTGAAAAATACGCTATAGAGTGTGTGTATATATATATAAGTAAGTCTACATGTATAAATGTATATGTAATAAATGTATAAAATTCTTGTATAACAGATAATATACAATATTGTTAATATATTACATATACAGCACACAATATGTATCATGCAATGGTAAATAAAGTCTGTAATCATATTTATAAAGATCATTTATACTTTCGTTAGTCTTTTTGCATTTCCTCAACACTGCAGTCCCTTCTGCACTGGTTATTAGGGTTGTCCTCTGTGATGACTTAAAGCCAAACCCAGCAGTACAGTGATGTTATAGCAAAAATTGCAAACAAGGATGAGAATATCTATTAGTAACTTCATGGGGCAGAAGCATTAGCTTCAACACTGAAGAAAAGAAAAAACAAACAAAACTACAAAACCCAAAAAACCTAATTATCAGTCATGCAAGTCAGAGTTTAATATTCAGTGACGTTAGCTATGGACGTCACTTGCGTGAGTTCATTCAAGAGGCAGCTTAGGAGCCACTCTGTTTCCCCAAAAATAAGACAGGGTCTTATATTAATTTTTGCTCCGAAACTTATTACATTTTTATATGTATAGCTGCCTGGACATTACTTAAATTGACTTTTTTTATGAACTGTAACTAGGGCTTATTTTTGGAGTAGGGCTTATATTTCGAACATCCTCAAAAATCCTGAAAATACATGCTAGGGCTTATTTTTGGGGTAGGTCTTATTTTTGGGGAAGCAGGACATTACAAGAGGAGCAGGTACTTTCCTCCTCTGAGCAGAGCAGGGTCACACTGAACAACCAAGCAGCCGCTGGCTGTGCAGGGAGCAGCAGGTCTGACCAAGCCCTGAGCTCTGCCAAGCTCTTGCTTCTGCTGGTGTATTTCGATGAGAACATCTGAGACGCATTGTCCAGATTCAGCATCTGACACCGCTTAGCACCACTGTACCCACGGAAGGGGCTACACATGCACCCTGTATGGGCAGTTAATGGTTTCTGTGGGCACGGAGGGTCCTGGACACACGGGGCAGGAGAATGAGAGAGTGGCTGATCTCTACATGAGTTCAGGGGCTGCCCAAGCTCCTGCTTTCTGCTGCTGGTCAGAGNGAGAGGTGGTAGATGCCCCATCCCTGCAGACATTCAAGGCCAGGTTGGATGGGGCTCTGAGCAACCTGATCTAGTTGAAGATGTCACTGCTCATTGCAGGGGGGTTGGACTAGATGAGCTTTGAAGGTCTTTTCCAACCCAAACTATTCTGTGATTCTGTGATTCCCCTGGATAAAACGGATGTGACTGGCTACTTGAGCGAGCCTCAGCCTATTTCAAGATTAAGGAAAGCAATTTTCTAGAACACTGAACCAAGGCTGGAAACATTAAACTAGGGTGACAAGAGAAACTCGGTAGATAGTTGGAAAATCTTAACAGGAGCTTTGAAAGTGTGTAAGATGGATACTACTACTTAACCTTGAGGGGAAAAAAGAGAAACCCAAATAAAAGAATTGACATAATTTCAACCCCTTTGAGACCTTAGAGCAATGCAGAACTAAGAACTTATCTCTGTGAGTTAAAAGCTAGCATTAATATACTTTTAGTTTGTCTTTTACATTCATTTCCCCTTATTATTTACAGTACAACATTAAGGTATTAACATATAATTCCTTTACTCTTCTTTTCCATTAGTTTACTAGGGAAACATTACATCAGTTTTCGGTAATGATACCAAAACATTTTCTTGCCAGCTCATGGACAACAACCTGCCAGCCCGCTGGGACCACCCTATTAAAAGCTGTTGCAGCAAATGGCACCTCAGGCAGGTGTGTTGTAGGTCCTGTGGTGCCGTGGGCCCTGCACAAGGCACACTGACACGTGCAGAAATGGGACAGAATTGATGCCCCAGCTTATTCAGATGCTTTACAAAAAAAAAAAAAAAAAGCAAGTCTGCCAGCAGCAATCACACTGAGCTAAGTCCTCAGATCCTAACGCAATCAAAATCTCAGTGCCCGTGTGAAATATCTGACAAGACTCAAGTGCCTGGATAACTTAATGGGGTAATAAAAAATCCAAAGTGAAAGATTTTATACATCTACAACATAGCTACCAAAACCTAAAAATATGAACCTGGAAAAAAACCCACCCCTTTAAAGCTTTGTCATTTGTAAGAACGTCACCACTTACCAAACCTCTATCAGTCCTCCCAAGTTCTGGTGTTGCGTATAGTCCTGGCATCGGCTCTCATGCTGGGAGCCTTGGCGTGAGCTTCCTGCCCTCAGCCTGCTCAGGGCGTTCAATGGGCACCCAGAATCCCCAGGATATATGTGACAAGCAGTCTGGCAAACTGTTTATGTACACAACACAGCATTTCTAAGCTTGGAACTTAAAAAAACCCACAAACCTTGCCTTCGGTAGGACCCATTCTTTTTTTGTTTTGGTGGCAGATCAATAGATAGTGCACTTGCCTTGAACACATCTGCAAACCAATGACTTAAAATTCTTCACTCAGAGGATTACAACATTGATTAAAAGGTAGAAACTCCTACAGAATCCTCCTCCGCATGAGGAAAACATATCCCCTTTTCAGAAAAAAAATTCATCAGCAGGTTGTAGGCCGACACAGGCAGGGTTACTACTCAGTGAGATTCTTAGCAGCCAAGAAAAAAGAAATGGAAGTCTGAAATTAGCACTTGAGTAAGACCTTTACAACAGAATAAAGAGTTGGGGGGTTGTACCTGCTTGCCACGACAGCTCATGTGTTTTGCAGTAGCCACTGGTTAAAAGGTGATAGAAGCTCCCTCCTACTTCAGTTGAAAGAATCAGCCTTCACCAGTTATATGTAGAACCAGTTGGATGTGACAACAACTAGATCCACCTTGGCCCAAACTGCTCCTTTGCTTACGGGCTGACAGCACTAAAAACATAAAAAGGCAGCTCTAAAATATATCAACATGTATTAAGTTATTCAGCCATTAGTAGCGATGCAAACTATTTCCTAACAGATTGTACACACTTATTGCAGATACATTTCTATTTGGGGTACAAAGACATTTTTATAAGGTGGCTACTGGGCAGGTTCTCTAACACTTTGCTATATGACAGTGCTTCTTCACTGCTTTGTAAAGGAGAAATAAAGGTGAGTGGGGATCTCCAGATGTTGGAGGATCAAAGATGCATTTCAACTGAAATACCTCTTTTCTTACTGTTAACATCACTTATAAAGCCAAAACATTTTTCAAGGGTTTTAAATAAAACACTTGTGCAAGTAAAAGTGCGTTTTCTCTGTGAATAAGCTCCTGCTACAACATAAAGAACCTTTGTGCTCTACAACATAGTTCCTAAAAAGATTCTTCAGAAATTTTACTTGTCTAAGTAACACTATGCAACACTGTAGCCTTGTTGTTGAAAATAGTTATCTTCCTACGAGCATTAACTTTCACACTATTGAAATGTAGACCTAATAATAACACACCCTTAACATAGAATATGCATTGTGTCATAGTTATGTCAAGAAACCAGGTTGCACGTTATTAAATCAAAACTGCAGAAAGAAAACACGGAGTATCTTTGTTGCTGAGAAAGACTTGAACACACCTCATCTTACAGGAGTGCCAGAGAGCAGACAGCTGGTCCAGACCTTTGCTTCAGCATTCATATAAAGGATGTCACTATGAGCACACAGCTTTGTGTTCCCAAGAATTGTTTCAAAAAATAACAAAGGAGTGTTAGGCAAGTGTTTCAGCAATCCCACCTATGTCTGCATCTAAATAACAGTGAGATAAAAAAATAACTGAGAAAGGTAGAACCTGACAGACAACACAAAACAAGAACACAAACACAAAATAAACCCCTTTTTATTTCAGTAAAGAAATTAAATTCAATCTTAGCAGAAATACGAGTCATACATAGTACCTGGCCATAAAAAAAAAGTATGTACAGCACAAGAAAATAGCACATTACAAAAAGTGACTTTTTGAAAAAAACTTTTAAAATGTTGGCTCTCTTGAGAAGAATTCAGAATTTATTTTGATGCTTACATTTTCTATACAGTGTAGAACAATCCAAAATATCTGTAATTCTGGAAGAATGTGAAGCACAAATTAGCAAGTCAAATGAGGCGGCAGTTAAGGATGAACATCTGAATCACTGGTTTAGACTTGGTCAATCCTGCCCAAGCACCACTTATCTTCTTTGTAGATTGTAGCACTATAATCTTGTAAAGCTCCAACAAAGAGACAGTCTACGGTCACTTGTATATCTGTCTTTTCCATCCTATCTTGATTTTCTTTGCAGATCATGGCTTTATTGGAATGTCTTGGGTAAAGATGGTTGCTTAAAGGCTAGTTGTTGCCAGGATGTTTCCAAGAACATACAAATTACAAGCATATTTACATTATTTCTGCTGCTACATCTATGATTTCTTGTCTAAGATCAGTATATTTGACTAATATCAGTACATTTGATCCCATTATAGAGTAATAATATATTTATTGCACAGATTTACAGTCTTTGTGAAAGGCAAAGTGCAAATTCCTATGATCCACTTCTCAGGGTTACAGATTTTCACATCAAATGGCACCAGTCTCTTGTCACACAGCCGCAAATTGTCTTGAACAGTTTTATTCCCTAAAGTTCCTAATCCACTCTAATATTTTTTTTTACAAGATACACAAAGGTTTAAACATGATACTATGTCCAAACTAAACCACATTTATTCACTTTCGACAACCTGTTCACTGAAGACCAAAACTTTAAAAAACTTTAAAATACTTTTTACAGACTTTTTAGGTCAAAGCCTGTTAACAGCTACTCCTCAGAAACACTGGGTTGATCCACAGCCTAGGGCAGTGGATCTGATTGAAGACCTAAATCCACACTTCGAGGAACAGGAGACTGGTTAGTCCTGCTCAATAGGGAAAACGACTACCCAGTCACAGCCCTTGCTGAAAAAGGTTCATGTGGAGCAGAGCTGGTGTTATTGCAGCTTCTTAACTTTTAGGATCCAAGTATGTGGTATGGTCATGTCTAGGGCAGTATTTAGAAAACAGATAAAGGATTGGAGCTCTAAAGAAGGAACCCAAAAGCCAGAGGGCTTCTAGAAACAACTGGGACATTTCTTGCAGATAGAAGAGTGATGGGAGACCAGCAAAGGTCAGCTCATCCACACCGTACTGGGACAACAACTCGAGCTCGTGAGGGAAGCTGGAGCTGTGCTGGACCAGTACATCTAAGAGAAACTATGGACACTAATACTGTATTCTGAGGAAATGCAAAGGAAGCCAGTACTATGGCCAACTTTTTACATAAAGGAAACTGTTGTGGTGAAATTTAAAATAAATGAAAACTGCGATATTACATTATCTGTACATGCTAGCAACATTTATTTCAATATGTGTGTCTACAGAACTCGGATGCCCAGAATAACATTCCGATGACTTTAAGAAGGACCATTCATATTCATAAAAAGTCAAGAGTGTCTTGCTGGCCTTTTAGCAGCATGCTTTTAGCTGATAATTCCATAACTATACAGCTGCTCTTTCCCACAGTGCTAAAAGCAAGTGTAAAAATTCCGTCCATTTGCACTGACATTAAACAACATGACTCAAGTGGCTCTTCACAAGGCATTACCATCACCTAACCTTATTGTTACCTAAGGTCAAAAAAAGAGATTAATCTTATTTTTCAAATAGCTCAGTGTACTTCAAAGACATGGAAAAAATCATAACGTGAGGAACTGCCGTCTTCTAGACGATTCTGTCCGGACTCTTAGAAACTATGCTTTTATTTCAAGGAAAGCTAACCAAAACAAACTCCTTTGTCAACCTTTCTAATTAGATATAGGCCTGAAAATTATAATATTCATGGCAAGCAAACCAAGTATAATTTTCTAATTTAACAAAATTGTTTTCTCCTCTAAGTACATGCAAGCACAATATTATAAATAATTTCATTAATACCTGTAAAACTCTTTCCAATGAGAGAAAAAAAAGCTGTTTTGAGACACTGTCCCCAGGCAAAAATAACTCCTCTTACCATGACATTAGTTCCTTTATCCCCAGAAATCTAGATCTGAAAATTCCCTCTTCACCTCACCCCATATTTGCAGTTCATTTCATTTTCCCAGCAAAAAAGTTGGCAATTTAAACTGGCTGGTACAGCTGCAGTTGATGGCATCCTCAGTGACTGGTGACCACTGGTGTGTACTGGACCAGTTAACAGCCAGCTATGGAGCTCAGTACCCTCCAGACCCTCATCCTCTGAAGAGGCTTCCTTATTCTGCAGACTTCCCAAATCTATGGCAGAACGAGTCCTTTCTTTCAGCTTGGCAATGCTTCTAGTTATCTCAGCTTTTAAGCACCTTCATGTGTTTGCCCATCTGGCATTATAGTACACTTTGGGTACAACAGAATAAAACAGAGTCAACTGAATCAGTTAAGAATATCCTATCCCAGTAAGCGATACCATTAAATATCCACTGAATAGCCTTTTCTGGCCTCCATGGAGTGCCAATTATTTATATCAAGTTGTATTTCACTTAAAAAAACCAGTCTGGAATACTTGACTTACAATCTGTACATAAATTACTCTGTATTTCTGTTAAGTTCAGATTTGAAGTTACTGAACATCTAATTTAACCCCTGTGGAGTCCAGAGAGAAGAGCCACTGCTTTGCTGATTCGTAGTTTTGGAGGAAAAAAGCAAACCACCAAAAACTATGATAACTATGATTAGCATGCAAGAGGAGAGAGTCATTCAAATAGAAACAAAATATTAATCAGAACTGGTTGAAGTAGGAATTTTTAACAGCGTTATTTGAATTTGGAATTATCTACAGCAAAACTCAAAAGCTTGTATATCCTTCTCTCTTTAAGTCTTTTATTAATCTTTGTAAAACTTTTATTCATCTTTGTAAGAAGGCATGGCTTCAATGGTTACACTACAAGTAGATTCTCCTTTAGTCAGAATACAGAGGGCAGCCAAGTTGTACACAAACCCAAATTCACTGAAGATCTATGTTTAACTGTAGGACAGAAATGAACTCTTTTTAGTTGTGACAATCCTTTCATTCAGTATGACTCATTCTGTTCAATACGTTTCTCTACATTCAGATGGACCATAATGTACCTATGACTTCTAGAAGAAAATTGAGAAGTAATGGCACAAAATAGAATTTGTTTTGAAAAAGAATACAAAATATTCTAAAGGTGCACTCAAGATCTACAGATCTCCAGAAATTTTAATTTCCTGTAGACAACAAAATATTCTGTCTTCAAATGTCTGTTACCAGACTATTTGGAAAAAAGTAAATAGGGTTTGTTTGTTTCCCCCACATGACTTAGTGTCTAGGGCAGTGGAGATGTAAATGCAGGTGGAGGAAAACTGAACTGCTGTTTGGCTCACATCTATTGCTGAGACAAAAAATACAAAAAGAACAGTTAAAAATCAACCCCCTAAGTTACATACAGGAAGCTTCAAATAGCAAAGATTGTAAGTGAAAATGATATGAAATACTTACACATTAATTCCCTGCCTCAAACTAGTTTTGCACAGATGTAGTTCCAAGACTACTAAGATTCAGACTTCTTCAGCCTGCTGTTACACAAAGTGTTGTACAAACACCCCATATAGTAACAGCAGAAGGATTTGTACCAATTCCTCTGACTTTAATTCCTCCATCTGAGAATAAAACTATTATTTTTGTAAGAGAAAAGGCAGTATCATAATTTAAACTTCAGCATAAATGAAGTATGGAAACACATTTTTATGTATTAAACAGTTGTTGACCAATTAACAACATTATTGTAGCTCTGTTCCCTGTTCCTTGCATGGGTAATTACTGAAGTGCAAGAACCACAGACATGGAGAAGCAAAAAAGCACGTGGCCAGATTAGACTTTTCATTCAGAATTTCTTCAGTGAGGAAACAAGCATATTCCTTAAGATAGTAATAAACAATGGCAATTTTAAAAAGGTGAAAATCAGACTTAGTTTAAATAAGGAAAAACATTATTAATTTACACACACACACTTATTCCCACATTCTGTCTACATAGAGTAACAACATAAAGACTTGGACAATTTTCTTTTTCTTATAAGTATTCTTATCTTGAATGTAAATTCTGTTTCATTGGGCTTTCCTGCTTAGAACAAAAATTATCCCAATATGCGGAATCCTCAGGTGCAACGGGAATACCAGATGCAACTAAATCTTCAAAGGTCAATAATGTAAACTGTGGTTGGTTAGGCTCCACGGAACATACCTAAGGAAAAAAGATATTACACGAATCAATAAATCTCGGTTTTCTTCCTGCAATATTCCCTGTTCAGTTTAAACTACACATTGCTTACTGGAGAAGAAAGAAAATATTGGATGATCTCCAGAGTTTTGTTCCAGCCCCAACCATTCTGTGATTCCGTTAAAAGATATTTTATAGCCTACATAGGAATTATAAAAAATTGTAAACTCAGACATCTTCCGCTGAGACCCACCTCAGATAACTATCTAAATCTAGCTAAGAGTGTAGATAAATGTTCTGTATCTTCAAGCACACAGCAATCACTAGTAGATATTTTGTTAAGATTTTTGACACTAGAGAACTTAAATTATGGCAGTTTAAAGTAAAAATTGTTTTTTCCTGTGAATTGTAGGTACTTTAAGTTGGGAAGAAAGCTCACTCAAAGTACATGTTCTGGAAATAGGACATGATGAATTACTCTTGTGATAGCAGAGAGGGAATAGAAACAAGCACTGACATCCTGAAGCAAATGCATAATGTCTACACACTCAATTTTTTTGAACTAAGATGAAGAACACCTTTTCCTCTCAACACATCTAACACATAGAATCCTTTTTCAGAGTCCTGCTAGAAAGAGCCAAGGCCACATTTATTTCCTCCACAATCCTGTTAGAAGGACTACTGAAGAGGCACTTCATTTCCATACTGGGGAGTCACAGAACACTCTCTTGTCCTATTTAAAATGACTTTTTTTTTTGTGAATAGAGCTAATGAAATCTAGGTCATCAAAAATTTAGTCAGTGGACAAGTATGCCTTTGAGATTTTTCTTGATTCAAATACTTTCCATCATAACTTTCAATACCATGCCTATTCTTTCTATGATAATTCTAAAGTGTGTGGCAGTGATGGTGAAGGTCAATACTGAAAAATCCCAAATTTTTTGTAGAATACTTAGGTAATTGTCTTTAAAAATAATGGCCACCTTCTTTTCATCTCAGACTGACAATTATCAGTATTCCTGTACAAGGATGGTATGTAGCCCCACTGCAAACTTGAGTATGCGCTGTCAAACAGATTGCACGTTTTCCTAAAGAATATTTGAGCACTGATTTACCACAGTAAATCCTCAAAGGTAATCTATACCTTTTTTTTTCTTAAAAAAAAACCCTTAACCAATACTAGTTAAAGGTCTGCCTCTCTGTGTTATCCATGAACACTGACTCTGACTTTATGACATGACAGATGCATGCAGTATGACTTCCATACTTTTATCCATTCACATACTGATTTTTTTGTTTCTAGTTTCTGGTAGAATCTTTGTATTTAAATAACAGAAACCCCATTTTCTTATGAGCAACTAAAACACCACAGACAAACCTGACAATTTGTCAAACTTTGCTGACTGTCTAGCTATTTCAGCTACAACTTGCCAGTCTGCCTCAAATTTCACTTTTATTGCTATTTTCAGGCCTTTGTTAAATTACATAGAAAATCCTGAAAAGCTTTTAAGTAGCTTTGTTGCTTCTCTCAACAGAGAGATCCCATGGAATGAAGACTAACACTGCTGTTCCTCCCATCTGTTGGTTGCTGTTGCATGTCTCAAGAGTTATCTTGTCATAATGGTGTTTGAGAGATGGATTTGTTCTGGGACACACGCACTGACAATCCCACATTAAAATCAGCTTGGTGAGGTGCTGTACTAGTTCAGCAGTCCAGATGGGTTCACTCTCTCCATTTCCCTCTGTGAAAACCATCTTTCCCACATGAGTACTAACAGGCTGTGACAAAAATCACTTAATCTTCCCTTTAACACACTGAACACTGTCAACACTGTTAACACATACATTCCAGATCTGACACTGTCTTTTGCTGTCCTCTGAAACAATTTCTCCTTCCCAGACCTTTCCTGAAACAGACACAACAGAACTACAGGTAACAGTTCAGTAGCAATCTGGTAAATGCTGCGCTTAAGATAAGTTTTCTCCTCGGCCCTACATCTGAGTTAACACATTTTTAGCTACAGCATCAGATTAAGTTTATGTTCAAGTGATTAGTTACCAAGACCCAAAAATATTTCATAATTTCTTACATCAGAATGCTTCTGTCCAAATCTCTCCTGTTTCCCAAGAGCCACTGCAACATGATGATGGTCATCTAACCGGGTTTCCTAGTAAAGATGAAAAAAGCAATGCAAATGCATTTTCTTTACTCTGCTTCCAGCAATGACTATTCAAATGTTTAGAATATGGTTTAGAACAATAGCAGAATATTATTGAAAATACTTGAAAATAATGACATTCAAAATCAACAGTCCTTTTTAGCAGTTGGGTTGGAGAGTTCAAGGATGATGATACATTAAAAAGTTAGTCGGGCTGAACTGGTTACTATAGGTCACCATCATCTCACCCATTTGTAGATATTTATATTCAAGTTTATGACCTTAGTATTCCTTTACCAGTCCCTTCTAAGTCACAAAGCATATAACCCATCTTAGCTATTTGTTTTCCAGTGAGAAGAACTGTGAACTTCTGGGAGGTACGCTGAAAAAGGACAACGTAAGCAGAAACTCAAACCAATGACTCTTTCACTTTTGGCTTCAGAGAGCATGTAAGATCACAACTTCACATTTCTGACACAGTAGTCTGAGCGCTGCTCTGTGTAAATACAAATCAATTTTTCTCAAAAATATTTTCAGATGTATACCTATATATTTGGTAATAGAGTTCAGCTATTTAAGAGTTTTGTTTAGCAGTGTTTTCCTCTAGAAAGGCCAGGAATTCATGCTAAACAATCCATTTCAGAAAAAAACAGTCTTTTACATACTGTTTCTGAACAATACTTATTCTATAGTCAGGGCACAACCCTGTTGGCTTTTTTCTTTAAATATATATAAAGAGGAAAAATAATGTTTTCGTGGTTTCTTTATTCAAAATTTTCAACATAATTTCTGCACAAACTTTCTAAATTGGAAATCAAGAATAACAAGAATTTTATCTAGCAAAATGAAGAATTTAGATATCACCATTAATTTGAAAATCAGCTAGCAGTTTGGATATTCTCGTGGGAGACTTAACTGCACCTCCAGTTTGCACTTCCTTGGGAAATAACCTAACTGCACTGTATTATCAGAAGTCCTGGCTATGCAGGGAGGTCCCAGTTGACTGGAGGTTAACCAAAATAATGCCCATCTACAAGAAGGGCACAAAGGAGGATCCAGGGAAATAACGACCTGTCAGTCTGACCTCTGTGCCAGGAAACATTATGGAGCAGATCATCCTGAGTGCCATCACGTGGCACATATAAGATAATGAAGGGAACAGGCCCAGTCAGCATGGGTTTATAAAAGGCAGGTCCTGCTTAACCAACCTGATCTCTTTCTACAACAAGGTGACCTGCTTAGTGGACAAGTAAAAGGGTGTAGGTTTTGCTTATCTGGACTTAAGAAAAACCTTCGACACTGTTCCCTACATCAATCTCCTGTAGAAGCTGGCAGCTCAGGGCCTGGATGGGTGTACTCTTCACTGGGTAAAGAACTGTCTGGATGGCTGGGCCCAAAGAGTTGTGGTGAACGGAGGCCAAACCCAGTTGGTGGCCGGTCATGAGTGGTGTTCCCCAGGACTCAGTGTTGTGGCCAGTTCTGTTTAATCTCTTTATCAATGACCTGGAGAAGGGGATCAAGTGCACCCTCAGAATTTGCAGACAACGCCAAGTTGGGTGGGAGTATTGATCTGCTGGAGGGTAGGAAGGCCGTACAGAGGGATCTGGACTGGCTGGGTGGATCAGTGGGCTGAGGCCAATTGTATGAGGTTCAACAAGGCCAAGTGCTGGGTCCTGCACTTGGGTCACAACAACCCCAGGCAGCACTACAGGCTCAGGGAAGAGTGGCTGGNCTTATCACTGTCTACAACTGCCTGAAAGGAGGTTGTAGCATAGAGTGTGTTGGTCTCTTTTCCCAAATAACAAGTGAGAAGACAAGAGGAAATGGCCTCAATTTAGGAAAAACTTCTTCACAGAGAGGCTTGTCAGGCATTGGAACGGGCTGCCCAGGGAACTGGCAGAGTCATCATCCCTGGAAGTGTTTAAAAGTATGTGTAGATGTGGCACTTCGGGACATGGTTTAGAGGTGGACTTGGCAGTGTTCGGTTAACAGTTGGACTCAATGATCTTACAGGTCTTTTCCAACCAAAACAATTGCATGATTATCAAGAAAGCATCATTATGTTCTTCTGTTTCCTCTGACAGGGTGTTTGCTTGTTGCCTTTCTCCCCACCCCCCCGCTTTTGAATTTAAGCAAAATGTCTTTTTAAAGAATGCCATCAGTCTGAATTAGGCTTCTCTACTATACTTACTCTACTATATAGTATTTTCCAAACATTTCAGTTGCAAAGATACCATTTCTGTGATCCTGCATATATATTAAAAAAAAAGGGGGGGAGGCCCAAATGCTTTGCTCATATCTACTCAACACAACTCAGCCAAGACATCAGGTGCTCTAGTCATATGTAGTAGCAGTATAAGGTTGGAGGACCTTACTAGCAAAGATGTGGGTGTCTTGGCAGACAGGTGCTGGTGTGGGAGAAGACCTGTATTTTTACTCCGATTTCTTCAGCACTAAAACTACTGCGCCTATTTGACAGATTGAACAGAGAACTTCGTCTCTCTCAAATACTTAAAACATCAAATTCATGTTGTTTTACCTTTCTGCAAAGCACTAGGAAGAAAATGACTCTTTCAATTCTGTCTGTTACAGATTAGGAGATACATTTAATACACATGAGAAACACTAATATGCAGTAAGTGGTATTTCCCACGACTTCAAGATCTACAGATGTACTTACTAGGAAGTATTTTACTAGGTTTTCCATTCCTTCACTAGAGTAGAAAACTGCAAATAAGAATGCTACCTCAAGTTTGATGAAATCTAACCATTTGTACAAAACACACACGTTTCTGCAACTCCCTCAAAAAAAAAAAAAAAGACTATGAAAATTAGATGTTTGATCAAGTATTGCTAAACAATTTATATAGTTTGAGAGTGGCAGTGTTTTGTGTTTGTTTGGATGGAAAAGTGACCACATCCTGTTTTTCATCACTTTATTTTCCCCTTTTCTTTCATTTTTCGCATGTGCAAGAGGTTAAAGACTGACAAAAACAGAGGATGCAGCACATTCAGCTGTGGCCTACGTCTGTAGTCAGAAACCTGCAAACAACGGTGTTAGAGCTTTAAGCTAAATACACATAAATTTATTTTTGTGAAGTGAACTTACGCATTACTTCTTGTTTGCATAACTATAAACATAAAGTCTTTTACATATTGTTAAAAAAGATAATTTTTTGTCAGCTCAAAGCTGCATTCAACAGGTAGTAACTCTTTAAATAACAGGGATCATTCCCCTGCAGAGACCTGGCTCAACAAATAACAAATTCAGAAGATTCCAACTTATTTTCTTCCTGTATCCTCTGCGATCACAAAAGAGTATTCAGCATGTTGCAATAAAATGTAACAAACTACGCTCTTCATCTGATCTTTGCTGCTTAAGAGAAATGTGAATCCAACACAAACAGAGAAGGGAAGGAGAATTTCTTCTTGCCCCTACTAGTGGCCAGCAAAAACTTTAAGGTATGGAATTAATGAAACATACTGAAACCACAAAAAATAGCTAATCAGGTTGTTTCCTTACTCATTTGGAGATACTGCTATACCAGTTTATAGAATAAATCCAACTTCTTAAATGGAAATAGATGATTAAGCAAAAAGAGAAAGAGGACAACTGTACAGGAACGCCTCTGAAGTAAAAGAGAAATTCCTTTGCCTTTGTTTTGTGAAGGTTCCTCTCTGCAAACCAGAAAACATATAATGAAAGCATTACTAGAACTGATCAAGCTACAGGCACACTGAGACCTATAGTGACCTCAATTCGAACGCTCGGCAGAATGATGTGTCTGGGATTCAAATTGTTCTGGATTCACTCAACAATAGACAGCTTATGAGGAAACTGCGCCTTCCCAGCCAGCAGAACTGACTGCTGGGTGAATGCAGTTGGATTAGGTAGTCTTAGAAGTAAAAAAATCCATTCCTTTTTATTTCTGACAACACAACAGGATTAACTTCTCTTACTGCGGGTGGAAGACTCCATCACAGTCACACACCAACACCAATCACTGAATATGTTTCAAACCGAGACAGATAATCTCAGTTTAAGATTCATATTCTGGAAATAATGTGTTCCCATATAGAGAAACCAAGCAAATATTTGTTGTGATAAAAAGGGAAACAATTATTTGTGCATGTGCTGGGTCAGCTGGGACACGGTTAATTTTTGCAGGAAGCTGCAAGGGGACACAGCCTGGACAACTGACCCAAACTAACTGAAGGGATATTCAGTACCATGTCAGGTCATGCTCAGCATAAAACTGAGGGGCTGGCTGGGGGAAGGAACTCTCACTGCTTGGAGGAATTCGCTGCATGGGGAGTTGCCAGGGTCTGGAATGCTCTTTGTTTTCTCCAGGACAGGCAGTGCAATCATGTTTCGAGTGCAAAGTGTGGCCTGAGTTTTCACCCTTCTGGGAACCTAATGAAGTTCAACAAGGGCAAGTGTAGGGTCCTGCACCTGGAGAGGAATAACCCCAGGCACCAGTACAGGTTAGGGGTGGACCTGCTGCAAAGCAGCACTGCAGAGAGGGACTTGAAGGTTCTGGTCAACAACAGGTTGACCTTGAGCCAAAAATGTGCCCTTGTGGCCAAGAAGGCCAATGGTACCTGGGGTGCATTAAGAACAGTGTGAGCAGCAAGTTGAGGGAGGTTATTCCCCCCTCTACTCTGCCCTGATGAAGCTGCATCTGGAGTAATGCATCCAGTTCTGGGCTCCCCAGTTTAAGGAGGACAAGGAATTACCAAATGGAGTCCAGCGGTGGGCTACAAAGAGGATTAGGGGCCTAGAGCATCTCTCTTACAAGGAGAGACTGAGAGAGCTGGGTCTGTTCAGCCTGGAGAAGGCTGAGAGGGGATCTCAGCAATGTTTACAAATATCTCATGGGTGGGTGTCAAGAGGATGGGACCAGACCCTTTTCAGTGGTGCCCAACGATAGGATGAAGGGCAATGGACACAGACTGAACCACAGGAGGTTCCATCTGAATATAAGAAGAAACTTTTAATTACTAAACAAATTAACCTTTTTAAAATGAGCAAAGTGTGCACTGCTTTATTTAAGCATATTTAACACATGTAGCAGACATATCTTAAAATTAAATGTATGTTTTTAAATGAAGTTTTACTGTATTTTTTTTCTCCTACTCCTTCCAAAACAGTTGGAGGGAATCTGAGTAGCAATCTCTAGAGTTCTGTACAAAAAACAAGCACCTAAAGCTAAACCAATCCACCAAGATCAAACAAGAGGCTGTTTCTGAGCTACTGCCTTCTACCAAGCTCAAAACCAGATGAGGAGCGGAGGAGGGCAAAGACATTTCTAATGAAACTAAACCCTTGTTAAAGGGACAACAGTCAACCACACAACTAGGTAGTTCATTTGAAACTTTCATTTAGAAAGAAATAACAGAAACAGTTGGGTTATTTTTTTAATGTTCACAGAAAATTCTGTCTTCAACATGACCAGGCTTTGCTCTTGTTGTGAACAGTTACAGGGTGTCTGAACAGTGTCAACTTCAATTTACTCTGATTCACTAGTATTTCTCTTGACCTTTTTATCATGACAAGTATAAGGTGGTAGATATTTTTCTTTGTGCTTTTAAGTTGTTTTTGTTTTGGTTTGGTTTTTTTTCACATTACATAGTACTTTCTGAAGGAGGTTTCAGAATATTTTCTGTAATTTAAGTGGGTAAAATCCTCTTTATTTCTCTCTTCTCTTCTTGGTAAATTAGATTATCTTTAAAACTGAGATAAACCAATCCACAATATGCACTAATTGGATTTTAAACAGCCTTGCTCTCTTCAATCATCTCTTATCATAAGGACGTAGGCAGATCTGAAAAGCAAAACTGTGAGGTCATTATATTTTTTTATCTGATGGAAAAAGTCCAGTCAAGCAAACCCAGCACAACAGGGAACACAAAAAAAATACTATACCAGTAATATGCAGTCTTACAGGTGATTCTCAATCACATCTCTAGGGAGACTCTTCCAAATTTCTCACTATTAAGTGTTTTCAGTTAACAAACTGTTTCAAGAATTTGGCTCAAGGGCAAATAATGGAAAATAAAAGACTTTTGTAAGTAAGAAAACAGGCACGAAATTCATAGAAGTTTGGGAGAAGACAAAAAAGTGATGCTTAATTTTCAGCTGCAGATTGGTTACTGAAAAACTAATTATTTTTTTCAATTTCATTTTAATAAGTGTTGATATTTAAATGAAATTATATCCCAATTGAGCTTATATTTAAATTAAACTTGATAATAAAAAAAATGAAATACTCCCATATGCCTTGTTATAAGGCTGTGCTCTTGGGAAGCAGAGGGGCAAGTATCGAAGACGAGACATTCCTCAGACAATAATTACATTAAGCTTCTAGCAGTAATTACTAAGTAATAAGGGAAAAAAGCAAATAATTACAAAGCATTTAAGTAATACAGGGAACTATCTATATCATCATCTTCAGGCTATTTTCATCAATCGACCACAAACATGTCAAAGACAAAAATGAGGAGTTCTAGAAGTCAATCAAAAGAGGTAGATGCTTCCTTGACAATGGTCCACTGTTAGCATGAATAAAGAACGCATTCTATTACAAAATGTGTTACAGTCTCTTCTAAGACTTCCTTCTGCCAGTCTATAATTCTATAATAGTGAACTTTATTACATACTCAATTCCTACAGAGTATGGCAATATCAATAAGAGGGCTGATTTCGTACGGGTAGACTTTTAAAATAACGTAAAACCAAATGTAGCTAGAAATGCTGAAAAAAAAGAACTGTGAAGAGGCCAACTTACAGTTCAAGTTAAATGTTACCGGTTACATTATTTTTTGTTAACATGCATGTCATACATGTAGTTTGTATACTACACGAAACAAGCATACACCAGAAATTTGTCATGTAGACAAGCTCTACTGGAACAGCTGCCACCAACTATGTAGCTACTTTCAAAATGTAAATGTGCAATGGAAACCGAGTACTCTTACTGAAAAGTGCGCTTGACTTCTTCGTGAAATTGCAATGTATGTATTCTTTGAATTGCTAGTCAGCTATATACCAGCTGCACAAAGTTAGAGCAAATTGCAACAAAGTGCCCTTTACAGACAATTTTAAAGTCACAATCTCATTTGCATTTCTTCCTTTGTTTTAAGTGGTTGTCAGAAAATCCCTCTGAGTTATTGAGAAATGGTATTGAGATTTTTTTAACTTGGTTTCTGAGGGTAACTAAACAATTTGAGATCATTGTACAGAATCACAGAATCATGTAGGTTGGAAAAGACCCTTAAGGTCAAGTCCAACCATTAACATTACAAAGTCCACCACTAAACCATGTCCCTATCAGTTCTTTCCCTCTACACCCTTTAAACTAAATTAGATGCTATTGATCATTTTCTACCAAAGCTAACAGGATAGATGTTATAGAGATAAGTGTCAGTAACTTTCAAGAAGGAAAACCAAACAAAAGCCCAAAACTCAGATAAAAGATTGAGCCCAAACTAACGTTCCAATTAAGCAAAGACAAGTTTTTTGCATCTCTCCATTCCCACAGACAGCAGCCATCAGTGCACTAACTCCAAACCCACAAAAGTACATGTTTCTACCAGCTTGTATGGACACGAAGTAAGAAATCCAAAGGAGATGAAGACACCTCCTCCACTTCGAACATTTACATAAACACTAAAAGTATGGGGTTGGTTAATCACTAGTCCCATTCTAGACCAACTAATGAGGAACTTTAAAACCTTAGACACTGTTCAGAAGTCAGGTCTGAATACGCTTGAGTGAACTTCCCCTACACCCTTGGATGAAATTCACAGAGTGCCAGAAGTACACTCCAGGAACAGAAAAAATAAAAAGCCATTATAATTAACATATCTCTGGGGTGTTTTGCAATCATCAAAAATACTTTAAAATGCTGTGGATTTTCATCCTAAGTTTTGACTGATATAAGTACGATGTGGTTATACAGAAAAAAGGTGTGAAGCTGCAATTAAAAAAAATCAAATATGCAATGCAACCATATGGTTTTCAGGCTGTTTATCATTACTGAAAAAATAAATTTGAATATTTCTTACCTCAAATGTCCACTCTTCTTCTTTATCTCCATCCAGAAGCATTTTTGTCTCCTTATATACCTTCCCTATTTCCAGTTGCAATGGGGACACATTAAATTCAATTCTTTGCAAGTTAAAGCCTATTCCGACTCCAACAGCCTTTAAGAAGCTTTCCTTTAAAGCCTAAAACACAGCATAAATGTATTTTATTCATACTGGCTGTTTTCAAACTGTTCTATAAACATTACTTCTGAGCAGACACTGTAGGCCAAATAAATTTAAGACATACTACTGTACATGTGAGGGTAGACTGACGCAATTATCAGGAGAAAAAATTACCAGTAACACTAATACCTAGCCTAACTTGCTACATTATAATGAACATGCAACCAGAATTACCTAGTGGCGCATACAGATATGAACCCTTTGCCTTGTTCTGGGTGTGTGTTTAAAGCCAGCCACAAATCCTTCTTGAAATGTCAGCTGCGCTATGGTTCTCAAACTTATTCTGACATTAAAAAAATCACTAAAATATAAAATCTATTAAAATACTATCTCCACATGAACACATAACTATAAAAAGTATAATATAGAATTTTAATAACATATAATATTATCATAATGAAAGTACTAAAAAATATATCAGAAGAGAATGTGCAGGTTATAGCACTGCAGTCTTTAAACAGAAAAAAAAGTATTACCCAATGCCGATGAAACATATCCAGCTGCATCCATTCATTAGTCATAGACTTGATTACATCCCACTCCGTTTCAGTAAACTGCCGCTTCATGATGCGAAAGAAATTTGGAATTGAGCTACTACCTATAAATTAGAGATATTTACAGAAATTTTAACAGAGTAGTAATAATAAGCAAATGTGTTACCTCATGTTATTGCTCTAGAGAAAAAAAAAATTACGAACCAAATCTGCTATATAATCTGAATTTATGTAGCCTCAAAGCAGCAATGCTGATGACTGTTCAGGACACAGTACGAAAAAACTCATTCCTATAGCAGAATTACCACATTAAAAATGTGAAATGAAAGTCAAACATATTACATATTTTCAGATAAACATACTGCATATTTTCAGCATTCTCTAAAAAGAAAAGTATTTAATCAGAGGTGATTTTATATTAAAAAAAATATATTCAGCTACAAAAGTAGCATATACAGTCTTCGACATCTGAGAGCTTGGTCTAGTAACATTTTATAAAACAACAGGCTGGTTGTCAGAATTCATCAGGCTATTCTACCTCCTGCCCTCAGATGCTGAGATAAAACACTATTTAAGCACATGCAGAAATACAATCTCCCAAATTTGTCACATGCATATTAAGTTTTTTGGATTTATTCTGCAAGAAAAACAGAGGTAGAGAGATGTCCATAATCACAGTAAGAAAGTTATCAAGAAAAAACAACAACAAAAAAACCCGCAAACAATAACACACAAAACCAAAAATTAACCAAACCTTCAAATCCTTAGATTAAATTTAAGCCTCCTCTAAAAATAAGCACACCTGTGTAGCACTGCAGCAGCTCTTCAGGGGCTACACCACTTTTCCCCACTAGTCTAAATTTACTTCGCAGAAGACACTACAGACTGTGTGGTTATATTGACCAATGGCATTTCTATAGTACACTGGAAGCTGTGGACCTCATTGCACGCTTGGCTAATCACCCATGGCCTAGATCATTAATCAGCATACCACACAATCTGTCCAATAGGGCTTACAGCTGGCTGAACAATGGCAGAAAGCAATATATTTTCTTTAGTAGAGATAGTGAATTTCTGGATTGAGATAATTCCACATACTGAGACAAATTTTTTTTGTTATGCAATGTTCTTATTTAAAAAAAAAAAAAACTAAAACCTCATATTTAATCCAAACCATAGTCTCCTCTCCCAATATCACACCACTTTTAAAAACCTGTCACTAGATAATTGCTTAACAAAGATGCAGATCCTAACTGCAGCTCTGCCACTGATTCTGTGAGGGACTACAGGCAAAGAACTGCCCTTCTCCACACTAGTGTTCCTCATGTTAAACCAGGGATATAAAGCGGTTGTCCTGTATAATAACAGGTATTGACAGCAGTAATAATTGATCTGAACCAAGTAATGTCAGACTAAAGCACACGTTCAGGTTTTCTGACAATTTCCTGATCATATTGCAAAGTGTAATCTGACATACTGTACACATCACGCAAGACATGGCAGTGACATTTCAGAAATGCCCTCAATTTCATTTATAGACTGAAGTGAAGAAAATATCTTAAGACAGAAGCTTTGTTGGCAGTTGCAGTAGTCAGCTAATGGAATGATCCAGAACAATTTATGGACAGAATTAGTTAATTCTGGATAAAATTATGACACTGAAAATAACAATAAAAAAAAAAAATCGCAACAACCACAATATCAAGTATGTTTTGATGGATTACCAAGGCAAATTAAACATACATCTACTTAGTCAACCTGACTTCCCTGTAACAAGGAAAACTAACCAAAAAAAATTGTTTGACTTGGAGAAAGGTTGTTGTCTTTCATCTCTCTGAGTTTATGTGACCCATTTTATGATTAAATAACTCTGTTAACACCTGCTCCAAACAATCCACTTAATTGTTTCTTTTTCTCCCAAGTATTTAAGACAACAGCAGTAAGGTACCAGCCTCTTCAGGTGATTCAAACTACAAAAGAATTCAAGACTGTCCCGGTGCACCCTTTCTCCTCCATTGCTTTCAGAGAGTTCTCTTGTTTTCAGTGACCCTGGGCTACTCACTCTACCAGAGAAGACTGTCCAGGACTCCCCACACCACCCACCTTTAGCACCTGGACATGTACAACACCTCCCGCATTGTCAGTCCTTCCACCATCCAAACCTTAGCACACATGGTGAATACACTCAATACTTAACCGTTTAATACACCAAGTCTACATCAAACCCACATGCTACCACCTTCTCAGTCCTTACTTACCCCTTTTTTTGTCCCAGGTTTCTTCAACGCTCCTGTTCAAATTTACACAGTAATTTTCCCTCCACTCCGGCCATCCATCACGTCCCTCCTCTGAAAAGCTCAGGCACTATCTTCTCCTGAACTGCCATCCCCCTCCCACTTCTTTCTTAACACAGCACAGTTGCTTCGCTCTGAGGAATGGATCACATTAGAGGAGACAGGACTATTATTCTCCACAAACTACGAGCAGTACCACAGCCTGCCTAGTCCATTTCTCCATATTTGCCTGGATATCACAGAATGATAGATTCACAGAGTGAAGGAAAAATTTAGGTTGGAAAGGACCTCTGGAGACCACCTGGTCCAATCTTCTGTTGAAAACAAAGCCTTATGTTAGGTTACTCATGGCCCTGTCAAGCAGAGTCTTTCACCCCTTCTCTGAGCAACTTATTCCAGTGTTTTACTGTTCTTGTGTAAAAGGCTGGGGTTTTTTTCAATCCAGACAGAATTTTCCCTGAAGAAACCTGAGCCTGTTGCCTATTATCCTGTTCCTGTACATCCTCCTGACGACAGCTACCTACATCTTCTCTACAGCTATCTTTCAAACAGACTGTGGTAAGATTCACATCCTCAGATGCCCTCTTCAGGCTCAAACCCAACTCCATCAAGATTTCTACATTGGTCAAACTCCTGAACCCCCTAATCACATTGGTGACCCTTCACTAAACACCCCTCAATGTTCCCACATCTCTTATGACTTGGGGGATGAGGAGGGGACAAAACTAAAAGCAGTAGGAAGTTTTCTTTTAGATGCTACCTTTTTTGCTTTTACTGTGAGCAAAAAAGCCTCAACGATACCATAATTTAAAACCTTCCTTTGAAAGAATGAGAACAAGACCCCTATAGCAATTATTCACTTGGTTTTAAATTTGCATTTCTAAAATACCTCCTATTTGCAAGCTGTTTCAGAAGTAAACTCACCCATCAACAACTACACAAACACCTGAACTTATTTCTATGACCATTCCAATGTAATAATCCAAGTTCTAGTTTACTAAAAAAAAAAAAAATCATTAAAAATACACCAAAGAGCTTTCATGCCAAATTATTCCAGTATGCATACTTTAGAGCTAACAAGTACCTTGGATACAATTTTGGCTTACGCATTATATAGTCTACATATGATCATCCACAGGATCACCTAGGTTGGAAAAGACCTTTAAGACAATCGAGTCCAACCGTTAACCTACCACTGCCAAGTCCACCTCTAAATCATGTCCCTAAATGCCACACCTACTCGCCTTTTAAACACCTCCAGGAATGGTGACTCAGCCACTTCCCTGGGCAGCCTCTCCCAACGCCTGACAACCCTTTCCTCAAGGAAGTTTCTCTTAATATCCAATCTAAACATTTCCTGGTGCAACTTGAGGCTATTTCCACTCATCCTGTCACTTGTTACTCGGGAGAAGAGACCAACACCCTCCACGTTACAACTCCCTTTCAGGCAGCTGTAGAGTGAGGTCTCCCCTCAGCCTCCTTTCCATTTTTCATCACTTGAGGCCCAAGGCAAGATAAAGTACCAGTTAATCACCTTTCAGTTGCGTCCTTCACTGAACAACTGAGCTTCCTATTCTGATGGTAATTTTCTAAGACCATCTAGAGTATTTTCCTCTGTGTTTATTGCCTACATTTTTCTCTTAGAGAAGTTTAGAAAAAGTGCTAAACATTTTTGGTAATCTCAAAGCCTACTCTGTAAAAATTTAAGTAAGGAAAACCAAGTGTCTCAATATTGTCACCATCTTCATGAAACCACAACATTTGCTACAAGAAAAATACAAAGACCACACAACAGAATACAAAAGAAACTGGAATGCAAGTTAGAACTCTGACAGGAAATAAAGGCAAGACAAAGACTTACTTATAAGGGTTTTCAACTAGACATATTAAACTATTCTTAAAAGCATTTTTCAAAGTTTCAGAGGATCTTCCCCAAGACTTGCAAAGTATTCACCACAAAAATGACATAACATGATAAGCATTCTTATACTCAGGTTTTGGCTTTACCTTCAGAACTTCGTTAAATATCTAAAAATGTGAACTTAGTACCTGCACTTCACTGTGCCATGCTTTCTTCTTCTTTACAATATGAGAAATTTGGCTGCAGTGTACATGTAGGTGGAATTCTAGTACATAAATGCTCTAAAATCCTTAATGCATGCAAACTTTAGTATTTTTCTAAGAGCAAATCCTAAGAAAATTCTCCAAAAAAGATCTATAAACTGGATAAGCGTGATAAAAATGAACTGTCAGTAAAAAAACTGAAAAACAGATTCTCTAAAGGAACAAATGTTTTTATTGTAACACACATGTATAATGCGAACACTTCTAGGAATACTTTCTATCTTTGTTTTCAATGAACAGTGATAAAGCCAGACACTCATTGAAACTTATGTAATTGTACTAGTGTTTCTTATTTAACTTCCAGCAGTAAAAGAAAAGGATTTGTTTAAGATATGCTATGCAGGTTGTAGAAAACTGCACATCTGATCTCTCTGTGCTTCTAAACCTCCATACACTAAACAAGCTCCAGAGCACACACCACACAGCTGGGTTCACACAGTCCTGAGCCCTTGCCAATATAATCCAGCACTCGTTTCCCAGCGTTCAGGGTTATTCAAAGAAATACTTAAAACACTGCGCCAAAAAAATAGCTGGGGATACAACTATGTGGAAAAATTAAATTCAAATGCTGAAAACTGCATTTCAAATATTCCTTCTTGTAAGTCATATTTACACCTTCTGAAGAACCAGAATGTAGGTTCTGATTCCAATAAATCCAATATACTTACAGTAATCTTGTCCATCTGAGTGGCAAAGTGAGATTCCTGTAACACACAATGTGTGCACTTCAAGAAAAATATTTATGTATGTAAATTACTTACTCAAATTGGTAAGCATCAGGAAATTGCACAATATTTATGCGATTGGTCAAGCATTGAACTAGCTGGGGTTTCAATGAAATGGAATAATTCAATTTTGTGATTTTAGGAATACATAAGAGAGATAAGACATGTTTTCATATGAGATTTGAAAAACAAATGGAGTTGGAAGCAGAGAAAAACAGGAAGCTTGTTCCACAGATGGCTTAAGATTAATGGGAAAAGATACATATCCCCATCAACTATTAAAACTCTTTGAAAGAACAGCCACTCACCATTTGCTGGTTTTCTCTAAGAGAAGAAAAACTGTGATAGGAGCAGATCTATGAAAAACCTGGATAAAGGGTTTCAAACAAAGAAATGAGAAAATTGCTGATTTTGATTCTGTCGGGAATTGGGAGAGTGCATTAGAGCAGATAGAAAAACTGAGCCACTGGCACGAAAGTTATTAACGTGACAATGGGGTGGGAGGGTAGGGATGAGATTTTTGAATTAAACATGAAACCAAATTTGCCTGGGTCAAGGGGATTAATGAAAATAAGCTCCACTGTGACTGAGAGTTTTCTTGCTTTGAAATTGAATGTAATTATTACTGTAAGTATTCTGTCAAAAATCCAACAATATCTCTTTTCACAATTACCCTCTGTTAATACCTTAAAAATAAGATTATTTAGTATAGAAGCCTTATCATAAAAATGTTATCAATAAGAGGGTTTTTTTTTCAGAAATGCCTATCTCTTCAGGCATCAACAAAATAACTTCACCATAAATCTTAAAAAAATTAACAGCTACAAATTTTGAATGTGGTAGTTCTTGGTAATGTAAACTTTAAAACTATTTCCAGTGCTTTGTATAGATAGGAAATCAAGTGGCATGGGAAAGTAAGAGCTAACTTACTGTTAATATGCTCTTCAAAATTTATATAGCTTCTTTTCAAGAGAAATGGGACACAAACTTTGATTCTTTTCAATAGTGACCAGAATTATATTGCCCCTTCTTTCTCATTTGAAAATACATTTTCATTTGCATAAGGTTTTATAGTTCACTCCTTTTCTTACCTTCACACAAATCATTGCACAGTCATTCTTTTTGCATTTGTTCATACTAGCTAAAATTCTGAAAACATTTTTTTGGTCTCCTGTAAACTCCACACTCGAAAAATTTTTGTTACAGAGCATGACAACCTCTAAATATCAGAAGCAGTTCTTATTTTTACACTGTATCATCTTACCAAAAAGCAAGAGAGTCAAGAGAAAACTAATACATTTAACCCAAACATATTATAGCTTCTTTCCATAATATCCAATTAACCAACAACAATTTGTCCCTGTGCCTGATTGCCTAACAAATACAAACGCATGTTAACTTACTTTAGAACAAAATTGACTAGATGGTTCAGCTATTAGATGTCCTAACTTTAAAAGTCCTTTTTCCCTAGAATATGTAGAGCTCTGCCTCCTTCCCATAACACTCATTAACTTGCTTCTTAAGGAACTGTAGCCAACAGAGAAAATGCATCCAGCAAATCTCTAACCAATTCCTCCAGTTGATGTCTAAATTTGTTTGATATTCACAAGAGAAGTCAGAGGTTTCATCCTTGTGACGAAGATATATTTTCATCGATTTTTCTTTAATCTACAGACACTTAAGCCTCACACCCCTATCACATCATAATGCAGATTTGAAACCAGAGTAGTTCACAGAACAAATTAGATGTAATATTAACACAGCTGTGAAGGCAACGTCCTAGAAATTTCAGGAAGATTGAGAAGAAATAGTGAGTGATATCAAAAATGTCTATTAAACATGGAAAGTAAACATGCTATATACAGATAAACCTGCACATACATGTGTGCACATCTTGGATTTTTTTCATAAACTATTTACATTGAAATATATAATGCCATCTTTTCCACTATAATGACAACTGAGCATTTTATTAATTTTTTGTAAAGACTAGGCCAAAAGGTCTGCTTTGCATTTCTACTGTAAACCAGCAAAACCTCAGAACAGATATAAAAGATTGATTTAAAAAACATGCAGGAGTGAAGAAGAAGAAAATATACTATATTTCTTTTTTCCCCATTTTTCTACCTGATAGAAAAGCCAAACAAGCTCCATTTGTAGGAAGATAAAAGACAATCGAAATTAAGATCCATGTAAATTATGCTATCAATAGTGAATAGGGCTAACAGAGAAATCTTCATACTGGTATTTTGTTTGCACTGTTACAAACTTCAGGTCAGTCATAAGTCAGCTTTGGTAATACAATGTACACTTAAAGGCAATAACTGTCCTGTTGTACCAGAAGTTATTAAAACCATGACATGCCCTCCTCAAAACAGTGAGAAGAATAGATGACTGACCTTCCTCACTTCAATTTTTACTTTTACAGTCTTCAAATTATTTTGGTCAGACACAAACTGACTAGTTTATATTATGGTCTACATCCAAAACCATGGAAATTGAAAGCTAAAAGATAGTACTGCCAGCTCATTTTGATCAGCTAATTCCCTGGGAAAAAAAAAAAAGAACAAACAAAACAAACCAAAACAAAAAAGAAAATAAAAACACAAACACAAAAATACCAAACACCACTACCACTCACACATACCAAACACCAAACCCCAGAGCATGAACAGGTTCTTAACTGCCTTGAACTGCATGAAAGGAACAGGTCAGTTATCAAGAACTATTATCTTATCAATATATATCCATTTATTTTCAGGTGGCAAACGGGAAAGTGACAATGGGAAATGTACTAACTAATGTGAAACACAGGCTCACTATAAATCCTGCCAACTAGCAAACTGTATAGAATGAATAAGTTTGAGCCCTGGGCTCTTGGACTGACAATCCTTTTGGTGTAGGACACAAGCCATATTTGATCAAGTTTTACTACCTCTAAAGGAAACCAAAGTAAACTGATAAAGAGAAACCATTTCTTCTGCAACAGATGCCTAAGTACTAATTGTTTATTAAGACCAACTAACCCTTGTACAGATGTTTAGAAACTGACAACGCAAAACAAATAATTAGCTAGATAAATGACTAACTTAGAAGAACCAGACAGAAAATTGACAAAGCATGTTTTGTAAATCTATTAGCTCACACTGCTTTGGTGTGAATTGGAAATTGGATTTGCATTCTGTGACCTCTCCACTTCCTGCTACCATCCTGCAGTTCTCCCAGTGATATAATAATATACGTTAAACATCCATTCTTGTCATGCAACTACCGGTGATATGTTTTATCTTGGCATACATCAGAGAACTTTAAATAGCTCAGCATTAACTTCAAAATGTCAGAAAATTTGAGGTTGCCTCCTTTCCATTACTCAACATTTCCCAGATTGTAAAAATGGAAGAGTCATTAAAAGGCTGACATAATTTAATAAAGTTTAATATTTTCTCTGCAATTAGGATCATTCAGTCTCTGCAATATCAGAGAAACTGCTAAGGTTTCAATCAGATTACTGCGATCTGGTCTAACAGCAGTGATGAATATTTTAGCAAGCTGCCCTGATAGTCAATGTTAAACAAAAGAAAGTAAAGAATCACACTGGATTAGATAGCTTTCCCTCCAAAACTGCACTGAAGAAACAGCAAGTTCGACAGAGTTATGGATTGGATTTTAAAAAGAAAAAAAAAATCTGAAGAAAAGTCACAACCTATTAAACGGATACCTCACATCTGATCAGCTTACAGACAAGTAGTGTAAGGTCTGCGACAGATATATGCTTTTTGTCATTTGTTCTGAAAATACAAAAATAAATGCCAGATCCTCGCAAATTTTGTTCACACTCCAGTTTACTTTTATGGGTTCTTTCTATGCCAAATATTCAACTGTAATATATACTTGCCACTGAAGAGCTTAATGACGTAATCACATCTGGGTGCAAGTGCCTGGTTTTGGCTTGCTTCTGAGTAGAGAAAATAAAAGCATTTTAAATAACGAGGGTCTTAATCACTAAAATGATTCAGGAACCCCAAATTCTTCTAATGAAATGTACTTACTTATACCTAAACAGTAACAGCAAAAAGATGATGAGTAGTAATATAATAAGAAACTCTTTCTTAACTTGTCTATTTCAATATTTATAACTTTTCTTTGCTTAAGCTCTTTCCAAGAGGTTGTATGACCACAGCTATCAGAGCTCTAGGTAGCCACAGTATCTCAGCAAAAAAGTACATTACCCCACAAAAATGGCATTTTGAACAGTTTTCCATTATAGAACATATCAAACAGTTAAAGCAATCATTCCATTTTGGCAGAGCTCTAAAAAGACAACAAAAACCTCAAGATGTTGCTACTGCAAGAGCACCCACATATAAGATACGTGCCTGACCATCTAGAGCCTTACACTACAGTGGTACTACCAAGCCACCAGATCTCTCACACGTTTTATTACATTTTATGAAATAATGTACTAGAGGGCCTATATATATATTTAACGTGTGTGTGTGTACATATATTTCTACACAAACATATTCATATATATGTATATAAAAGAGCAGATAGATGTATGTGTATATATATACACACATACACTGGTCTGCATGTATATATACATGCATATATATGTATGTATATATGGTGCTGCTGTCAGACACTTAAAACTTCCAGGACAAGGGAGGTGACACCCAGTTCTATCTTAATATTAAATCAGATATACTGCAAAACAACATTATCCACATGGTATCGCTAATGTTTGCTACTGAACCATAAAAGTATTAAGATAGTAGTAGTAGGAAATGGCACTTCAGTGAAAATGCGATTATAGGGTGAGTATTCTCAACTCTAAGAAACTGCTACCACTGAAGAACCTGGGGGTGCATCGGGATCTACTTGGTGCTTGGTATGTAAATGTTCTATTGGACAAAAGAGGAGGAAAAAAGCCAATTCCCAGTACCTAAGTCATCTTCATCTTCCATATGAATTTGACTACATGATACATACTTCCTAACACATCCTTGATTTGACTAATGCAATTTTTCCCTCCCCTAGGAAGCTCTGCAACCTTGGAAAGCACAATCTGATTCAAACTGAGCTAGTTACTCTGAAAGAGTCTGATGACAGATCTCACTCCTAAACTTGGTGCTTGGTATGGAACTGGTCCTCACAACTGAAACACACACACTCTGCAAGTACATCCTTCTACATCATGGTATCCTACTGCAGTAATTAAGCCACTGAACAAGAGTGGCAGAAGTCAGGACACTGCACAGAAGCCTATCCCAGAACATGAATCTCATAGTCAAGTGCAGTAAAAAGATCCCATATCATTTTCACACTTAAAACATATCCACTTCTGTGTATACACCATCACAGAATCACAGAATGTCAGGGACTGGAAGTGACCTCAAAAGATCATCCAGTCCAATCCCCCTGCCGAAGCAGGAACACCCAGATGAGGTTACACAGGAAGGTGTCCAGGCGGGTTTTGAATGTCTCCAGAGAAGGAGACTCCACAACCTCCCTGGGCAGCCTGTTCCAGTGTTCCGTCACCCTCACTGAGAAGAAGTTTCTTCTCAAATTTAAGTGGAACCTGCTGTGTTCCAGTTTGTATCCATTGCCCCTTGTTCCATCACTGGTTGTCACCAAGAAGAGCCTGGCTCCGTCCTTGTGACACTCACCCTTTACATATTTATAACCATGAATGAGGTCACCCATCAGTCTCCTCCAAGCTAAAGAGACCCAGCTCCCTCAGCCTTTCCTCATACAGGAGATGCTCCACTCCCTTCATCATCTTTGTTGCACCATTCTTCCCTCTCTTTCCTTTTCAAAATGAAGTCCAAGAAACAGCACACAATGACCAAAAAAGTATTAGTGTTTAAAATCTGGAAATCAATCTCTCGTACATAGCCGTGAAAGTAACCACATAAGAATATGCTTAAAAAACAACAACAAACCAAACACAAACCCAAACAACAAAAAAACCCAAACAAACAAAAAAACCCCACCACCAACAAAAAACCCACAAACAACACACCAAAAAAATGCACACACAAAAACCAAAAAGCCCCAAACCTTGCAAAAGCCATTTGCTTTGCCAGCAGCTGAAAGACTGGCCCGCTTGACAGCTAAAACCCAGCATGTTTTGTTTAGTCTTCCCACAGAGAAGAGACAACAGTCAGCTAGTCGTTCAGCATGTTGTCACCCAGCATCCTTCTCCCCCATCGACAAAAAATCAACTTCTGCTGAGCTCCAGAGCAGCCACTGCAGGGATTGTCTTTTATCCAGCCAACAGGAGAGACAGAAAAAAGATGCAAGAGGAAGATAAATGTATTGCAATACAGCAAAAGCAGAGCATGGCCCACAACTGAAAAACTAACTAACTTCAGTGGTCCACTCACCTGCATCAGCTATATCTACTCTTGCAGATACTATCGCCAAGTGTTTGCTATGTTTTTAATAAATTGGTTTTTGCTATGAAAAAGATGTACATATTTAATACAAAACCCAGCAATTCTGATGAACAGATAGGAAAACTATACAGGGCAAGTAACAATTTAACGCACTACACAATTGGATTTTCCATCAAAATGCAACACAGTACATAAATAGGCATGAATGCCTCAAACTTACAGTATCAACCTGATATAAGAAAACGGCTATTTACAGAAGCAGCACAAGTCTCCTACTCCTAAACTTTCCTGAAATCCTGACCTGACAACTGCAACCTGCCACCTTTAGTGAGGAAATATAAAAATATTTGCCTTTTTAAAAATCAGAATTTCTCTTAGAAAGGAAATAAGTGAGGGAAATGCAGCTAGGGCTGTTTTTTCACAGTTACTGAGGGGAGATGTTAAATACTCGTGATACATTTCTGCCATTTCTTAAGTCAGTCTAAAAATCTGCAAATCTGTCTCTAAAACATTGTCTCCCAACCTTGAAACCAGTAAGAGCTCTAAACTGATTCCTGCACAGACAACATCCAAATAAGCTTTTGACAACACAGAATAAAGACAGCTTCTATTTTCCAGCTCTTGTAACAAATACATATATCTGCAGAACTGAAGCTATTTGAAATGGGCAGTGTCGGCAAGAAACTCCTTGAAAAGCAAAATTTTAATATCTACATAATAATTACTTTACCTTGGCTCTCCTGTCACATCTTTCTGATAGACTTAACTTGGAAAGCCAAAGGTAACTGTTATTAATGTGGACTGAGAATAAATTTTAGTTTTGTTAAAAAAAAAAAAAACACAATTCTCTTCAGCCCCTCATTTTGAATGTATAACTTAATTTCACAAAAGACTAATTAAGGAATCAATTATGATATTATAAATGTAGTGTGCAGAAAGATACTTCAGGGGGGAAAAAACAAACGAACAACACAAACACAACAAAACCGAACAAAACCAAAACCAGAGAAGTGCTCTTATAGTTTCTCTTTGTTCCACCTCTTATTTTTACTCAAAGCTCCTGGTTTAAGTTTTTGGTTTTCGTAATTGTTAATTTATCCCTCATTTTCAACACATCTATTGTCCACAAATTCATTGTTACTGTTCTGCATTTTGCTATTGGTTTCTATTTTAATCCAAATGTTTTTATTATTTCCTATTAAAAAACAGTCACAAAGGACAAAGACAGGCTTTAGAAAGAAACAATTTCCCCTCAAAGAGGAGATTCAATCACAAAATCAAATTTTCCTGTCACATTTTATCAAGCATTTGTGCTTAATCAATTACCAGAATGTGCAAGTGTTTTTACAAACATGATGTAATTCCAAGTTAAAACAGTGTTAGAAATGTGACTAAATAGAGCACAATAATGAAACTTCTATATAATACATGTACTCCTTAAGAGTATGTTTAAGATGGCTGTTTCTTCCCATTTTCTAATAGAAGAAATTCCTCCCTTTGGTAAGGGCATATGACTACTATAATTTGTTAGTTCAACAATTATATTAGCTAACTGTTTTAACGCTACATCTAAAAGTGATCCATTTTCATATTTATGAATCCTGTCCTCCTTCATCAATTAAAAGTGGCATTTAACCTGAATCCTTCATTAACATCTTCATCCCAAATGTGCATTTACATATCTATAGCTGTATCATTAGCTAATAATTTGGCAATTATCTCTCATAGTAAAAGATTAGATGCTTACTGTTGCTATGAGATTTACTGAAATACAATAATAAAACCAAAAACAACTAGAGCTTTGCTGAAGGTAAAGTTAAGGCATGGTAAAAAGGACAAAAGCGCTCCAAAGAACAACCTGGTTTGGCATTTCTTTCTAGGTCAAGATATTCTTATTGCAAAGGCTGAAAAATAGCAATTAAAAAAGCACTACAAGTTCAAAAACTTGAACATAGCTGCTAGATAAAAGACATGTCAAATATCTTAACTATTATGTAGGTGTGCCTAACTCTCTCAGTTTAGGTTATGACTAACAAAAAAATGGTGCAAAGTTTATAACTGGCTGGAGAAAGCAAGCTTTCCTCAACTAGCTGAACTGAGGTACGGGATTTAGCTTCTTCATGTGGGACTTAGATACTCTGGTCCATATGTGACATCTGAGTTGAAGATCTCTATCATCTCTTGTATCATCTCACCTCAATGATGAAATAATGACAATGAAAAGAGAAAAATGAGTTAAGTTCTGTTTATATTTCATTGCCACAGAGAAAAAGTTTCAATCAATCAAGTGTTTGTACATAATAGCCTACTTTCTTAGGAAAGTATTTTCTTTCTAGAGGAAGTATTTCTAGATCAAATTAATCTTCTGCAAAACTCACATGCAGAAAATTTACCCTTTTGTATCTTTTAATAAGCAAACTCAGCATAAAATCAAAATATGAGAAAAGCTAATTCTATTGCATGCCAAGTATTTAATTCTGGAATTACTTTGAGATTGGAGATGTCAGGATCAAAGTAACTGTAATGCAACAGGTATGGAAGATCACAGACTGATTATGAAAGATCAAGTATAAACTCTTAATTTATTTACTTTTGTAGTTCCATCTAAACTAAAAAATTACATTACTGAAAAGAAATTCACTTCCACAGTAGGAAAGCTCTTGAACTTAAGATCTTAACTTTTTTCAACTGCTCAAAGCAATTTTTTTTAAAGCTATAATTATTTCCTAAACCTCTGAAAATGTTCTGCTTTACAGGGTTTAAGTCACTGGTAAATCAACATCCTACACATCATTCAAAACAAGTTGATACTTGTTGCAAAATCTTGTCTGGAAGTCAAAAATCAAATACATTATATCACAAGCTGAGTTTTTCCACAGGAGTTAGTAGTACTGGGAGAATCCTTCTCATTTATTTTGTGAAAGTGTTAAAATATTTTTATACGTGTTACCTCTCTTGCCAAATAATGCGCACAATCACTTCCATTAACAAATTTACGATACAGTGTGCATTTTCCCAAATGACTCAAGAGTTCATCTTAAACTGATCTAAAGATAAGAAAAAAATAATTGTTCTCAATAATCCTTCAAAAACAAGAAAATTAAAAGGCTGATTTAAACCTACAACAACAAACTGCCTGATTAAACAAAGGCAAGAACACACAATACCTAAAGAGGACATTTTCCTTTTCTACCATCACTTAATTATTTAGTTCAATATCTGAATAGAGGAAAAACCACGACAAACTGTTGCATACCTGCGGAACTTTTGAAGAACTGTCTCTATTTGCGCTGCTAAGAATAGCCTCTTTTGTGGCCTGCCTTCACCATCGAAGGCTATGTCTTGCAATTGTTTCATTTTTCAGATTTTAATGATACAGCAAAAGTAATATGGAAAGAGGCGGCTTTTTATTCCACGTAAGCAAAACAAAAATAGATAGCACACATTAAGAAGTGACATCAAATGTTTATGTGTACCAAGTCTCCCTGTTACATGCTAACACACAATTTAATACCCTATTTCTCAAAACTTCCAGCTGCATGGTACTCTCTTGTATATTTGTACCGCATACTTTGTTCACTGGTTGAACAATAAAGGAGTATAAGAACTAGAATACTGAAGACCTCGATCAAGTTTCTGTTGGATAGCAGCACAAGATGAAGTACTTTGTATTTAAACAATAATTTGAAGAAGAAAGAAAAAAGAGAAAGAAATCAGAACTACTGTAATCTACTTTGTACATAGGGAACTCTGTCATTGTAGCTATTCCAGAGAAAGAGATTTATAGTGTATTCACTCTCAGAAATATAATGTACTTTGCAACTGCAGAGCAAGAGCACCACGCAGTGGAACTATCAGATAAAACAATACTGCCAAAGTTACATATTCATAGCACAGCAGTAAAACCAGTTCCATGTAATTTTACTAAGACAAAAGTATTTCTTAGAAAAATTTTGGGTGAAAGAACTGCTAGCTTTAGTTCATATTACAGAGACTATAACTTAAAATTATAACCTTAATATTGCTCATTTGCTGGCTCACTTTCCCAAATACAATTACCAAGTTTTTATTACTATCATATTTCTTTTTAAAAAATACAACTTATAATTCCAAAAAAGGCAGTTGTATGGCCATAAACAAAACCTCTTTAAAATTTGGAGCCTTTTTAAAATTAATTCATAAATATTTATGTAAAGTTACATAATGTGGAAAGCAATTGCACAACCAGGCACTGACACACTTATGACAGTTATTTCTATGCATAATATCAAGCATTGAAGTTCCTTTCTCTCCTTGTCAGAAGATAGAAAATATGTATACAAGCTGTTGACAGCTAAATTACTTCAGGACAGACTATGCTAGCTGCAGAACTTCAGATATCTGAAAGGAAAGCCAGAAATTTTGTAATGATGTATTTTTTACTTCTCTGTATACACTATGAAGCCTGCCACCATTAATTCAGACAGCGGACACAGTGGCTTGCCCTAATAGCCCCTTTTTCTGTTAATGTACACCTAGATCTCTGACAAAAGAGGAAGACTTAGATAAAGTAGCCATGGATAAAGGACCCATGCTCAGGAATCTATGTTCAGGAATTCCAGCAGGCTGCATCTGTCACTAACTTGTTTCAGATTGGTCATCTGCAGACATAGTTTCTCAATATCACTTTATTACAAAAGCACCAATTTAATTGCATCATTTACTCTTTGGAATCACGAGCATCTCCAGAATAACCACCAAAACCACTGAAGCATGTACCAGATCTCTAAGCATTATTTAGTCTCACCAGCTCATATTCACAAATTACATCCATGCAGCTGCTGAGTGCAGCTGCCCAGGGCAACATTTGCTTTATGGTAAGAGGTCATGACTGCTGCCATCAACAATTCTAGGACACGTTGGCAGGAGACTATCCTGCTACTGATGAAGTTAAAAACTGAATGGTGCATCTAACACCTGTTTTCACTTAACTAAAAACTGAGTTCAGTTTCACTGTTCTTCCTACATTTCTGCTGAGATTAAACTCCTTGATACCAAATCCTACTCTGAACTTCAGATTCATGTTGTCATTTGTGTACCCTGGGCTAGGCAAACAAAAAGCTACACAACAGAAACAGAATAGCAATTAAAACATCACCGATACGATGAACTCAAGATATTTTTTTTCCTAAATTTAGCCTGCTAAAGGTGATATAACTAAGAGTAAGTGGCAATATATACTGACAGCCTAACTTCAATTCCACACCTCTCACAAAAGCAGTGACCAGGGACACTGAATGAAGAATACACTCAGATGCAAAGTAAAAGAACCTTGATTTGTTCTGCCACTGCCTGCAGAATGAGCAACAGCTCAATGGACATTGAGTTATCCACTATTTCATTGATTTAACATGAGGAAAGTGAGAAGGGAATAGTGAATAAATAAGAAGAAACTACAAGAGAAAGAGGCAGTAGAAATCAGATTTTTTTTTTTTAATAAAGCCAGCTAATATTGAAGTTAAAAGATTTTTTTCTATTAACTGGAAAAAAACTAAAATCATATTCTCTTACACAGTTGAACGCATTATATTCCAAAACTGAGATGGAATATGAATACAGGCTTCTAAAGCAACATGTGAAGTTAAACCTCTACTCTTCACAGTTATTTCCTACTTTCAGGAGAGTTTAACACATTTCATAAGATTTGTCAGCTGGACAATGTGTCATTAAAATGCCAGCTACATTTCTAGCTGCATAAAATGCCAGCAGAGGATGCAAGATACCCCTGCCTCCGTGTATGCCATGTATAAATGACTTTCAATTTCTCATTTACCATGAAAAGCTTAAAATACAAAGAAGAATGTTTGAACATTTTGCTTTTTATTATTTACCTGCTGAAACAGGAACTATTTTTCAAATGAGTAACTAGGGAGCTGACCACCACCTTCACAGGGAGGGTTTACAGTAGATAGAAATGAGTCACAGAGAACTTCACTAAGGATTGCAGTAAAGTTTTGGTGCATCTTAGCTAAAACATGCCAATCCAAAAACGCACACTCATAACAACCATTAAAAAGGTGCAAAGCGGTCAGAGCGGAAGCTATCTAGCCAGGGTTTATTTGTATCTTTACCTCACTACACAAATTATTTCGTAGCACAAAATGCTGGGCAAATTGAAGACTGAGAAGAGAGATTTTCTAAGAATGCAGCTATTACTGTCATATCTGGTTAAACATTTGAGAAGGACTCTCGAAAACTAAAATTCCAGTAAATTGTAAATCCCGGTATGTTTCTCCCTTAATCCACTCACGTATCTATCAACATTTGTGAACTAAATGATCTTTGTAAAACTGCATTTAAAAATACACTTTGCTACAATTCTAATGGATAATTTGGGTCCTGAAGTTCACTAATAGTCAGGTTAGCACAACATTTAATACAAATAAAGAGGCCAACAACTAAAGCTTGTTAAGTTTTGTCTTTTACCAGGGGCACCTCAAATGTTCCCTCTTCGTGATCCCCTTTCACTGAGACATCCTGCACACTCACAGTGTATCTCTGATGCTAGTTTGCTACACTACTGGGCCTGGTGTTGACACACATAACGTCCACGTTTATGGGACAAGGGAGTAACACTCACAGTCTATAAAGTCCTCATGGGGACAGACCCCACTGTTGCTAGTTGGAAAGTTTTCCTGGCTTCTACTTGACACTAAACCCACAATTAAAATATCTGAAGGTGCCAGTCCTGCCAATATCACAGCAGGATTCCTAATCATATTTTCCCAGGGTTCTGCTTTTCTAAACTGGAAACATATCTATACCTAGCATAACAGAAAACCCAAAATAGACATCAAGGACTGCATTTAACAATATAAAAAAGGCAAATAGACAATACATTCCTTCACTCTCTTCTAATTACCCTGAATTTCTAGGACATAGACTGGTGAAACATTACAATGTTCTGCACTTCAATACTACAGAACCCATTCTGGTCACCATAATGCATTACCTGGTAAACTAGTCTTCATAATATCAATGCCAACTTGAAGCTCAGGCTCAGCTGCAAGAACTGCATAATCTCCTTGATGAGAGACATTGAAGTTGTAATTCGAATGAATACTGAATGCGTTATTTGCCAAGAAAGGTTTTCCTTTTGATGTCCTTTGTAAGTGTATTTCATTCCAAGGTATGCACAACTTTTCTGCAATTAATTTCCGTATCAGCAGGCGCCCAGCCTATGAAATAAAATGGAAGTCATTCATACAAAACTATTATGCTATGTGCAAAGTATTCATGGCTGCTAGAAAACCACCCGCCTTAAAAAAAAAAAAAAAAACAAAAACAAAAACCGTGGCTTTATTATTGCCAATATAGAGTATATTTTAGCCAAATTATTTAGATTCCTTTTATAAATGCCTGTGTGAAGTAAATTGAATCAAGAGTTCAGACCCAAATACAGAACACATTTGTTATCACTATTAAAACACAGACGAGATCCAATTAAAAGCAGTCTCAGCCTAGAAGAATCACCTAAGTGTCCTTTCTCTACCTTACTCACTTAGGATACTTTATTGCACAGATGAATATTTTTTACATCACACTGAACAGTAAAACTGTCTCAACAGCTTTCCTTTCAGTACATCCATTCAGTCACTTACAGGCTTAATGAAATACTGAACAGCTAAAAATGATGAGTAATTTATAGACTGATTAGCAGACATCTGTATTATTACCACAGTGTTATGTGAGATTTAAAACCTGAATTATGTAAACCAACTTCATTCTCGCACACATTACACTATTGTCTTCATGTATAGTCTCCTAGAGTACGTTGATTTTGCCTCCTAACTTGACATCACGACATAAAGCTTGTGAAGTCTTTCAGAATAACTACTAACAGCAGACTGCAAACGTCCGTTTTTCCTCCTAAGTGAAGGTGGAAGTAGAGCTTGCAATTAATACTCTATATGCCCTTGCAGGGCTGCATACTTTCCTACGAAAAGTGAGAAATTTGGGCAACACTCAATCTGCAGAAAGGCAGCGGCGTCCCCACGGGAAAGGGCCGGTCCCGGGGCCACGACGGCGACCGAGGAGCCCCCGGCAGCCTCCACCGCGGCCCCGCGGAGGGTCGAGCCCCCCGCCGACACCCGCACCCGCCGCAGCGGCGGGAAGGGCGAGGCGGGGGCTCCGGCCACCGCGGTGCTCTGTGTCCCGCCGCGAGCTAACGCCGCCAGCCCTGAGGAAGGGAAGCCGCCCCCCGCCGTGCCCCCCCCCGGCAGCTGTACCAAGGCGGCTTTGGCATCGCGGGCAAACACAAACTGGCCGATGCGGTCCTTCTCCTCGGGCTGCACCAGCCGCGCCGCCAGCAGCCACTCCTCGCGGCAGGGGCGCCAGGCGGCGCACGGGAAGGCCCAGCGCACGCTCCCCATGGCCGCGCTCCGCGGCGCCGTCCGACGGCAGCGGGGCGCTCCCGCTCCCCGCCCCCTCAGCCGCTCCGCCTCAGCGCCACCATGACCGGCCGGCACAGCCCGGACATGCGCACCCACCCCGCCGGCGAGGGGGACGGAGAGACTCGCTGTGGAGGCACAGTGGCCAATCCAGTATCAGAGTGCCCTGTGAGTGACAGGGGAATGCGCAAGGTCTCGACTTATCAGGGGAAAGGCGGTGCCTGCGGCTGAGAGACACCCGTGGTGACGTCAGCGAGCCACGAGAGAAACCCTCTCGGGAGGATGGGCGGGCTTTCATTTGGATTGACGGCCAGAAAAGCCATTCCGAGTGCAAGAAACGGGAGACTGACACCGGAAGAAGCCAATCTGCTGGCGTTGCCGCTGCGGAGGGTGGGCCAGACTGGTCGGCGAGCTGCTGGTGTTGGCTGCAGGTGGGTGCGCGCTGTTCGTGGGGAGCGCAAAGCGGGGGACTTGCTCTTCGGCGGTTGCGGAGAGACGGCAGCGCTGGAGACCGCCACATCCCGTGGCCGGGCCCCGCGGTCGCGCTGTGAGAGGAGAGGAATCTCTTTGCATCATCCTGCCCGTCCTGTCAGAATTACTCCTCAGAATGAACGCAGGCGTGGCAGGGCGCATGCGCGAAAGCTCTGGGCATGTTCAGTAGCGGCGCTGACGCCGCTGCCGTCCCTCCCGCGGGCGGGGCGAGGGGCGGGCGTATGGCGGCGGTCGGCAGCTCTGGGGCCAGCACTGGCAGGCTGCAGGAGCGGGCTGGCACCGGCACCGACAGGGGTAGCAGTGCGCTGGGAGCGTCTGATAACCCCGGCCCTGCCAAAAAGGACTTACTTCCCTGTAACTTCTGGCCGTCCCCGGCTTTGTGCGAGACAGGGCCGCGTTTCCCCGCTGGGGACAGTGTCCGCTCGTGGCTCCGTTACCGGCAGGGCCCCCGCGGTGTCTCTGGCCCCATCGATGCCCTCAGTTGAAGAAAGACAGGGAACTGCTGGAGAGAGTCCAGCGCAGAGCAACGAAGATGATGGAGTGGAGCATCTCCCATATGAGGAAAGGCTGAGGGAACTGGGTCTCTTTACCTTGGGAGAGAGGAGACTGAGGGGTGACCTCATTCGTAGTTATAAATATGTAAAGTGTGAGTGTTACGAGGATGGAGCCAGGCTGCTCTCAGTGACAACCAATGATAAGGGGCAACGGGTACAAACTGGGTCACAGGAGGTTCCACTTAAATATGAAAAGAAACTTCTTCACAGTGAGGGTGACAGAACACTGGAACAGGCTGCCCAGGGAGGTTGTGGAGTCTCCTTCTCTGGAGACATTCAAAACCCGCCTGGACACCTTCCTGTGTAACCTCATCTGGGTGTTCCTGCTCCGGCGGGGGGATTGGACTGGATGATCTTTTGAGGTCCCTTCCAATCCCTGACATTCTGTGATTCCGTGATCCGTGCTCCCGAAGGCGCGTCCCGGCCCTGGCAGAGCTGACACAGGCCGGGAGCTGTAGCAGCGGGGGTGGCCTCTGTGCCTTCCCGGGTCTGGCTGCTGTGTGTTGACTGGAAAAGAGGAGACAATTATTCACATGCCAGATGCAAAGTGCTGCATCACCCTAGTTGTGTTCTGGGTCATAAAGACTATGTCCAAACAAAAGACTTTTATTTCCTGTGCTCTTTTTCTGCTAAGAACTGTAATGATGGTCAGAACTGGATTCCTGTGTGCCCTCAATTACAGGCCACCTGAAAAACCCTTGGATTTGAAGTTGAGCCATGGCTAGAAATTGAAGGCCTATTTGAAAATGTGTGATCCTTTTTACTGTTCCTTGCCTTTAGAAATATTTATGCTTCAACCATTCTATATTTACCATTCTTCGTGAGGGTGGTGAGGCACTGGAACAGGCTGCCCAGGGAAGCTGTGGATGCCCCATCCCTGGGAGTGTTCAAGGCCAGGTTGAACGGGGCTTTGGGCAACTTGGTCTAGTGGAAGGTGTCCCTGCCCATGGCAGGGGGGTCGGAACTTTAAGGTCCCTCCCAACCCAAACCATTCCATGATTCTATGTACGATTGAAGCAAAAATATGGAAAATTACATTATTTCGGGTATTTCATAGCATCTTGTTTGGTTTTGGTCTTGTTGTTTAGCATTCCCAGCTCCCTGTTAATGTGAAAAAGTGCTGTTTCTACACAGGCCAGAAAAACTGCTGTCTTTCTGCCTAAAATAATTCTCAGTTATAACTGACTGTAGGTTGGTCTTTACAAAATATTTTAAACACGAAGTAACATTTGGGGGACAGTATTTCAATAAGGAATCAGTAGTGTAATTCACATATTTTTAAGTATGATTCCCATTTTTGGTCATGACTTAGTCAAGCAAGGGATGTCATACATACTCCCTTAGGTATTATGCAAAGACAGAGACAAAGTTAACTGACAGCAGCAAACCCAAAAACAACCCAGGAAAATGCTATTCACCAATATCAAATTGTAGCTGAGGCTTACATTTCAAGCATTGTATTCTGCACATTTGAAGAAGAAATTGTGGCCATATCTATATCTAGGTACTGATATGTGATAATACTAATGTAATGCAGATCTTACCTAGGTCAAAACAAATCCTCAGGTTCGATTAGTAGGTTTGACTTGTCTATGCTTTCTACTTGTAAACATGTAGCAGTTTTTTTCGCTAGTGGATGTATTGATTTTTTTTTTAATAAGCATCAACTGTAAGTGCGAAGTGAGGTTCAAGATGCACTTTATAATATGGAATATAATTATGAATATATTATATATAATCCCACATTTTTATTATAAGTAAAACACACTATGATCATAAACTATGCTTAATTATTCTATAAGTATTCTCAATATTGCATGTATGTTTAAAAAAATCCACATATTTTAATGACATACAGAAATGACAGACCACAGAACCCAGTAAAAGCAATAGTTTCATCTTCCAGTTATTATTTTTGCTGGAATAAGAAGTAAGCATGGCATTTTAATTCGATTTTTTCAGAAAATGAAAATTACAGTTCCTGAACCTTTTTAGTTAGGGAAATAATTTCTAAGTGAACTTGGTGAATTTGAAAAAAAAACCCAAAACTTTAGGATAAAAGCCAGTCAGTTTGAGTTCTTGTAAGTGATTATTTTCTTATCTTAATGGATTCATGTGTTTGTGAGAGGATATGCAATTAAAGATCCCTGCTTGCAGGGTGGAAATCTTCCACTTTGGAACGCCTCCAGGAATCGGCGCAATTTCACTGCTTCTTGCTGGTACCGTGCTGGGTCATTTTTTCGTGCTGTTTTTTTTCAATCACATCTAAAGAGCCCAAACCTTTAAAGTCTTTGTGTCACCTTTCATGCTTAGAATACTGTCTCAACATGTATTATTGATAAATGGCACTTTTGTGGATTAAATGTCTCAGAATGTCACATGCATCTTTTTTGATTGTCTAAAAATGATTGACTGAAGTTCAGTTACTAATGAAAAAGCTATGAGACTGAGTTGCATTGAAATTTCCAGACAGGAATCTGGAATTCTATTACTGTCTGTTTTCAGTCTTGAACAGTTAATGACAGTCAAAACAATAAGACAGTCTAAAAGTACAGAACTTTGTACTTGGTATTTATAATTTAACACATTTATAATTTAATTACATTTTAATCCATTGTCTTTTTAGTCAGCAGTTACAAATATCACCAAATCCTTTAGATACCTGTTCCATTCATATTCATCTTGCTGAATAATAAATTAGGTGCTGTTAAATCAGAGATGTAGTGGGGAGTAGTGTCTTTAAAAATAGTTTATGTATTAATAATTTCTCCCGATTTGAACAGGTAAGGAGTGAAAATAGCAAATCATCTTAATGGGTATATTGTAGACTTAATAATGTAATACTTGTTTTTAATATTGGATTTTAAAATGCTGACCTTGAGCTTTCAAAAATTTACATTAACTGTACAGTTAAATATTATATGGAAAAAAATCTAAAACTTCTCTAGAGAAAGGTATACAATTCCTTTATCTTTGCTGGTCTTAATTCTTTCTGCCTCTGTACATAAAATTTGCTGTAAAATACCAGCGTTTAAGATTTCTCTTTTTTAAAATCCTGCTTTCTAGTAGGACATACCCTCCAAGGTGGGAGAAGGCTAAGTGACAAAGGTAATGTTCTCTGGAAGAACAATTTATTTCTCATAAGATAGCTGCTAAGAACTATTAAGAATCCATGTTCTTTTTTTTATTGCTGAGAGTGCTGTACAGAGAGCCTGTAGCACAGCTATATTGTGCTTTGGGATAAAACAGATAGATTGTTTTATGATTGTTTGTAAATAGTGAAGTACCAAATAAAGGTTGAGTTTGGACTGTCTTTGCCAGTTGCATTGGTAGAGGAGAGACCATCTACACACAGAATGTTGTTTGTACTGTCTGAGTGCACACATACCTCCTGTAAGATTGGTGTCCCTTGTGCTGGGAACCCGCTGGGGCTTCAGTCCCATTATAAAGGTTCAGTCATGTCTATTGTCAGGCAGGCGTGACCCTAACATGCCTTTTTTTGACCAAGTACTAACTTATGTACATGCGATACTTATGTATGCTCAATACTTTCTCAAAACAACATCCCCCAGGCTATTACAAAGCCACATATATTTGTATATATTTTTTTATCTTGCTATTATAAAGTGATCATAACAGTTTGGTGTAAGTCCTCTCTCGTGTCAGTCTGTACCCTATGTCCTCATCTGGGTGTTCATGCTGCATTCTTATTACATAGGCCCTTGCCCTCCCTTGTTTAATAAATTTTCCTCTGTTCTGCATTTAGAATTAATTGCATACCTTATACCATTCTCAACTTTATTAGCATATTTAAACTTCTGTAACCATTTAATCTGTGAGTCGCAGCATTTAAGGCTATTTTGCCTTTCAGCAAAAGTGTTTATGAATACCTGTACTTTATATGAGCATGTTCTGATTGATGCTCTGGTGAGAACTACAGCAGACCCTGCACAAAAAAGAGTTCATATTTGCTTAAAGTTCACTCTGCAGTTCTGTTTGCTTTGCTGTTTCAGATCTGGTGGAATGGATGTGAACACCAATTCTAGGAGGCATATTGCAGTGGCTATGATTTTAGTTGATACCTATTGAGCTATTCTGGAAATGACTGTCCTGGATGGTTTTAGACCCCTATGTAAGTTTAACAGTAGACTGTTTTTGCAGTCTGTTAGTGTAATATGTAGGGTTAAACAAATATCCAGGTTATGAAATTGATACTCAAAAGGGCAGCTGGACTTTCCAGAGGATAAGTGTAAACAAGTAAATTACACATTTCAACTTCATCTTCATACAGAATTATAAGTACATCTAAGAAAGATTGTTGATGGCACCAACTAAAAGCTTTATAATTATGTTATTCCTTACAACTATCTTTGGAAAGAGAACATTAGCATTGGTCAGGTAAAAAAATTCCTCTAGAAATTCAGTGTGTGTTTTTGTCAGCTGTTTGCTTCTTATACAAGTATTAAGGTCAGTTATACATTTTCTTGTAGCTTTTTACCAATAGATTAGATACTCTTAATAGGAATGTGTGTATATCTCATATTTTGCCTATGGACTTAACAGACTCCTCAGTGTGGTTACTTGACATCTGGGTCAACGAGCTCATTATGTTCCAGGCTGCTCCATCCTTTATCATCTTGGGAAAAGATGATAAAACAGAGATGTTAAACAGAGAGGCCTTGTGAACAGCAGAACTAATGAGGTCTGGGTCCTTACTAGTGGACTTTGTGACAGACCATAAGAATGTTCTTACCCTCAGAGCTCGCAGGTGATCCGTTAGCTCATCCACCATAATGACCAAAATTACCATCCCCAGCCTCATTGTGTTTAGCTGTTAGTGCTTTGTGGGCATACATAGACTGGCCCTTTCTTGCTGCTTAACTGTCTTGTGTGCAGAATGCCTTGCCCCTCAACTGGACATCTGTACAGATAGCTTTGGGAGGTACCTGTATCTCCCCAAGCATACATTATCTGGGCTTGACCTTAATAACTTGGAAATCTGTATCGAATTGCACTGTAATGCCCAACAGGCCGCTTGTTTGATGTGACTTTGAAGCACAAAAACAAGGCAAATGTATTCACTTTACAGTGGTTTGGTTTTGGAGGTTTTTTTTTAGAAAACCAGGCTAATAGCTAACCAAGCATTTGTCAGTGTAAGATGTGAAAACATTTAGTATGTGAGCAGAGAAGGTTTGTCAGGTGGTCGGGTAGCTTCCATTTGGTCACATCAGAAAACACATTTTATCTCACCTCTCACCGCAGGCAATACCCAGTGACATACACCAGTGCGCCAGGTCTGATGCGTCACGTTACAGGAGATGCTGGGAGGCTGGTTGTGTGACAAGTACCTGATGGGTCAGATAATGGAAGAGGGCTTGATTTTATATATATAGCCTTTGCCTGCCATGGTAAGAAGCTGTATGGTACGCAGCCGGATGTTCAGAAACAAAAGCAGGAGATCACTACTCTAATGAACCTCTACTGAACTTTGGTTCTTGGTAATCCACATAAAGACTGACTTTGTAACTGGAATCCCATGGGAGTAAATGGAGCAAATATAAGGAGGGTTGTTGCCCAGCTTTCCTGAACTCCAGACATATACAGCGTATGTCTGCACCCCCTCTGTTTTCTACCCTTTTGTCAGTAGCTTGATCAAATATTTATAAATATAACTATTGACTAATCCATATGGCTTTGTGGGAGAATGGATGAAATAATTATATGTGCTACTTGGCCTTATTTAACAGATACAGTAAAGTGGTAAATTAGTACCAAAATTATCAAATAAAGCAGGAATTGGCTATAAGGGAGATGAGAATTGAATTTTTTAATATTTTTTTTTAATGGAGTGGCGGGGAGGGTGAATTAGACTAAGCTGTAGCACAGTATTCATTAGTGTCTTCCTTAATGATGGACAAAACATTACAGGTACACTGCTGAAATTTGCTTTTAATTAAAAATAAGGAGACACTGCTATTAAGCTCAGGATTAGGATGCACTGGATGACCTACAAATTGGACTAGTGAGACACCGAGATCTTAACTGTAATGCTGTACAACAAATCTGATGTCAGGGAAAGTAATATGAGATCAAACTGGAGTGGATGAAGATAAAACTGCAAGAAATAATAAGGAAAACAAAAATTCAGTCTTATAAATGCACCTTGGAAAGGTTGACAATTATTCATTCTAATAAAAGTAGTGAGAGGGTAACACTTGATAATTGTGAGTGAAGAAATATACAAAGTAAAATCAAGTCAAATGACAATCTTGACAGAAGAACAAATATATATAAGCATTAATAAATTGATTGTGTAATTGAAATAAGGTTTTCAGTCTTGGCACCAGTGTACTGGAATTGTCTTTCTGTGGAAATTGTGGAGGTAAAAGAAAACTTTATGAAGCATAGATTGCTTTTATGACAGTGATTATATGATGTCTTTGCCTAAAATAGCCAAGATGGACTTGATTACATTAGGTGTTTCTGTGTTCATTATACAAAGATGAGTGTTACTGAAATTGGTAATTTTACTTACAGAAAGGAAGTAATAGGTCAGAGCTTGCTATTGAAATGACAGGCAAAAGGAGATACATGTCTACTATCTATTATAAGTTCCAGAATTTTGTGAAAAGGTTTACATTTCCTTTAGAAGTGTTACTTTACGTGATGACAAATGAACCTTGAAATTCACTTACTCTTTTTTTTAAGTTTAATTCAAATGTGGGAAACTAATTTTACTGAAACAACTCTGCATTTGAAGATTCAGTCTTTTGAGGAACAGGCATTTAAGTTCATAAGAAAAGGGTATTCTAGGGAATTCTGACATACAAAAAAAGCTTTATTATTTATGGAAGTTGGGGGTTATGAGGCCATACATTATCAGAATAAATAGTGGTCTTGTTCTTCTGTATTTTCCTAGTTCCTCAGGCTTAGAATGGAAAGAGTGAATACGTGAGATTGTCTGGCCATGGGAAGGAGAAGATGCCTGCTCCAAGGGTGCCAGTGCTGGCAGCAAGATCACTGGATCTCTTCTATTCCAGGAGACATGGAGATCTATTTGTGGTTGGAGCTACCTGACTAGATAAAGTATAGATCAGTCTGCTATGAAAGTACCTCCCATGAAGAAGACTGCCTGATCGCTTAGTTTGCTCTGAATGTATCACGTTATCAGATAAGCTTTTTCATGAAATTAAGAACCAAAACCAATATTTTCCTGGTTTCTGGGTTTGGCTTGGAATTTTTTATCCCCTTCTTTGTCAATTCAGGTGGGCAATTATGTGTTGCTAATTTTATTTGGAATTGTGGAAGCAGAATCCTGCAATAGAAAAACCTTGGAATGTTTCCTTAAGCTTTAAAATAGGGAAGCTTGACTCAAAATTTGCAGTAAGGGCAGTTTACGCATCTGTAGCAGTATAAATAGCACTTTAAGGAGATGTAAATAAAATATACTTATGTTTGAAGTTTCTTTATGTTGCCAAAGTGGAGTAAAATATTTTTAATGTAAAAAGTAGTGAAGCCAAACTTACCATACAAACAATACACTTCAGTATAGGGATTTTCCACATAAAAACTTGGCTGCTGAAAAGGGGATTGCACTGTCTTAAATTTAGATCAGTTGTGAAGGCAGTTAATTTATGCCACTGTAAATGAAGCTCACAGTGTGCAGCATAAGCTGTAGGCAAACATACAGCTTTGTAGCAAGACTAGAGGTACAAGATAAAATCAGTACCAATTGACTAAACACTCAAAGTTGCACTGTCACCAAACCATCTCTAAATGACCCCACTTGGTAAGCCCCAGCAGTCCTGTGATTAGGCCAGAGTGTCAGTGGGTATTTGTTTTCTGCTATTTTAGTCAGGAATGGGAATCCACTTATTACAGAAAGTGGTATAGCAGCATGTATCTCCCTTCCACTGTCAGCTGTAGAAAGACCATTGGTCTGCTTTGAGTTTGGGGCTTCATAGTATACAGATGAGCCAGTTGGAATCTAAAAATAGGGAACAAAGTTTTCCTTTTCCATCTTCATTTTACATCAAACTGTTAGAGTTTGGGCTTTTATGAGGGTAAGCCTAGGACTAGTTGTTCTCTTAAATGACGATTCAAAATTTTAACACAGTCCTCGGTGTGCTTCCTGTGGACTTTTGAAAAAATTCCTACAGGTGGGTACTATTTGTAGAGTTGTTCTTTGATACATGCCAGGTATTTTACTTTTCAAATTACGCTATGTGTATATATTTTGCAAAGTAGAAGTATTATTATCAAATTCAGTGTAAAAGTCGCTTATAACACAAATTTAGAACTATGCATGGGATTTACAAACCAAATTCAAAGCTGGAAATGTGTTTGTTTTATGGGACATTGATATTTTATTTTTAAATAGTAAGACTGTAGTATCAATTACTTATTTTTCCATTTCAGTTTCAGGAATACACTGAAGAAACCATGGCCAATCAACGGGATTATATTAGCAGACCTATTTGCAATGGAATTTCTGTTCCTGAAAATAAGATCAATTCCTTAGTGGCTGAAGGTCATGGACAACAAATTCTAAAAGTACTACAAAAGTTCAGAGAACAAAATATATTTTTTGACTTTAAAATTCTTGTGAAAGATGAAATAATCCCTTGTCACCGTTGTGTACTGGCAGCATGCAGTGATTTTTTCAGGTAAACCTAATTTTGGCATGAGTTTGCAAAAAATGGATTGTAAGTTCTCTGGGAGGGAAGGAGGCAATATAATTACAAAAATTAAAAAATAAGTCATCACAACTTACATATGCCTGCAGAGTTTTGAGCAACATGTTCAAACATCATGTTAAGGATAGAAAACAAACAAACAAACAAACAAACAAATAACCCAAAACAAGTACAGTGTTAGATGCCTAACCATACCTCAAATAGTCTTTGTATTTTCATAGTGACATGAGGAGTCTGTGAATCTGAGATTCAGACAGCAGCCTGAAATACAAATGTCAAACCATAACTTCATGGTTCTGCTCTTAGGTAGAATTGACATGCGTTGTATATGTTTAAGACTCATCTGTTGCTTGTATCTGTACCTGAAGGTCTGCAAGGGTATTGTTTGATGTTGTATGGGACAGTCTCTGTACTTCGGCACATATTATGAAACATAGAAGGTGATTTCAAATACATCTTGCATGGAGCAATTGTGGATAAATTGTACATGGGTTTGGAATGGGGCTTCATTTTGTTTCTCTCAGATGAGTGGTCAGTATAGTAGAGTTTGTCTTCAGAGGTATTTAAACAGATACATTTCTTCTAAACTACAGTTTTCTGCATTTTAACATGAAATGGATCTGTGATCTTCCTTCTGGTGCTTAAAGCTATGCTTTCTTAAGCGACAGACAGATCATTTGCATACAGGATATTAATTTATGAAGAACCTTGCTAACTTTTTTATTAATAAGGCTCAAACTTGCAATGCCATACTGAAAGTCTGTTTCCAAAATACACTCTCTAATAAAACACAAAGTTAAGATGCTCTAACAATGAAAAAATGGACTCCTAGAAATGCCTTAATGAGCTTGACTCAGTTGTCTATACATGGATGACAAGTATTATTTCCAAATGTCCTGGAGCATTGTATGGTCTGTAGGAGTCTGCCATATATGTCAGAGGACATAAGCTAGACATGTTTTTAGGACTACCAAAAAAAGAAAGGCAGGTGAAATAAGCTATTTCTCCACTGTAGCTGTAGATTTGTTTTTTCCTTTGACACATAGAACTAGATGCATTTCAAGCGTGTACTGCTTGGCAGCACAGAGATGCTCTGGCAGAAAGGAATATTAGAATGAAATAGCTTCCAGTGGTAATTTTTAGATCTGAAGTTAAGCACATGGTAATATTGGTGGCCTTTTCATTACCTACAGGCTCTTGAGGTTAAAATTTTCCAGGATAGACCTCTCCCTGTGTGTAACAGCTGATACCAGCAGCCATCAAACTCACAAGTTGTCCGGCAATGCAAGGCCCATTTATTACCTTCAGGGAATAAAAAGTTCCTGGGTCCACTAGGTAAATTTTAAAATGAAACACCTTTCATCTTCCTTGGCCTTTGGACTTCCCTTAGTTTGGGTTTCGTTGTGTAAAGCCAAGATTCAGCAACACTTTCTCCCTACTTGTTAGCTTTCAAAATCAAAGCCTTTGCCTAGATTGCTCTCCTTCCACTAGTATTGTTCAGTTGCTATTTTACTCTGTAATTTAGAGATTTGTATCATAGATAGGTCTTGGGTTAATGAGGAAAGGGTTCTAAGGATCGTCATTTAGTATGCAAAAAGGTCTTTGAGACATAAGTGTCTTATTGTAATTTTATGCTCTTGTTCAGGAGGTCAGACAAGTTCCTGCTTTACCTGATGTTCACTTCCCAAAGAGTATGCTATACACACTGATTTTTTTTTCTCTTCGTCTTCATAAAAGTATGAGATTTTAAAAATCACATACTGTACAGATACTAATTGCGTAACTGAACTATAGTACATTTCTTAACAGGAACTATCTATAATATATTAATAATCCAGATTAAATACTTTGATGATTTATCTACATCTTTCTCCACTATAATCTTTTGTCAAATTTAGAATCCATTGCTATCACAGCCTTCTGCTTAGGCTCTGGGAGGGTAGGGCAAGTGATATTACAGCACTATTCTGTTGCCAGCACTTAACTGGCTTGAAAAATCTTAGTTATTTTTTCTTGCCATGTTCAGCTGTGTGAAATACCTAAATGATATTGCATGTGTTAATAAAGTAGTTAAAATTTGAATAAAATGTGCATGAATGTACTGTTCAATAATGTTTGTTCCACTATTTCAACCATCGTCTTTTTATTCAGTCACAATCTACTTTCTGCACATTTCATTGTATCATCCAATCCTATGTCAAAACCTCTTTTTTTTTTTTTTTAAAATCTGTCTGTAGCCATACATCTCTCTGTCAATTCTAAAGCAAGAACTAAGTTTCCTTATATTTTTTCTCCTCATTCTCTCTTCACCCACTTTTATTAATGAGGAATGCACCCATCATCCATCCTACCATTTGCTCAACCTGCAATTTGAAGGCCTTTTTTTTTTTCTTAATGTTCTGTATTCACAGTGCATGACCTAAATCATTGGGCTTTTTCACTGTATATTTCTGAAATCAGCCTTTCTTTCTCAGGCTGTTGAGACTGTTGCTGCTCCAAACAATTTCACATTTTCTTGCACATTGAGAGCTGTAGACTTAATCTCTTTCTGTGAAACTCCATGCAAAACACAGGTGCCGCTACCATTTTTATGAGCCATCACTTTGAATATGTTTTTATCACCACTCCTTTTTTCTTCACCCGTGTCAAGCAAATGCATTGTTCTGACTTTTGAGAATGTCCACCTGCCCACGTTATCATATGTCCCTGATTGTGTTCTTCCCCTCACATCAGTGGTCTCTGTTGTTTGCTAGATCTTTAATTTGTGTGTATATCTTCTATATTTTGTTCACAGAGCCATGTTTGAAGTTAATATGAAAGAACGAGATGATGGCAATGTTACTATTAGTAATCTGTCACCCAAGGCAGTGAAAGCTTTTCTTGATTACGCTTACACAGGAAAAACAGAGATAACAAACGATAATGTGGAAATGCTCTTCCAACTGTCGTCGTTTCTTCAAGTTTCACTCCTTTCCAAAGCTTGCAGTGACTTTCTAATAAAAAGTATTGATCTTGTGAATTGCTTACAGTTGCTTTCTCTATCAGAAAGTTATGGCTCTGTCCGCTTATTTGACCACGCACTAGACTTTGTACAGCACCACTTCTCCTTGCTACTCAGATCAAGTGATTTTTTGGAGATGAATTTTGAGATATTACAAAAATGCCTCGAGGCTGATGAACTAAATGTCCCCGAGGAAGAATCAGTATTGAAAGCTGTCCTTCAGTGGACCAAACATAACTTAGAAACACGGCAGAAATATCTGCCTAATTTGATTAAAAAAGTGAGACTACACCAGTTACCTGAAAAGACTTTGCAGGACTTTCTGCATTCTGAAGAACACTTACTTAAGACTGCTAATTGTTCAGTAATAATCAATGATGCAGTTAAAAATGTGCAAGACTTTAGTGGACTGTTTCCAGATGCACGTCCATCAACAACAGAAAAATACATATTTGTTCACAAAACTGATGAAGATGGAGAAAACAGACATACATTCTGCTACAACATCAAAACAGATAAGTGGAAAGAACTACCACATACGCACATGATTGATCTTCCAGGGTCAAGTTTATCTAGCTATGGAGAAAAAATATTTATAACTGGAGGATGCAAAGGGAATTGTTATAGGACTGTCAGGCTTCACATTGCTGAACCATTTCATGATGCCACTGACCAAACCTGGTGCTACTGTCCAGTCAGCAATGAATTCTCCATAGTCTCAGCTATGAAAAAACCCAGGACAATGCACACATCTGTTGTAACCTTAAATCAGCTGTTTGTAATAGGTGGAAAGACCAGAGGAGCTCAAGAAACCCGGAGTCTTTTGGATGTGGAATCCTATAATCCTCTTTCCAAAGACTGGAAATCGGTAAGCCAATTACCAAGAGGTATCTACTATCCAGAAGCAAGTGCATGTCAGAATATAATTTATGTTCTGGGCTCAGAAGTAGAGATTACTGATGCCTTTAATCCATCTCTTGACTGTTTCTTTAAGTATAATGCTATGACTGATCAGTGGTCTGAGCTTGTAGCAGAATTTGGGCAATTTTTCCATGCAACTCTAATCAAAGCTGTTCCAGTGAACTGTACATTGTACATATGTGATCTCTCCACCTACAAGGTCTACAGTTTTTGCCCAGAAACCTGTGTTTGGAAAGGGGAAGGATCTTTCGAATGCGCTGGCTTTAATGCAGGGGCAGTTGGGACCGAAGACAAGATTTATATCTTAGGTGGTGATTATGCTCCAGAAGAAATCACAGATGAAGTTCAAGTCTACCATAGTAGCAGGTCTGAGTGGGAAGAAGTTTCACCAATGCCAAGGGCCTTAACTGAGTTTTACTGTCAGGTCATTCAGTTTAATAAATATAGGGACCCCTGGTCATCTGTACTGACAATTTGTGCTGGAGAATTTTGAAACTCCTGAGTAAAAAATCTATTTAAATGCACAAGTTTTAGAACAGATTTTTAGGTATTAATTTACAGACAGAAAAATATACAGTATTTTGTTTAAATCTTCCATTGACATTTTATGTTATAGAATTGCTTTTGGAAGAGTCCATTAAATTGTCATTCATGCTAGTCATTATATAGAATTACTACTTAATTTTATATGCAAGTCTTCTCTGTAATTATCTGAATAATTTGCAAAATGATATTACTTTTCAAAAAAGCGTAGTTATGAGGCATTCATTGTGTAATATGTGCCATTATTTCTGTAATATTCACAGTTGTCCCAGTACACAAATTGCTGAGTGAGAAAACTGACTGTGATACTGTTTTCCCTATGTAACTGAAGTTTAAAAGAAATCTACATTACTGTTGTTTTATTTAGTTGGTTTGGTTTTGTTTGGGTTTTTTAGCATTCGTAAACCTGTAAGAGGAATTAATTGTCAGCTTTATCTTATCAGAATGATCTTAGCAAGGGCAAAAGCCAAAGTGACCTTCACAGCATTAAAACCAGGTGTCTAACTTGAAGAGTCTGGTAATTCCTGTCATCTTACTTCAGCTCTTCAGTTTTACCAGTTTTTCTCCATCCGTGTGCCTTAGTAGTAGCTGTAATTTCTGTTTTCATCCCATTAACTGTGGTAAGAAAAACTGATAACAGTGCGGAGTAGAGATTTCTACAGGGTGGATGATTCGTGTGGTATCTTTGCTTCAGTCATGCTGTTCACTAAAGGTAAAGCACTTCAGGATGTTTTCTAACAGAAGTCTTCCATCTCTGAAGTCTCCAGTGCTATCTACTGAGCAGCTACTAGGCAGCTTAGAGCAGCAAGCTCTAAAATAAATGTTAGTTGTTGTTTCGGTTATCTACAAGAAAAGTTCGTATCTTGTCATACATGAAATGCAAAGTTACAAAAATAAATCCCAATATTTAACGTTAAAGTAAATAGTACTTCTGAAGTGAAAGGATTCATTTTTTAAACTTCTATAGTGGTTTGAATGAATTAAATCACTTTCATTTTGTACTTCATGGTAATTTTAAGTGTTAAAATATTACATGGTAAACACTAGACAATATATTGCTTGATAAACTTTCAGTAGTTAATCTATGATAATGTTAAAATTGTAATGGATTTTTAGTATTAATGTTAGTCTAGCCATACGTTATGAAGGAAATTTGATCTCATGCATACAAAGTATCTGACAGAAGGACACAGAAATTAGCTAGGTATCATAAATTCATGTGTCATCTTCCGCAGTCTGAGACTTTTTTTTCTTTCCAGCTATTTGAAGAAGATATTGGGAGCCCTAGTGTTCCATATAAGTATCATTTAAGCGGTAAGGTTGTCTTAGGCCAGACAGAATAGTTCTATATATCTAAGCACATCTTTTCCAAGCAGTTTAAAAATTAGCAAAATTTAGCGAGCAGTCTAAAACATCTTTCATATGGCTTGAGATGACCGCAGTAAGTTCATTATCACATCACTACTGAAGTTACTTTTTGCAAAACTCAAGCTCAATATTAATGCTTAAAGCTTAATATTGCCTAGCAACATGCTTCTCTTTTAAACAGTAAACAATGGAAAGCTCGAAGTCTGTGATTGACTCTCTAATACGTTGTCAGATACCTTTATAAATTTAGATAACATTCATCATAAATATTTTCATAAGGATGTAAATGAAAATTATGCACATTTGGAGAACATACTAATAGGGTGGAACCTTCCCACTCAATAGTTTATTTGTATTAAGATGTGTGCGAGTTCTGTAAAAGTAACTAGCTTTTTATTATAGTATTTCAGGCAACTTCTGCATTTATTTTGCTCTTTTCATAGTGAGTCTCCAAATCATGCAATTACACTTAGCCAGGTAACCTTTACAATCACCATACTAAAATGTAATCATTTTTATATTGGAACACAACTACTTTTTGTTAGTGCAAAGCAAATTTATTGAATAGTTTAGGAGAGATGGAGAATACTGTTCCTGCTTACTGAGACAGTAGGAGAAAAATAAATAGACATATGGAAGAGTAGCATTAGCATTAATAAGGCTACTTAGAGTAGCATAGAGACTTCATTAATCATTAATTGCAGCTTGTCCCTTCCTCAGAAATACAAGGCCCAATTCCCCTCTGCTTGTGTTTTTGTGTTTTATACCCAAGTAATACAAATATGCAACTTATGCAATGAGAAAAGTAACATATGCCCATAGTGCATGGGTGTAAATAGCTATGCAAATTGGAAGAAACTAGAGAATTGCAAGGTTTTTTTAATTGCCACTGTCATGAGCAGATTGCTGGCTTATATAAACAGCACATGAATCGGTAATTCAGGTGATGCTCTTTCCCCTAAGCTTTTCCTTACAGCAAGTTTTTGGCAGTCTTCCATCCAGCTACTTGCTATATGTATAAGCCTCTGGCATATGACATCAGATAGAGCAATGAAATAGGTGGTAAATGACTCAGTATATATAGTGAAAACTGAAGTTTAATTTGGAAAATAGACATGCTTTTTTAAGACACTATGCTACATTTGCACAGGAACTAGTGTCAGTTCCCAGTTTGACAAATCATTCATGGATTTCAAATGGACTTGAGCTATCTTACTTAGTGATCAGGAAATAATGTAGTAGTGTCAGTTACTTTATACCATTACTTAAAGAAAAGATACTGTGAAATAGTATGAATTTTCTTCAGTTATGTAGGTAAGGCTGTATTACAACTCTCTTGGAGGAAAAAAAGGTCATTTGCCACAATTCCACAGAGAGTTAAATCTGATAGTGGAATAGAGTGCAAAAGGAGCTGTGTTAGAAAGTCATGGCTAAAAACAAAGCTTTATGATAGAATTAGGGGCCTATGTTCCAAATCCTGTAGTTGATCGCTAATCATGTAAGAAATCTCAGTGAAGTCAAGTACACTACTCAGAAGAATATGGATTACTTGCATGAGTAACTGCTATAGGTCTGGATCAAGTGCTCAGTCTACTTTACACAGCTGTTGCACAATTTTTAAAAACTCACAAAATTAGTGCAAAGAGAGTTTTTCTACATCTTTTCTGACTTTTCAAAACTCACAGTACTTTATGAAAAAGTACCTTCCTCTAAATAGTCGATGACTAGATTAATGATTACCCGTGTTCTCACTGAAATATAGTAAGATGTTTAAAACATAAGAATTGCATGTAAAATTATAATCTAATATTTGCACTTAAACAATGTAACCAAAACATTTCTAATAGTATTCTATTATATGTCACAGAACACATTACAAGCATGACCAGTATAATATACACAAATATATATTGTATGTGGGATTTTAGCATCCAGTAATGATTATATTGGATAATCTTAATTTTTCAAGAATGCTATCAAAACATTATGGCACTTTGGTAATGTTATCACAGTGGTTTAGTTGTTACGAGAAATATCAATTATTCAGGTGTTGATTATGTTTGCACAGACCTGATAATTATTATTTATATACTAATGAATTTATTTTCTTTATTCTAAACACATTTGTAGTAAGTCAGTTTACTGCTGTTAAAAATTCATTATATTCACAAAACAGAGTAGATTTACTGGGTCAGATTGATTTCTGGTATTACTCCATGAAGAAAGCTGTGTACCTTCTTTGATTAACAGGAAGTAGTAGGTAAGGTATAGGCTATAGAATGTGCTCTCTGCAGTTGGTAATGTGGAGTCTAATTTTAGATGTTTCTGTTTGTAGGTGACCAACAGGAGGCAGCATAAGATCTATTTTAATTAAACCAGACAGAAACCAGGGATATATTTGACAGTATTTATAGCTGAACACTATACTTAATTTACTTTTTTCCCTTCTAACATCCAATAAAGCATAGAGATCATTAACATCTTGCTGCTGCCTGGGCTCTGCTGATATGTGGAAAGTATGATACTACATGTTTGCCAAGATGTTCATTCTTTTGCGAAATAAAAGCACTGAGCAACTGAACCCTTCTCAGGTCTGTTTGGTTTTATTTGGTGTTTTGGAGTTTTTTTCTACAAAGTTTCTAACAAAGTTAACTTTTTTTTTTTTCTTTTTCAACTGGAGAACATTTGGAATGATTGATTGATTATAACAGTCAAAATGCAGTCAGCATACACGAAAACTGCAGTGAGAAGTTTTTTAATTATCCTTGGACCCTGTATTTGTATATCCTCTGTACATCAATTTGGTGTTCCCACACTAAATTTGATTAGTCTGTTGAAAAGTTTTAAGCTCACTATTGTAAAGTACTCATTTAAATTGGTATCTTTTATATGGGATCCATCCAGTTCACATTGATATATAGGGGTTTTTGTAACAGCTTATTACAACTAATTAGGTATTTATTTTGATCAAAATGGGCTTCCATGCTACTTAGAAGTGGCTTTAAAGAAAAGGAGATATAAGCTACTTAGTCTAAAATTTGTGTGCAAAGGGTCTAGAAATGGCATTAATATAAAGTGCGGGAGCCCTGTGTTGTCTTGTATTCCAGAATTTAAAATTGTGACCTTCAAAGCTCTGTATACATAGAGTTACAGTGATAAAAATTAACCTTCCAACACTCCAAGGCCTTTTGCCGTTTGGAGACATTTACGAAGCATTCCAACAGTCTTCACAGTGTCAAAAACTTACACTGAGCAATGAAGGGATTCACAGACCAAATCTGAGAGATGTAGTTGTGTTACCTTGTGCAGAATCAGAAGAAAATTGCATCCGTATATGCTACAGATCCAGGGAATTCACCAGGGACTTGCACAGTTTGTATCTGAAGTAGACTGGGGTGGGGCTTTTCTCATTGTGATCAAAAGCAAGGAAGCAGAGTCTGGATTTAGTGAATAAATTACACATAATTATTAGACATAAATTACATGTAAATTCAATACAGTTCACATGAACAAAGGAGGTCCAAGGATTTTTGTTGGAGGTATATGCCCATCTTGGTATATACCAAGATTTTCACCTGTGATTAATAGCATCTGTAATAGTGGGATAACAATAGGGGGAGAAAGTAGAGCTATTTAGATTTATGTGCAGAGCTACCCTAGGAAATCATATACTTCCTATTTCAAATTATTCTAATGGACGCTAGTCATATTTAATGTTTTTGTGCTTCATAATAGAAGGATACTCAATGAGGTATAATTAGCACTAATTTTTGCAGACTGGCAGACATTCAGACTATTAATGACTTTCACTCTCGTATAATTTTTCCACCTACTTGCACCCAAATCTAGTTTGAACTGACTTGCAAGACCTTTAGGCAACACTCGTGTCTTATTTTTAGGCACTGTCAAAATACTGGTAATAACGTATATTGAAGCCTAGTTCATACCTAGGCCTTAGTAAGAAATATCCCTGTCCCATAGATTTCCAGGAACGTGGCACAGTCTTGTTACCCTACTCCTATTTTCTTTTTTAAATTTTTATTATATTCAGTACACAGTGGGCAAGTATGGCAACACTATCATTACCTATACATAAGCTGATAAATTCATGGCCTTTCCACATTAATAAATATTTCAGGAGGTTCACTGCCCAAATTGTTAACTGAAACTGGAATATACAATTTTAAAGGAGATTTGTGGTTGTATCACCACAATTACCATCACTAGAAGCCAAATTAATCAAATAATGTATCCATCCAGTGAAAACACTTAAGTCCAAATACTGAATACAGCCCAGAATTTGGATTTGAAAGGATTAAATAGTTAATAAACATGCAAAATAACACATGCATGCATCAGGTTGGACAGAACAGAGGTTGCAAACTTCAGGAAAAAAATCTGTATCATCTACCTGCAAGTAGCGCCTCAAACCTGCACAAAGGTTACGTTACCAAGGCAACAGGGTATCATACAAAGAGCAAGGGCCAGACGCTTCATGTCTGGCTGAGGAGACAAAAGAGCCCAAGAACAGAAAGCTCCACAAGAGTGTTTCGCATGTATATTCACTTACATTAGTGACATGGTGGCTTACATAAGCAGCACTTCCAAAAAGATAATTATTCTTTTATTACAGTATCTCCACAAATGTTATTTCAGTGTTAGTGAAATGTTATTTCACTGTAAAGGCCACCGCAGCCAGAGCAGCTCTCAGGCGCAAACGCGCACTCTGGGCCTCGGGCTCCTGCCACAGGGCGCACCACGGGGAGGAGCCCCAAGAGGCCGAGCTTCCCCACACACCTCACACTCCGCCGCCGACAGGCACCCGCCCCCCCAGACAAAGCGGGCGGCGCCAAGACGACCCTGTCTGACTCCTCCATAACCCAGCGAGAGCCCCGCTGCCGGAAGCTCATTGAGGGGAGAGGCGGGCCCTGAAAGGCAGTAGCCAATTATCGACAGATATCGGAAAGACAAGCAGCGGGTGTAGCCAATCCTATCTGGGGCTGCGTACAACCGGTGGTGGCCCCGCTGGGAGGGGAGGGTGCAGCGCTCCAAGCCTATGTGAGGGACTCCGGCCCGCCTGGCGCGCCAGGGCGGTGAGCGGGCGGGACGGAGAAGTGGCGGACGTAGGTTACCAATAGGCGTGCGGGAAGGACTTGACAGGCATGCAGCTCGCCCAATGGGAGGAGGTTGGCTGTTAAAGGGCCGGCGACCCAGAGGGGAGAGTTGGGCGCAGGTGAGTAGTTAGCGCGGCTCCCCGGGGATCCGAGCGGGCAGGGAGCGGGACCGGCCCGCGGCGGGGCTGAGCAGCCGCTTTCCCCGTGGGGTTGCTCCCCGCGCGGGGTGCGGGCAGCCCCTGGCCCCTTTGTGGGGGGAGCGCGATGGGGCTTCGCCGCCCTCGGCCCCTGCGGGCGGTGAGGCGGTTGCCCGCCGTCCTTCTCGGCGGCCCCGCGGGTACGTCCTGCTCCTCTTCATCCTCCTCCGAGGAGAGGCGCAAGGTCCCGCGGGCCGGTCACTTCCCGGGGTGGCCCCGGCCTACGGCGTGGGCGGGGGTCGCGGGCCCACCTGCTCCCCGGGGCTCAACGCGGGGGGGCCCCGTGGCCACGCTCTGGGCGCTGCCGCCCTGGCGGAGCAGGCCCGGCGGGGCCCGGGGTCGCTGGCCGGGGTAACCGCCCGTGCCCCCGCCTTCCTTTGTTGCCTTCCCCGCGGGGCGTCGTGCGGCTCCTGGCGGGACCCGGCCGGCCCCGCCTCCCCCCTGCCCGGCGGCTGCGAGCGGGGCGCTGCGCCCCCTCCAGCCCTGCAGGGAGCGCGCCTGCTCGGAGAGCGGCTTTTCTCCCGTTCATTGCTATTGCTGTTCCAGGGCAATGGGAACTTTCTGCTGATGAATCTGTGGATTCAACAGCCTGAATCTGCCGCCGCTTTCCGTCGTCGGTACTGCCTCTCTGTTTCACTGAATTATCCTTTTAGGTGTCGTTGGTTCCCTTTAGTGCTTGCCTTTTCATGCGCTCAAACCACAAGCTTCTTGAAGAAGGACTGACTGTTTGGTGATGTCTTCAGTAGCACCCAGATCCTCCTGTACTAAAGCCTCTCTTGATACCAAAGCATGAGTTGTTCCAAGTCAAGGTAGCCATCCATTTGAAATCACATATGAAGTTTTCCAGAGACCTCTAGGCTCTAGTACCATGCGAAGATCATCAGACTCTCAAATTTTATTTAAAGAAAGGGTAGTGGTCCTCCCACTGTAGAGGTTTTCTTTTTCTTAAATTGTAAGCTCTGAAAGTTTAAAAACAAACCAAAAAAAAGAAAGAAAAAGACAAGTCAAAGACATAGTTTAAAAAGTCATAATTTTTCTAGAGGATAATTCGTGTTTGATGCTAGCAACAGCCCTTCAGTCCTGGGGAATACATGTTTGTGGGTTTTTTTGCTTGCTGGTTTAGTGGTTTTGTTGTGTGTGTTTGTTAGGGGTTTTTTGTTTGGTTTGTTTTTTGTTGCTCCAGCACAGATACAATAAGGTGTGAGCAAAAGAAACACAAAGATATAGAGACAATGTAGATGCCTCTCGTTAATTACATCAAAGTTATTCAGTGTGTGTGTGTGTTCTGTTTATGGAGTGTTCAGCTTAGTTTTGTAATACTTGTTTCATTTCAGTCTTGACAAATAGTTTGTGTTTCCTTAGTCCAATGATGAGGACCTTCTTGACTGTAGGTTGCTTCTGGCCTGACAGGGCTGCATCAAACTCATAGCTCCATGCTGTCGTCTTTCCTGGAAGACCCTTGAAATCTTCCTGTTATTATGTGATCAGAATTGCTTCTTTTTTTCTAGCCAGCACTTTGTATTTCTGCCTAAACTGTGAAAAAGTGCATTTTGCGTTTGTAGCTAGCACTATGCCATGAGATGGGTGCACAGCTGGTCACGTAATGAGCTGTTTACATCTTGTGTTATTTCCCAGGGATTTCTCTGTCACTTGACGAGACTGTAGCTGTTCCTTGCCAGGTAACTAATGTCTTGGGTCATGTTACAGAAATGCTTTTGGTCATATAGTTGAGAAGAAATTTTTTAAATTTATTTTCCTGCAGTTGTCTTCTCTTACCTTCATAGTGGTGGAAGTGGTTTGACCTGACCAAAAATTTTTTTTTTCACCTCTGCTCTTATCTCCACGTACTTCTTATGAGTGAACTGCCCGTCTTCCCAATCGGTGAACACGGCAAATATTATTTACTGTGGAATCGTCTGCTAAAGACACTAAAATGTAGAGCAGTTACAGTTCTGATTTTGGCAAATGACTGTCTACTTTTTCTTTCCCTGAAATGTATGCGTTTCATGTTTTAGACTTAATATCAAAGCAAAACTTAATCGTGTTCTATGTCCTCTTTTTCTAAATCATGCTTTTCAAAATGGTGATTGTTTTTTTTCCTGCAACTATCTAAAATGTGTACAAATCCTAGCCTATTAACATTCCTGTCCGTTATATACTTTGAGCATGTAACTGTTCATTTTTCTGCATTAAAGAGTAATGTCCTGGAGACCATCGAGTAATGTCAGAAAACAGAGTATTCCTAACGTCAGCTTTAGTTAGATAATAATGCTTTTTAGTTAATATATCCGAAAGGTAAACACTGCCACAGTAGACTGACTCTGGGAATCAATATAACCTTAAGTCAATTCGTTGGCACCGACTTACATTAATAAGAAAGGAATAGACTTTAATGGGGCAATATGCTTTCCAAAAGTAAAGAGTTAGAAAAGGTAAGATGTCCTTACCAGTTGGAAGTTAGTGGTCATGGGGTTTAAAATAGGTAGTCTTTGCTGCTGTTTTACTGGGAAATTCAGGGGCTTGTATCAGACGTGTTCTAGAATTAAAAAAAAAAAGTCTAAAAACTTTAATAAAGGAATTGGATACCAGTAGTTTCCAAGTTAGTATTATAATTCTTAAAGATTATGTGCTTGCTTTATGGCATAAAATCTGAAACCAAGATCAGGCACTTCACAAAGACTGGCTGGAGTGATCAGACGGGTGATGCACAACACCTGCACAAGGAGCAGTGAGACTGACCACAGGGTAACCGGAGAGTTGCGTGTTTTAACTCCCTGCCTTCTCTGGAGCTAAGATGAAAGCTTGGCTGGCCGTGTCTTCTTCATTTGTGTAGAATTATATTTAGAACATAATGTTGAAAATTTGATTTGAAAACTTTGTGTGTTTTCCTGTGATTGTGCCCACTTTATCCTGCTGTGCCAGCAGTAGGACATCTAGGGAGGGCTGGGGTAAACAGAGATACCATGTGGGTCTCTAAAATCCTGTGGTTCCCTGTTATTGGGGAATGACCAGAACCTTGTTCATCCCAGCTGGGGCTGAGTCAAGGACTTAGCCAGTGTATCTCTTGAGATCAAAATGGCTGTGACTCAGCAGAAATCTGATGATTTGGTACCTTAAGAGACAATTAAGTATCTACTAGTATTTTCAAGGGTTTGACATATCCAACTGGCAAGTACTTTGGAAAGCTGACCCATTTTTCCATAGTTAAAGTACTTGAATGTTCACTTAAGTACATGCTTAAAATCAAACAAGTGAATTTCTACTAATTTCAGTAAAAAGAAGTGTGACCTTATAAATGGAGGTTCAGTGTCTTGGTAGTGACAAGTCAGAATTGCTGTAATTCTTGTGAAACTGGTGTTGTATGTAAGAACTCTTTGTAATTCTTTTTACCTGGAAGACCAGCTCAAAATGGATACCTCTGAATCTTTCACACGCACTTTGCACACTGAAAACAGGTAAGTGCAAATGTGTGTGTTTCTAAAGCCAGCGTAAAGATATGAATGTTTGGTCATTCCTCAGTAGACAGGAATCGCAGCTTTATCTATGTATCTATCAGTCCAGAATAAGTGCCTCATTAGCAGTGAATTTTCTAAAAGTGCTCTTATTCGTTCTGTGTCTGGGTAACTTTTCTGAAGTTTACCTGCTCGGTGACTTTTTAAAAGTTAAAAAAACAACAACAACAGGAAAAAAAAAAACCAAAACACACACACATACAAAACACCATAAAAAACCCCATACAAAACCACCACTTACACAAGGTAAACTTAGAATTTGATAATTTGGTATACAAGGTAAACTTAGAATTTGATCATTTGTTACATAGGTCAAGAGATTTAGTTGCCATAATAATAGAAAAGCACTAATGCTGTAATTCGCATTTGAAAAACACAGCAAATACCAAATCAATTGATTTACTGCCAGGCAAGTAAACATGATGCTGCATCCTTGAAAGCACAAGTATCTTTTTGTCATAAACTTATAACAATGAAGGTTAAAGGAGATGCTTAAAGATCAGACAAAAGGTCTCAGAAAAAATGTATGTAATTCCAGCCGTTACAGTGCTGTGTTGTGTTATGAATCTGATTTTTCAAAACTGCAGCATTTTTTTTGGTACTGGTCATGACAGGGTGTCCATTAAAACAGTAGGTTATATATGTATATATAATTTTTTTTGATAGTCCCCTTTTCTTAACCAATTAGTATTTTGTTTTCAAAAGGGCAGGAAGTTTCATGCATCTTAAACAGGAACATGCAGCTTCTATATGGAGTCTGAAGAGTCAGAAGTGCTGGATAACCGCACAGGAGGACACTAGAGTGGTCCATGCTGCTGCAAGCTTGTGCTTTATGCAGTTGATTTCTTCTCATGATGTGGTTTTGCATATTTGCTAGCTGGTAACCATCAGAAATAAATGCATTCAAAGTGAGGGTGGTATTTTAATGAGAAATAGTAAACCTAAGTAGTTTCCTAAATGCAATATTTAAAAAAAAAATATTTGATGCCAGCATGCTTATGTTTTGGTTATGAAAGAATGTTGCGCGATATCAAAAACATCTAAACTATTATGCGCATTGTCCCCCAAATGGAGAGGTTTTGTGTAATGTTCTGATGTGTATGTTTTAACCAAGTTCAGAAGAAAAAAGTACTTAATAATTTAAGAATCCTGTATAGCTGGGGGAGAGTTACTTAAGGATTAAGTCCATTATTCAGTAGCAACCAAATATATAATCTGCAAGCTATTTGCTTCAGGTGGACAAAAAGTCTATACTAGATTAATAGTGAATAAACATAACAGCTTGAAACTGTAAGTACTGTGTAGTGAATCACTGGCTTCCTTGGTTTAAAGCCTTTTAAACCTACCTGTCCTGGTTTTGGCTGGGATAGAGGTTTGGTTTTTTTTTTCTAGCGGCTGGTACAGTGCAGCATTTTGCATTTAAAATGAGAATGATGTTGACAACACGCTGATGTTTTAGTTGTTGCTGAGCAGTGCTTACTCTAAGTCAGCTTCTCATAGTGCCCTGCCAGCGAGGAGGCTGGGGGTGCACAAGAAGCTGGGAGGGGACACAACTGGGAGAGCTGACACAAACTGGCCAAAGGGATATTCCAGACCATAGGATGTCATGCTGAACAAAACCCTGGGTGCAGTTGGCTGGGGGGGGCAGCAGCTGCTGCTCAGGGACGGGCTGGGCATTGGTCAGTGGGTGGTGAGCGATTGCATTGTGCAGCACTTGTTTTGGTATATTCTTTTATCATTATTCTTATTGTTTTCCCTTTTCTGTCTTATTAAACTATCTTTACTTCAACCCACAAATTTTACCTTTTTCCCGATTCTCCCATCCTGCTGTGAGGGGAGTGAGAGAACGACTGTGTGGTGTTTAGCTGCCTGCCGGGTTAAACCATAACTCTACCTGAAGTGGTAGGTAGCATGGAACAAAAGAAAGTCCAAAATAAATCTTAAGTTGAACCAAACAGTCTGACCAAGAACCATTTTTCGTTTTCAGTCTCTGCTTTCAGTTTTGGCTTTGTGGTGTGTTTGTTTGTGTGTCCGTTTGTGTGTTCATTTTGAGGATGCTTGAAATATAAGCCCTACTCCAAAAATAAGTTACAGTTCATAAAAAATGTCAATTTAAATAGTGTCCAGGCAGCTATAAATGTAAAAGAGTAAGCGTCTTTTGGACTAAAAATTAAAGACACTGTCTTATTTTCAGGGAAACAGGGTATGGTCTATAATATATTCATCACTGCATTAGTAGTCCCCTGTTTCTCCCACTCAGACTTTGCACTGTCTGCGCAGAGTTGCACACAATCTGTCAGGTGTATTATGGGGTTTAGCTTTCTCTTCAGCATTGGGCACAGGACCAGCTATTGCTGAGGGCAGAAGACTGGATGAACTTTCAACCTGCCATCACATCTGACACGAGGTGTTTTGCGGTGTGAGAAGGATAGAGGAGGGCTTTACCATGGGCATGCAGTGACTTATTCATAAATCTAGTTGCTGTTAAAACATCTCTAATGCATGACGTTTGTTTGAAATAGTAGTTATGTCCTGACATTCAGCAGAATTGCTCCAGTTCTTTTTTTGTGATAAAGCTAAGTCAGAACAGCCTCTAAAACTTTGGCTTTTCATATTAATCTACTTTTTTTTTTCTTTTTTTTTTTTTTTTTAGGAGAAGTGGTGTCTCATTGAAAATATGTCTCAGAAATTTCAGTCCCCTAAACATTTTATGTGTTTGAAGTAATGATATAACAATTTTAGCTTCTTTTGGAAATAATTTAGCATTCAAACTGGAATGTGTATGTCATATTTCAGCCTTAAGCAAATCCCAACTGGCAAAACTCTAATAAGAGTTGAAAGCAAATACCTGTATTTTCGTAATGGAAATATCAAGTCAACCTTAACGGTTTGTGACATGGGTATATTAATGGATTTATAATTCATATGAGATTAGAGAAGGTATCTATAGCTACTTTATATTCAGAGTTTAGCAGAATGGTTTTCTTCTATCGAATGAACAATCAGTTCGAAATATGCGTTTCTTAATTGATGACTTAGGATTCAAGTTCGTTAAATGAAAATACACTGTATGCCTTGGAGATTTATGTTGTTTGCTCTTTTTCTCTTAGGAAGCCTGACAAATAGGAAATACTACAAAGTGAAGAGAAAATTCACTTCACAAGAACTGAGCTCTGCTTTCATTGGTTTTTAAATTTTATTTGTATTAATAACTGATAAGTGTCAGATCATCTCTGTAGTCTCCTGTGGTGAAATTATTAGGTTAAAGCTGGAAAAAATGAAACAATTAAAAAGAAAAAGAAAAAGCAATTTTAGCGTTCAGGAAACTCAAACTCTCCTTAAGGAAATCAGAAAAAGGAGAGAAGTACTCTTTTCAAAGCAACTTAATACAACAATTAATGAGATGAAACGGAAAGCTTGGGAGGAAATAGCAGAGTGTGTAAATGCTGTAGGTGAAGGAGAGCAAAGAACAGGGACAGAAGTGAAAAGGCGATACCTTGACTGGAGAGCACTCATGAAGAGAAAACGTCTGAATGCAAACATCAAAGTAGTAGGTGCTGGGTTTCACCTTCCTTCATCCAATTTAGATGACTCTCTCAATGAAGACATGGATGAGAAAATGGGATTTGCAATTGAATCTAGTTTTGAATGGCAGAATATCACTGACTTCAGAGAAGCTGGTGGATCCTTAACAGAAATCAAAGTAGAAGAGGAAGAGGAAGATCCGCAGAATTTTGAAGTGAGTGACTGATGTATATTAGCTGTGTGCAATATGGCCTTCATTTCATTTCAGAGTAAGGCTTTTTGCTGTGTTTCTTCATAGCATCTGTTTCTGTTTTTTTCTGAATGTGTGAATTAAAGAAACTGTAGAAACAAATATGTTTCAGAGATATGGTATTCAAATCCAGAAACTTGAAATTATGTGTATGGTTTAGGATGTTGATTCTTAAATTCATGTCCTTCAACTTTGAGAATGTATTTGCATGTATATTTTTCCATTTGTATGTGCCGTAGGTAAGAATTAGTTCAGTCAGTAGAATGAAAATACACTGTTGAAGGAAACTCCTTATTTTAATACTTGGGCTGTCTGGATGAACAGAGAAGAGAAATGCACCTGTTTAACAAATGAAAGTATATGTTACCTGCAGGTACAGAAAGAAATAGAATACTGTTTGCATTTCCTAAAATGAATCCACAGGAGATTAAAATATTACTTGAGTAAGTCAATCAGCCATTTGTCTCTGTCAGAAATTTAGTGTGATTTTGGCAAGCAGCTGTGGATTCTGTAGACAGGTTGTTATTCCCTGTAGTACCGTGACTGTCCCGGGGCAGGCAGCCAGCTTGGGAGAAGTAGAATGTTTGGGTAGTTTTGTTGTGCCTGTACAAACACATATTTCTCTTTTTGAAAAGGGGTGCACCAACAGTTTTGTTTGGGTGGGTTTTTTTGGGGGGGCAGGGGAAGCTACTCCTCTCTTAGCTCAGTTGAGATGTGCGCTGGGAAAAAATCAGAATAAGCTGTTAAATGGTAGTGAGACGACTGTCTGACAACTGCTGAAGAACAAACAGTGTCTGCCTTGCTCTAATGCTGGAAGACTGGCAGTAGCTCTTGTGTTAAGATTTTTCTGAACCCATATGTTCCTCAGTTTGCCTTTCTTTTGCAGCATACTTAGTGGGGGAGAATTGTTCCTGTGTACTATGAATTTGTAGTATGTAAGGGTTATAATTCTGCGTGAGGTGTTACAGTCTGCCAAGAGCAATGGTCCTAACCACCTACTTGTCTCCATCATAAATAGTTTTCCAGCAAATGTGATAATACAAAATTGGTTAAACAAGTCCTGTTTATTGACCCACTTAATACAGTTTGAAAGGTTAGGATCATGTGAAAAATGTCGGTGTTTTTTAGAAATGGAATCCTCAAGTTAGTAAAGGCTGGGTTAGCTTGCATACCACATAGCCTATGGATCCAGCTGGTCTGATAAATAATTAGTCACAACAAATTCCTAGTGGCTTACATAAATGTCACTCAGCTATATGAAAAGTCAGAACATCATATGCTTTTTCAGATCCATTTTTTTATCAGTGATTCTGAATTCTCTGTAATACCTACTGTGCAATATTTTCTGTATTTTCTTGCGTGTCTGCTGATAAGCTGATTTTCTGTTTTTCATTACCAGATATTAACTTGCAGATGAGGTATGTTTCTCTGTATGTGGAAGGCTAGAAAACAGTCTTTTGATCTAACATGGTTGTTTCACAGCATGTGAGTTAAACAGTTCTGAGTAGCTTTTAAGATGAAAAAAACCCACTATGTTCTTTTCAGTTAAGTTGTGTGTGAGAAATTTATTCTGGCATAAAGACTGGAATGTAATTCTTGTCTGTCACATTACTCTCTGCAGTTTCCTATAGAGGAAGAAGAAGAAATATTGTCATCCGTTTTGCCAGACTCAAAAAAAGAAAATGACCTACCAGACTTCCCGCACATTGAAGAGTTTGGAAATCTAAGCTCTGCTCAAGCTAGGCTAGCCTATGAAGATTCTCACTTGCTTGTAAATCTGGAGAAGCAGAAGGTGGAACTGGAGAAGCAGCGACTAGACATTGAAGCTGAAAGGTTGCAAGTGGAGAAGGAGCGCCTGCAAATTGAAAAAGAGCGGTTGCGGCATGTTGACTTGGAGCGTGAGAGACTTCAGATTGAGAAGGAGCGACTTCAGATTGAGTGGGAGAAGCTCAGGCTAGAGACTCTGCATGCTGAAAAACCTGCCCTGGAAAATGATCTCACCCAAACAGAAAAACCCATTGTGCAGCCTCTGGATCTAGAAACTGAAAAGTTAAAACTCGAAAAAGAACGTTTGCAGTTAGAGAAAGAGAGGCTGCAGTTCCTGAAGTTTGAGTCAGAGAAGCTGCAGATTGAGAAGGAACGCTTGCAAGTGGAGAAGGAGCGCCTTCGAATTCAGAGAGAGGGTCACTTGCAGTGAACTTCTCAGGTGTCAATGTTAGTATTTTGATGTTTGTAAAATAGAGGTAGTTCTTTTCTTGATACTGAAACTGTCCTAGAGGTTTAACATTCATCTGTTCGGAGTTGAATGTTGATGTTAAACTAAAAAAGAAAAAAAAATGGTGCTGGATATGTCAGTGTGCCTACATACATGAGCTTATGTGTGAAATTGCTTTTCAGTGTATCAGAAATAAGTGTTATGTTCTCTTGTCTTCAGTATTGTGTTGTATTAGTTTGGTGTCCTCTCATAGTCATATTGAGAAGAATCAAGGCTGAACCTTGTATGATTTTTTCACTGTACTAACAGTAAGGAAGGATCACAATAAATTAACGTATGTTGTGAGGGCATGGTGCTGACAGTAGCCCACACAGTAAATAAGTTAGAACACAATAACGCAGAGTCATGATGCAATTGATTCATTTAACTTAATTTCCTCGTTTTGTTTTTTTCCACCTCACCAATGGGAAGAAGACTTCAAGAATGATCTAAAAGTTGAAGTACAAGTTAAGTTTACTGCAGCTATGTTTACTGTTGTTCCACAGCTTGAACTGAATGGGAGTGCAGAAAAATAGTATTCTACCTTTTGCATGAAGTAGTCATGCTACATAAAGTTACACATCAATCATACCTACTATAAGCTGGACTGTTGGTTGCACCAGCTCATTAATAATGCTGTATGGAATATAGCACTTGTCATAGTATAGCATAGGGACTTATTGATTGATCAGGTATGCTGTCTGATGAATCTCTGATGGCCTCCTGAAGTAATTTGCTAGTCCTGGTTTGTTCCTTGAAAGACAGTAGCTGGTGATGTGAGTCTTGGTCATGGAGATATAGAGGCTAAACAGAGACTAAGGAGCACTGGGCTGAGCACTAACACTTGTGATATTAGTTCTGCCTGGCCAGCACTGAGGATATGTCCAAGAGGCAGCCAGAAGAGACTTTGGTGGCTGACACCATGTAGTGTGTTTTAAATAGACAAACAGAAATGGTCAATGCTGAAGGCTTGTCAGTATATTTCATAAGCAATGTAATTATTTAAAATAATTAAAAAACCCAAGCTGTCTGTTATTTCATATGTTTCAATCCCAACTGAGCCAGACTTCACATTTCTCATTTTTCTGCAAGTAATTATCTTTTGTTGACTCCATTTGAAATTTAGAACTACGACAATACTAAATCTGAATATATGTTGAGTGACTTACATGGATTCTTGTGCAAGTAAATATATTTATACCACTACAGGATTACTTTTATTCTGCAAAGAAAATGTTATTTTTTTATTACTGAAACAAGTGTGCTTCTACAGTGGAAATAAATTTGACTAGTACAATCCAAAAATACTCTTGAGACTGTGTTTCTTCACAGAGAAACAGGGCTACATATGAAGAGGAAGCTGGATACTCAGCGCTGTAGCATCCCGAAGTTTCTTGTCTCTGTATTCTCAGTGTAATAAATCAGAGAGGTGAGGCACTCGGAACAGGACTTAAACCAACCAGCGCTTACTTGAGAAAAAGGAAGGAGACACAAACCAGCTGGATAGAAATGCCCAAGGGTAAGTGTATCTGAAATTCTTTTTCCTGAATGTGATGGGTTGACCCTGGCTGGATACCAAGTGCCCACCAAGCTGCTCTGTCACTCCCCTCCTCAGCTGAACAGAGGAGAAAATTACAACGAAAGGCTTGGGGGTCGAGATAAGGACAGGGAGAGATCACTCGCAATTACTGTCATGAGCAAAACAGACTCAACTCAGGGAAATTTAATTTACTACCAGTCAAAATCAGAGCAAGATAATGAGAAATAAAACCAAGTCTTAGAACACCTTCCCCTTACCCCTCCGTTCTTCCTCAGCTGACCTTTGCTCCTGATTTCTCTGCCTCTTCCCCCTGAGTGGCACGGGGATGGGGAATGGGGTTTGTGGTCAGCTCATCACATGTTTCTGCTGCTCCTTTCTCCCCAGGAGGAGGACTCCTCGCACTCTTCCCCTGCTCCAGCATGGGGTCCCTCCCATGGGAGACAGTCATCCATGAACTTCTCCAGCGTGGGTCCTTCCCATGGGCTGCAGTTCTTCATGAACTGCTCCAGCGTGGGTCCTTTTCACAAGGTGTAGTTCTTCAGGCATCCACCTGCTCTGGTGTGGGGCCCTCCCCAGGCTGCAGGTGAATCTCTGCTCCACCATGGACCTTCATGGGCTGCAGGGGACAGGCGGCCTCACCATGATGTGCACCACAGGCTGCAGGGGAATCTCTGCTCTGGCACCTGGAGCACCTCCTGCCCTCCTCCTTCACTGACTGGGTGTCTGCAGAGTCATTTCTCTCACATATTCTCACTCGTCTCTTCAAGCTGTTGCTGTGCAGCAGCATTTTTTTCCACTTCTTAAGTATGTTATCCCAGAGGTGCTACCATGATCGCGGATGGGCTCAGCCTTGGCCAGCAGTGGGTCTGCCTTGGAGCCGGCTGGCATTGGCCCTGTCAGGCACCGGAAGATTCCAGCAGCTGCTCAGAGCAGCCATCCCTGTAGCTCCCTACTACCAAACCTTGCCATGCAAACCCAATACACTGAAATAACGTGACAAATTTTCAGTATTGAATTTATATTAAAAATAGCTTTCTGTTAGTTAGAGAAATTACTTATCTTTCCTTTTTAAAATGTGACAGTGACAGGATTCAGGAAGTTTTTCAGGATTGCTTAGTGCATAAAGCATTTACCCAGTCTTTAATAATAAGGCCAGTTGTTCTCGGGGTAACCAGTCCCATGAGATGGAAGACAGGGACAGGGAGCAGAATGAAGCCCCCATACTCCAAGGGGAAATGGTTGCCAACCTGCTACACCACTTAGACACACGCAAGTCTATGGGGCCAGATGGGATCCACCCAAGGGTTCTAAGGGCGCTGGCAGATGTGCTCCCCAAGCCACTTTCAGTTATTTATCAGCAGTCCTGCCTAACTGGGGAGTTGGCTGGAAGTTGGTATATGTGACACCCATCTACAAGAAGGGCACAAAGGATGATCCAGGGAATTACAAGCATGTCAGTCTTACCCTTGTGCTAGAGAAGATTATGGAGCAGATCATCTTGAGTGCCATCACCTGTCCTGTACAGGAGAACCAGGCAATCAGGCCCAGTCAACATGGATTTATGAAAGGCAGGTCCTTCTATGACAAGGTGACCCACTTAGTGGATTAGGGAAAGGCTGTGGGTGTTGTCTATCTGGACTTCAGTAAAGCCGCTGATACTGTTTCCCACAGCATTCTCCTGGAGAAACTGCCTGCTCATGGCTTGAATAAGCGTATTCTTTGCTGGGTAAAAAACACAGCTGGATGGCTGGGCCCAAAGAGTTGTGGTGAGGTGGGTGTTGGTCACTTCTCCCAAGTAGCAAGGGATACAATGAGAAGAAATGGCCTCAGGTTGCACCAGGGGAGGTTAAATTGGATATTAGGAAAAATTTCTTCACAGAAAGGGTTGTCAGGCATTGGAACAGGCTGTCCAGGGGAGTGGTGGAGTCACCATCCCTGGAGGTGTATAAAAGACATGTAGATGTGGTGCATTGGGATGTGATTTAGAGGTGGACTTAGCAGTGCTAGGTTAGCAGTTGGACTTGATGATCTTAAAGATCTTTTCCAACCTAAACAATTCTGTGATTCCAGTGAGATAACTTGGATTTCATGATCACTCCTGAGATGACCAACTTTATAGATAAGTATTCTGACTGCCAAACAGGGTGAGCAGGACAAGGGGCAACATAGCCAGCTGTGCAAGAGGTAGTGACCAGAAGGACCAATTCAAGATGGGTCTTGTCCATAAGAAGTGCTTGGTTGGGAAGGAGAAGGCGTGGAGTCTGGCTTCTGCTTCAACAGGTAGTTATACTGCTGCTTGAGACCAGCACCTGTATCTTCGTATTTTACTCCAGCGGAATGACTTGACCATTAAGAGAAAGGTTTGTATATTACATTGGACATCTTGGGAATTATGGCTCAAGAGCATTCGAGGTTTTGGGGAAAAAATAAATAGATAAATCTGAACCATTTCTGAATTCAGAATCATTTCAGAAATTTGAACACTTCTCCAAATGTGAATAGATCAGTATGCAAGCAATTATTTCTTCTAACAACTATTCAGCCTCCTAGGGAAATGATGCATCTTTTGGTTATACAAAACCTTTTGGAAAATACTGAAAGATGAAATTAAGTATCGTCATAAATCATTGAAAATACAACTTCAACATGAAATTTAGAGAAAATTACAGTGTTTAATACATCAAATTTACAGCTTGCTTATTTCATACTGAAATTGCAGTCATTTTGTGGTAATTTGAATTTAAATGTCATGTTTTTAAATACTAATCTGCAATCTCTTAAAACCTAATTGCTTGATTTGCCAACCTGGGTTCCTGACCACAAAGCCTAAGGGCGAGATTTGGACCATGTAAATGTCTCCAAAGTCAGGACATACACATAAACTCAGCTCCTCTGTCAGAGAAGGAGACGTTTTGCACTCCTGCTTAAAAGAAGGTACTGTGATTGTAAGTAATGAGCAGCATTTCCAGATTGGGAAGAGCTTTAAGACAAGAGAGAAACCACATGAATACAGAGGAAGAGGCAAGTATTTGGGGAAGAAAAAAGAGGGGTGAAGATCAAACATTTAATAAGAGTGAGGGTGGGTGAAGCTGGTGATAGATAAAACAGAATACTGGAAATACCCCCAGATGTCATCGCAAACTGCTTCATTGAGTTTATGTCTGATTCACTGATGTCAGATCTCGTAGACCCCCATGGAAATGAATGACGGGGGAAGGCGCGGGGTGACACGCAGGCTGAGGTGCAGCAGGCAGCTTCGCAGACACCGTGCCAGGCGCAGCTCGCACGCTCCCTGCATGCTGTGTGGTTACCTGTGCTGAACAGGGAACGTGCACCGGCACCTTCATAAATGCCATTGAGCCCACTAGTCCATTAAGGTGTTTCTAGCCAGTAATTCTAGGGTCAGAAGGCCAAATAATGAAGGTAAAATAAAGGTGACTTCAGAGTGTTTCTTGCTCTCCATTATTAGTGATGGCTCCCAGCAGTTTATGCCTGGCTATATTAATGAAGAGAAGCAGAGTGCATCCAGGTGTTTTCATAACACAGTTTCGAGACAGACTGGCTGATGCTTAACAGTGTCTAGCAACAGCCAGAGAAGGTGGTAGGGTAAGGTTGTAAATGTGGTCCCCAAGAGCAGCCCAGGATGAACAGCAGCCACGCTCCCAACAGGATGCCCCTGAGTAAGCATGGTGAGATTCAAAGGCAACTTTGTTTCCTTGAGTAAAGGATCCTGCATTGTTTCTGGGCCATTTTGAGCAACTTTCACTGTGCTTAAAGAGATGCTGCAAACAATGTCTACGCAGGGTATAAAATATTTGTCTATTAAGACAAACAGGAGATGGTTAGGATTTAATAAAGCTCTCAGACTAAGCATTAGTATCCTCATTACCACGAGGCATCTGTGCTAGCCAGGCAGGCATCAGCCGTGAGAGGAGGGGCTCTCCAGCATAGCTCTTTGATGGTGCTGAGTTGCCATCTTCTGAGGGTTGTTTATTTTTCTTTTTTTACTCTGAGGTTTCTTAATCTTTCCATGTTGGTAGATTTTTTTTCCCCTTAAATCCTCAAAGTGCTATTGACATCTGTCTCAGCAATCCCACTTCCATCTGTAGGGACCTTATCTTGCTTGTATCTTCTCTACAAACTTTCTGAGCTTTTTCTCACAACCTCGCAGTTTTCCCATCAGCGTGAGCCAAGGTTAGGCAGCTGGGCTGTGCTGGGCCCTGGATTAAAGATGTGGTTGGAAGGCAACACATTTACCTGTCGAATTTATTGGACACAATCAATAATGATCCAGGAGGTCTTGCATAGGGGTGGGACTAGTCAGACCAACCTGCACGGAGTGAAGAAGTCCTCCAGCACCCACCTGTGGAGTTAGGAGCTGTGTGACTGGGCGGTGCTGTCCTGGATGTTACTTCTGTTGCTCTCTTCAGGATAATGGCAAGACTGAGCAGAAAAAGAGGCAAAGCCATTATCACTTTCCTCAAGCTGCTTCAGGTGTTGGAAAAAGCTTCTCTGTTACTGGCAGCTCTATGAAATAGCACAACAGGCATAAGAAGGAGAGAAAAGTAAGTCTTGGGTTTCTGTGAACTTTCCTGTGTAGCGCACAGAGCTCTGGATGACAGCAGGCTCTTTGCCAGCTGCCCAGTGGTAAAAGTTGCCCAAAATACTGCTGCTACACCAGGTATTTGGATAATCCAGGGCTGGACGTTGTGTGTATGCATCATCTTAGAACAGACGATAATCTGTCAGGTGCCCTTTCAAAATGTGGCTGAATAATGTTCGTATTTTTTCCCCTCCCCAAAAAAAGAAGTTTCTAAATCTGTCGGATAATATCTTCCTTGCAAGTGGGAACAGAAGCTGATAACTCACATTTCTTTGCCTTTTCGTAGAACTCGGAGGCAGTTGCCACAAAAGAGCATCAGTGACATCACCTGCCTCTCCAGCTCACACATCCCCAGCAGCCCCCTCAGAAAGGCACAGGGTGCTCCAAGGAGACCGAGTCAGATCCAGGGCTGATATTTTACAAACATGAAAACACCCTCAAAAGTCCTACTCCATGTCAATCAGGAGCCTTGGCAGAAGTGATAGGTGGGAGAAGAAGGAGGAGGAAAGGCTGTTTTTCCTCTGTTGTTGCTGAAATCAGTTAACGAATTTAAGACAGAGGGTGTCAGGAAACACCACCAAATGAAATAGTGTTCACTTTTTTTTTTTTTTTTTACCTTTTTCTTTACCCTCCTCCTTTTTCTCCTTCTTCTTCTTCTCCTGGAGGAGACAGTGTGGCAGTTTGGCTCAGGGCTTGGGCATTTTGCACCAGGAGGCCTGATCCTGCTCGGCATTGTATGTGTGGCACAGGTAGTCCTGCCAAGGTGGCAGTTCAGCTGCGTCCCAGGCAGCTTCTGGCCTCTGAAAAGATCCGGTAGCTCTTTCACAGCTCAGCATTTCGCTCCTGTGTTTGTACCATCTCCTGTGTTTGTGCACCCCATGAACTTCCAGAGTGGAAATTCCATCACTCCAAGGCCGTGAGCAGTCACACAGCCCAGAACAGGCAAAAAGATGATCGGTGCCGGGACAGGTTGTCAATAACACAGTGTGCTGTAAATTTTTGCCGATAATTTTGAAAGAGCATCTCATGCTGCAGGCTGTGATCTTGCACTCTACATTCCACCCATCTTTTCCATCACTTGTGTTAGTACACAGTCTAAACGTTGGGTTATTTATTGCACTATTCCTTCCCAGAGGCTAAAAATGCTGCACAAGCGGGCCCTCCCGTGGCATGTCTGTCCCAGGGGGGGTTTCCAGTACCATGGCTCCCTTGCCTGTTGAATGGGGAGCTGCACGAGCTGCTGCCCCAGCTGTGACCACGCACCCGCAGAGCTCTCGCTGGCAGCAGTTGGCAGAAGGGGCTCGGTGGACACCGTGCTCTGGCACGGGAAAGGCTGGAGCTGCTCCTGCAGATGTGGATTTGTTTTCATGAATCTCTTGAGTTGGCGTCAGGCTGTCAGCTTGTGAAGAGCTGTATCATGCCATAACCTGCTGTCCAGAAACGAGAGCAAGAACTGGTGGCCTTTGAAGTAGTCCAACGTGCTAAGGAGGCAAGTAGCTACATATGAGCAAATAAACTTGATTTCAAAAGGTAGCAGAGTGAGCAGCAGCATCTATGGGCTCTGACAAATCTGGATTTTACTGAAAGTCTAAATCCCTGCATCACTCAGGCATTGATGGAGTTTGTAGCTAACAGAAAGATAAAGTATAAGCGGGACAGATTCCTACATATGTTAGTGGGTTTGTTTTGCGTCAGTGACTCAGGATGTTTGTAGCTGGTGGCAGGACTACAGAAATATTTTAATCTAGACTAAAAAATAAGAAATAAAAAATTATATATTAAAATAAATGCTCGACCTTTTTTGTTTCTGCACATAATCCTTTTAAACTTGACCTACTTTAGAGGACACGTCCATCTTCTCCTTTTACAGTTTATTAAGAATGCCATTGTTATTTTCTGTTACAGTTCTACTGTTTTTAATTTCACTGCTTCACACTATCAGTAGTTTTATTCTACACATTAGCAGACTTTGGAATACCTTGCCTTGTTACTTCTATATTTTCTAATTGCAACACTCCATCATTAGTCAACTGGTTCGTGATGTAGAAGGCAAAGTTTCTACTTCATTTCATGCTATATAATACAATGCTTCTGGTTCAGTAATTACATTGTGCCAGACTTGTGATCAGTCCTGAGATAGCTCACTCTTGATGGATAGCCCCATCATGAAGTGTATAAGAGCTGAAGCAAGAAGCAGATTTTTAATTTTGCTCCTCTGTCAATTTACCTACTTGAACACTGCTTTTCAGAGCAATATTTATTTCACTGAGATAAGAAGAGATTACAGAAATGAGAACTTAAAAGAGAGAACTGAAGTTTGAGAAGCATTCTGTAAAGTTTTGGATTGCAAAGCAGGAAAGATATAAATTAGGTGTTCTTCCACAGAGAGCTATTGTGTATTACTCTGTTACTGGAGTGCAAATCTTTTAGTCACCTCTTTAATGTACTGGAGAAAACCATTACCTGCTTCTCATAACTATTCCAAGAATTATGTGAAATGAGTTGATGATTTTACTTACCACTACTGCTTGGTAGTAGGCCTGTGAAAACAAACAAACAAACAAACAAACAAACAAACAAAAACCAACTTCCAAACGTTTTCTTCTCAATCGTAGGAGTGCTAATGAGTCAGACTATTTTCTGGAGTGGCATCCAACTTTCCAATATATAAGATATGGGAAGTGCCTTTTCCTAACAGGGGAAGAATTGCACGAATGGGGTCCAAAAGTGCAATGCAGGTCACAAGGACAGTCAGAACAGCCGTGCTAAGTGAGTAAGAGTAAAGAGAGCTATAACCCTTATGGATGAATGACATCCTGGTGCCCTGAGGTTACACCAGAAGACAGTCTGATCCTAATGCGGTGTGTTTACATTTCCCTCAGGAGCACTTACTGGGAGCTGATTTCAGGGACAGAATTTCTGGCCAGACAGACTATTGCTTTGGTTCAATAAAGCAACATTTATGCTCTTGCATATCTTTATAGAATTGCATGATTTAATAGCAAAAAATGTAGGTGAAATATTCCAACTTCTGTAATAAAATTATCTTGTTTTCATTGTTCCTTGACTCAGAGCTACACCTCAGGCTTTTCCATCTTACTTCCTATCTGTCATCCTTTTAGTGTCTCATCCCTTCTACAAGGACTAGCAGTGAGAACCCACCAGTCAGAAACAACAGGCTTAAAAATGCTTCAGAAACTATGAGCTCTGGTATCCTGGAGGGAGTTGGGTCGTTTCACCAAAATGAGGCGAGGCAGCTGTGTCCACAAAATGTGTCAAGGTCATTTTGTATCCGAAATTGGAAAATGTCTGAGGTTCAGCGTTCAATCACAGAGCTGAGTGGAAGTTCAAGGGAGAGGGCAACAGGAGGACTAGACTAGTGAGGCAGGTAGTCCAGACTCTGCTGTGAACAATAGGTAGAAATAAAAGCAGAAAGCAGTTAACTAAGACACTTAGGCAAGTAGAGAGAAAGGGAAATGGGGAAACGGAGCAGCAGACGAGAGCATCGCAGGTGGGCAGAGGCTGGCTGTCTGGCCGCACTGCCTCCTCCTCCTCCTCCTCAAGAAGAAACAATACAGCATCACTTCAGGTTTTCCACTAAAGCAGCACCTATCAGCATCCCCCACATGGTGGATGAGTAAGATCAACATGTGAGGCCAACTGTAACGATGAAAGACCAACAACAGAAAAGCAACAGATCAGGAATCGGAGGGCAGTGGTGGAGTCAGTAAGTGAATACCAGGGATGTGGGTGAAGGACAAAAATAAAAGTGGTTACAGAATTTGTAGCATCTTACCTCTCCTCTTGACTCTCCAGGACCAATATGCTTTTATATCTATTCAGGTATTGAATTGACCTTTAAATGGACATCACTACGGTATTATACGCATGTTTTTAACACAGAGGTATTTTAGTTGGAAGACTCCAGGTTGTTTACCAGCACAACAAACTACCTCACCCAAGAGGATTCAGGAGAAATGCTGCGAAGACAGATCAATTGATTTGTCACTCCATTTCTGTTTTGTATCTTTTTGCACTATTGCATCGAAATAGCAATCAAGAAAGTAAGAACACAGCAGAAAAAGTGGAATAATGAATATACAAAAGTGAATTGTTAATTTTCCCAGGCCTGGGTTCAGATAAGCTGAATGAGAGCAACATTTTAGCCCATTGACACCTTGAGCACTTGCAGAGCTGAGGGCTGTTTGGTGATCCCTCCCTGGGGAACATGCCAAGGATTTCTGGGGAGTTCCTGAGAGCCCAGGAGGTGAAGGTGGGTTGGTGGCCATGGCAGCACAGAGACCTGGGGAGGCTGGGGGTCCTTAACCCTGGGATCCCAGGGGCCGGTCTGCGTCAACCCGAACAGTAGCGGGAGGAGAGGGAGGATCAGCCTCCTCCTGAGCTGTGACTGTCCACTTACAACTGCCCAAATCTTTACAGAATTGCACAAAAGACAGAACAGAAGAAATACAGAGATAAAAGGTATTATTCTTTCACATTGGTTTTAGCAGAGAAAAAAAAAAATACCATTGTTAAGGCCAGGAGACAAAAATGGACCAATTGAATGAGAGCACTAAAAAAAAAAAAATAAATCTGTTTTTGTTGTTTGGTTGTATGGGAGTTTCTGCTGCTTTTCAAGTCCTGCACAGGGAGTGGGCAGGAGTACAGTTGCTTTTGGACATGTGAAGATCTCCCTGCAGATATCTCCTGGAGCACTGACACAGTGTCTGCTCCAGGGCTGGTGGCTGGTGCACTAATGACTTTCTGAATCACTCAGAGCAGACTATAGCTAAAAGAACTAGAAATGTTCCTCTTACATGTTGGGGCTGTAGAGATCTTTTTGTTTCAGAAATATAGAGGAGAAATTGTGGGTTAATCCAAAATGGTGTCAATGAAAGGTTTTACTCTTAATGAACAAGCTGAGGGTTGTTGCTGACCTCTGAGCTGTCTCAGACTGGAAAAACAGCACTTCTGTCGAGTCAAATATGCGTTGTCACATGCTTTTCTAAGAACTGATTTGTATTTGACCTTCTATATAAGATCTAGATAAAATAAATTTCTAGCCATAGATCATGTTGATGACAAAACATTTTCTGGAAGCAGTTCTTTCGGAGGCAGAATTGAACACATACTTGCCTCACTCAATTTTTATCACAAAAGGACCCTTACTGTGAACCAAAGTGCACATGCCAGCTCCTCCTCCTTCCTGCAGCCCGCCAGCTCCCCTTCCTTCAAATTGTTTTCCCATTTGCAGTATTTATAATAATTGCAATGTTTCTGCAAGAAGGAAACAAGGGTGTTTATTTAGGAGGCTGTCCTCAGAAGCTTGTCGGTTTAGCTGGACTGTTTGCTAGAAAAGAAAATTCAACCTATTAGAAGATGCCAGCTTTTATTCAGGATGAACAAACTCATTCAGAAAATAAGTCCCTCATGCCCTCTTCACACTGTCTCTTTTGATATATGAGCTTCGTTAAGTCTCAGCAATTCATTTGTTTATGCTTTTTGTAGGAAAGGGTTATTTCCTGTAGAACAAAAGTCTGTCAGAAATACAGAAATCAGGCTCAGTGGGCTTCAGTTCACAGCTTTTCATCCAAGAGTTGAGAAGGGTGTTAGGGGAAACACAAAAACAGTGCAAATGGAGCAGACTTTGAAAAAACCTCCTCCTGAACTCCCTCTGCCACTGCCAGACTTGATCTGCCACCACCCCTTGGGTTCAACAGGACCCCCTACATAGCACAGATGGTGGCAGGGCCACTGGACCTCTCCTGACCAGCCCTGTGCTAATGTCCTCCCCATTGCCTGCACCAGGGGAAGCTCGGAGTTCTCAGCAGTGTCTTTACTGCTCTTCAGCTGATGGAGATCTGAACAAGAAGCTGGGGGTGTGTGTGTGCATATAACCCAAAGGAGGTTTAGGAGAACATAGGCTCTGATGGAGATGGACCCCAGGATAAGAGCTGCCCCTGAGCCTGCAGATGTTGCAGATGAGCACGTCTCCGGTATGCTGAAGTTCTCTCATCCAGGAACAGACTACAGATCTGACACACATAGTGGTTTTGGTTGGGTCATATGGATATGTGGGAGGGAATGAGGTGGTTGTTTTCCTTAATTATTCTTGTCCAGTGCAGCACAAGTGATCTGGGTCCTGTGGCAGGGGGTTTTCCATCTGTAACTGGAGATAGAGAAGAAGAAAAGGGTGGAGGGCAAGGACGGTTGGAGATTTTAGAGATACCCTCAAGAGACCAAATTAACAATACTAGCAACTCCTAAGGAAATTTAAAGCACCTATCCCTATCTAGTGACCAAAAGGACATCATGGCACTGTTTTAAAGTCTCTTGAGAAAAAAAAAAAGAAAAAGGATCAAAAAAAACCCCACGCATGTTTGAGACTGTAAAAAAAGAAAGGAAGAAGCAAGATCCTTTGCTGAGAAGTGTTTGTACTGATTATTCAAACTGATTGGATGAGACTGAACTAAATAGATTTTAGACTGAAATTGCTCCTCCAAAAATAATGGTTAACATTAATGGTGAGACTCAGAAAATCAAGGGTACACCCAAGGAAAAGGAAATTGTACAACTGGAAGGGTGAGATGCAGCTGCTCAGGTTAGTTGTATAGCACATTTCCCTGCCAGAATATTTCTTGTCAAAGGTCTGGGATATGGGTCTGACCTGGGATGAGTATCTAAGAAAAGTGAGTAGCTCCAGAATTGTAGCAGATACAGTTTATGTGACACAACTTCAAATATCATTGTTCGGAGTTAATTTTAATTTGATAGCTAAAAATGGATACCAAAAAGCAAATTTCAGTACAACAGATACAAATGGGGAGCTTTGAGACTGTATTTTCAGGTGAACCAGTATTTTCCCATCAAGCTTGTTTTCTGACAGTGTCTTCGTTTTTTCATAATATAAATTCCACACTGATCTTTTTAATCTTGCATTTTCATTGGAAATATTTGTTCTACCCTTATCTCTGCTCCTTTGTCATTGTTATAATAATTCAATCAACCTGGAGTTCAAACTGAAGCTTTACATTCTTTTTTAAATTGATGTAGTGAGACAGGGAGTAGAACTGAAGTGATTTGTTCAGATTTCCCAGACCTCAGGTACAATGGCTGCCTGGATGATTTCTACCCAATATACAGTTTTTTGTACACTGGAGAAGGAGGTGAATTAACAGGGACTGAGCAAAAGGAGGTTTTATATATATATATATATAAAAAATATATATATATATATATTTTAAATAGGTGTTAAAAGAAAGCATAACAAGAGATTTGTGAGAACTAAAACCAAAAAACTCCAAAGTCTGGAGGTGGTGGGAATCTTCAGGGACAAATAGATTTGCCAGAGCTGGACATAGTTATGTCAGCAGCCTAAAGAACAGCTCAAAGCAATTCTCAGTGCACTCCTCTTCCATGGCTTCTTATACATCTGCACCCAAGCTTGACGACATTGCCAAGGTGACTCAACAGCATTATAGATGGATACACAATCCCATCACAAAAATACCAGGCAGTTCATCTCTGGAAACACAGAAAGGCTGCAAAGACTGAAGGAGAATGATAGCCGAGACATGGTTTTCTCTGTAAATAATGGCTGATGCCACAACTTACCTGTGTGATCTGGGGGTAGCCAGCACCGCTGTTGCCTTTGCAATATTTTTGCAGTGTTACACAAGAAAATTCAGTTTCAAAGGGAGTCTGGTAAGTATTTGCAGCTCTCACGTATCCTGAAAAAAAAACCCAAACAACAAAACACCAATCCCTATGTACCATGATAGTGATGCATACAAAGCATAGCAACCAAAAAACTTTTTGTCCTTTTTTTTTTTAATGTGTGTATATGTGTGGGTATGTAGGAAATCATCCAAAAGAAATCAAATTAAGAAATGCATCACCAGTTATCAAATATACAAAAATTAATCTTTTCTGCTTGAAATATCAATTCAGAGGACATCTTCACCTACTCATCACATTTCCCACCAAAAATTAACAGAATAATGTCACAGGCCTGCAAAGAGTAGGCAGGGAAAAAGCCACCACATGTTCTCTGCAGCATGTGATAATAGCTCACTGCCAAGCGTGGTTGGGCTCTCGTCCCACCTTGTCCTCCCTCCAACAGCCTGTGGCTGCCCTGGATTTGGGCGGCTGTGCCACTTCAGGATCAGGTCTGGGGAGAAAACCTGTCCCAGGGGTCCCCAGGGGTGGGGATTTGATTTCATCAAAGAAATGTCCGTCCAATGCTGGTGGCTGTGTCATGGCCTGCGAGGTGCCCTCACTAACTAGTTGCCGAGGGCAAGGTAGTGGCAGATGGGAGCGTCCCTGTGGTTGAGTTACAGCTGGGGCAGCAAACCTGCAGTGTCCCACAAGAGAGGAACAGACAGACCTACAGCTGGATAAAGGCAGGGCAGAGGAGTGTTCTGTCTTCGCCTGCACACATCTGAACGGATCTCACGGGGCTGTGGTGAGGTTCCCCTGCTTTGTGCAAAAGTGGTCTTGGCTTGAAAAACCTTTCAGGACTATGTAATATGACTGACTAAAGCATTGTGCTGACACAGACCGAGGATATATGGATCAAGAGTGGGTCCAGCTTGGAAAAAACTGCTGTACAAGATGTTTAAATAATAAATCAATTTGATTCATCTGAGAGAAGCTACGTCATGAGGTAGCTTGATTAAAATCTAGAATATCTGCATGGGAGATTTATGAGGGTAGAGTGTTCTAGCAGATAAAGGCAAAACAACACAATCGAATTCCTGGATGCAGAAAGTAGCTGGATTTAACATTGAAAAAAGACACTTTTTACCCCTGAAGATTTGCAACAAAGCACCTAGGGATCTAGATTTTCTTCCACTCAGCCTATATAAGTCAGTTCTGAGGGGTGTTTGAAAGTCCAGCACCAGTACGGGAAGTGCTGCAGGCTGTGGCATGTGTTTCCTCCCATGACATGCCTGTAATTTCCCCTTCTGGACTGCAGATCTGTGAACCCCTGAAAAGAGTAAGGGATTGTCCAAACCATCTGTGTTAACTGATCATAACCTGAGTTCCTCAGGAAGATATACACCCCAGGTGGTAGGTAGGTATCGTGAGATGGGAATCAGCACATACCACACAAAGATTAGCTTGTGAAACCAAATAACCAGCCCACACACCAGTGTGGGTGTACCCATTAGCATCAGTGTTTTCTCTGTCATCTTGATATGAAATAAACGATAGCATATGCTGATAAATGGTCCTTGTATCCTTGTAATCCTGCCATTATTTTGTCTTTTTCCAAAATAAACACCAGAAAACAGCAACCTCTTGGGCTTCATGGTTTAGTGGTGGACTTGGCAGTGTTAGGTTTACAGTTTGACTCCGTGATCTTAAAGGTCATTTCCAACCTAAATGATTCTATGATTCATTTGCAACAGTTAGCATTTATTCTGCTACAAATATTAATACCTACCCCAGCACTGCCTCTATCCACATCCCCTTTTCTCTGCCAGGACTTTGCTATAGCTGTTCTCACCATTATTTTGGCTCTATCTTTACACTAAAATATTTTTTTTTACGGATTAAAATATCAATCTTTCCTGTATATAGGGAATTGTGTGCTACAGACAGTAGAAGTTCAGGCAATTACATGTGGATCTTGCGAAATGGAGAGTCTCCTGGTGGAGGGGATTTGGGAAATGAAATTCAACAATTTGGGAAATGAAGTTCAACAATTTGGGAAATGAAGTTCAACAAGGGCAAGTGTAGGGTCCTGCACCTGGAGAGGAATAACCCCAGGCACCAGTACAGGTTAGGGGTGGACCTGCTGAAAAGCAGCACTGCAGAGAGGGACTTGGGAGTTCTGGTCAACAACAGGTTGACCATGAGCCAAAAATGTGCCCTTGTGGCCAAGAAGGCCAATGGTACCTGGGGTGCATTAAGAACAGTGTGAGCAGCAAGTCAAGGCAGGTTCTTCTCCCCCTCTGCTCTGCCCTGGTGAGGCCACATCTGGAGTGCTGCGTCCAGTTCTGGGCTCCCCAGTTTAAGAAGGACAAGGAATTACTGGAGGGAGTCCAGCAGCGGGCTACAGAGGTGATGAGGGGTCTGGAACATCTTTTGTATGAAGAAACACTGAGAGAGCTGGGTCTGTTCAGCCTGGAGAAGAGAAGGCTGAGGGGGGATCCCATCAATGTTTATAAATATCTCAAGGGTGGATGTCAAGAGGATAGGCCAGGCTCTTTTCAGTGGTGCCTAGCAATAGGATGAGGGGTAACGGGCACAGACTGAAGCACAGGAAGTTCCATCTGAATATGAGGAGAAACTTCTTTACCTTGAGGGTGCCAGAGCACTGGAACAGGCTGCTCAGAGAGGTTGTGGAGTCTCCTTCTCTGGAGACATTCAATACCCACCTGGACACATTCCTGTGCGATCAGCTCTGGTGAACCTGCTTTAGCAGGTGGGTTGGACTAGATGGTCTCCAGAGGCCCCTTCCAACCCTAACTATTCAGTGTGAAATACATGGTACTTGGTCATGAAAGGAGCAGATGGGAGCAAGGAGGCTATGAGGAAGCAGGGCCTTAGAAGAAGTAAAGATTTAATCACAGAATCACAGAATGTCGGGGACTGGAAGGGACTTCAAAAGATCATCTAGTCCAGTCCCCCCACCGGAGCAGGAACACCTAGATGAGGTTACACAGGAAGGCGTCCAGGCGGGTTTTGAATGTCTGCAGAGAAGGAGACTCCACGACCTCCCTGGGTAGCCTGTCCCAGTGTTCTGGACCCTCACTGTGAAGAAGTTTCTTCTCATATTTAAGTGGAACCTCCTGCCCCTTGCCCCTTGTCCTATCAGTGGTTGTCACCAAGAGGAGCCTGGCTCCATCCTCATGACGCTCACTCTTTACGTATTTATAAACATTCATGAGGTCACCCTTCAGTCTCCTCTTCTCCAAGCTAAAGAGACCCAGCTCCCTCAGCCTTTCCTCATCTTTTTAAGACTATTCATTTACCAGACATGAATAATCCTTGATGAGGATGCAAGTTCCCCATTGGGATGGGTGAGTCAGAATCTGTGGATGTGCAGATGACTGTTAAATTTGTGCATGATCAGCACTTTAACTGGCACCTTTCATATCATCTCCCAGCAGACACTGGTGCACCGTGTGCTTAGCATGAACCTCTTGCTCAGCGACCTATTCCTTCTGTCCCAGGAAACTTGTTTCTTCCCTCGTCTTTCAGACTTACTGTTGCCACATTGGTTGCAAAGGGTTTAAAGTCAGAATGCACTCATTGAACGTACTTTTAGAGTGGCTCCAAAGTCTCACATCAGACAGTCATGATGCCTTTCTCTCTTTAGTTCACTACATAGGAGGTGCTTGGCTGCAAGACAACAGTTTCTGTCTCTCTCTCTAGGTTGTCCAGTCTAGGAACAATACTGTTTCATGTTACAGAGACAGTGTCAGGAAAGAAACTGAATAGCATTTACGGAATCTTGTTTAAATTGCAAGAAGCTCAATGACATTGAAAGTTTCTGCACCAAACCCCACTCAAATCTGGGACATCCAACTTCATCGCTAGATCAAGTTGCTCAGGACTGTGTCCATCAGCTTTTAAATATCTCCAACAATGGAAGCTCCACAGTGTCTCTGAGCAGCTTGTCTCTACATTTGACCAGGCTCTCTGAAAATTTTGTTTTCAAATATCTAAATTGAATTTCTGCTGTTGCAACTTGTGTCCATTGCGCCTTGTCCTTTCACTGCCTCAATGTCCCCTTCAAGCCTTTGTACACAACTCCTGACTTGGTGTTTCCGGAGATGCTCTCTTTTTGCTGGGAATGGTCTTCCATTTAATTAATTCTAACAAGATGTTTAGACTTCTGCTTGACCACTAGTGACAGCTCAGCACAAAAGATTTGGCCTTCCTACCTCTCATTCCAAGGCCCTTCTCCAAGTACTGTCCACTTTTGTGAATACTGCTGTAGTTCTTTCTTTATTTCTGTTTCATTTGTGCATCTTTCTGTTAGACATTAATGGCAGCTGGAACTGTGTATTTTGGCATTTTTTCATAGTTTTTATTGTGGGCTGACACCAGTCTTCACACTGACTGAAATGCTGCTCAGTGGCATTTATTCATGTGCTGATGTCTTATATAAATTTTCAATACCACACTTGGAAAACGTACAAATCTTTTTCTTTCCTCTTCTTTCTTCTGACAGAAAACATAAGAAAGGATGTTCTAGAAAGGGACATCTTTTGTCTTAGCATCATTTTATTTGCTTTTTTGTTGTTTTTTTTTGTTTGTTTGTTTGGTTGGTTGTTTTTTTTTTTAATAGTGTTCAGCATTTATCCAAGAGACATGATTCAAAAGCAGAAGAGGAAGTTTTCTGACTGGTGACTTCATACCTAACCAGAAAAAAACCCAACATGTTCTGCTTTTCACCTACTGGGAAACCCTTCAATTATATCACGTTTAATGAACTGTGCTGTTTATCCCATGTTATAAACTCTATGTATATGCATAGATCTTATTTTTGTAACGGATATTAAAGTAAATGGGCCCAAGGAAGTACTGTTGAAATATTTATCTTCTTTCAGCTGTAGATTTAGTCAGAAGGAAGTTAGGTTATCTGGCATTTTATACACAAAGAAGCGTTAGATTTAAAAATCTTTATCTGTCTTTTTTCTTCAAAGCCAAGCTCATAAATGGAGCACCTGCTCCCAAACTGTCACAGTATTGTCATTTGCTTCCATGAAGTCATCACATCACTTTTGTTGCTATAACAACGTGACATTGTCTGTTACTAAAGTCACAAAAACATTGCATTACCATAATTTTGAAAAAAAACTCTGAAGTGATGACTTTAAATGCAGGCTTTCTGCATACATTTTGCAATAAATAACCACTTTAACAAGAAAATTTTGAAAATGATTCAGCTGTATTACATATTAATCACACTTGACCTTGTAATTAGTCATAAGGAAATAGTATTTCTCATTATTAAAATATGCTCTTTCCTTCCTCTTCCCTCTGTTCTTTTCTATATATTAATAGTATGAACTGTTGAAATGTTTTGTATGAAGATAACACATTGGATAAATAGTACAGGAAAAAACTGAATGCAGTTTAGGATGGATGAATGTAAAACTGTATACTTAAGTAGGAGTAATCTACTACAGAAGTGCAGGACAAAGGATGAGTAGCTCTTTGGCTTTTACTGCAAAAAGTCAGGAAGAAAAGGCATCAACATCCTCATACTTCTGCAGATAAAATAAATACCAAATTTAGGAATACTGTCTGCCATGCCCATGAAGGAATTCTTGAGCTTTATTTTTGACCACTCATCAGGCCTGAGATGGAGGCAGGTTTCAATATAGGACTTCACAATGGGTGTAGTTATATTGGGAAGAGTCCTGGGGACAACAGAGTAACCAGTCTGGGGTTTAGAAGTTAGTCTGAGGTTAGCTGTCATGGGGGACTGGAGATACTATATTGTTTTGAAAGACTGGGTTTGCCTCGTGACAAGATCACAACCTCCATCAAGGATGAATCAAAGCACCTTGGCACAAAGAAGAGCTGCAACAGTGGAAGAAACCCCAGTGGGTGGGAGAAAGCCTTGAGGTTTGGTGTAGGTGAGCAAACGTGGAAAAACTCAGAGCAGGGAAGGAAATTCATGGCTAAGGGGTGAGCCAGGCTTTAACAGAGAGCGCTCTGGCAGAAAAATGCCAGAGACCAGAGCTATTGTGGGGCTTGAAACAAGGAAAGAGAGTTGAGAGGGTGTGCAGGACAGCAGGAGAGCTGCGAGGAGGAAAGGCAGCCAGAGAGCAACCAGTAGAGCAGGTCCACAACTTGGCCACTCAGATTTCCACTTTCATCAGTCCCTTTCCTCTCATTGATGCCCAACAGGGCAGGACTCTAGTCCAGAATCTCACAGACAGGGAGAAGGGTCAAGGTGGACCAAGAGCGAGGGGGCAGGAGAAGGGATCAGGACAGAAGCAGGAGCTGGAGCAAAGCACCTGAGGAAAAGCCTTTCTGCTCTTCTGGTTTGCTGATCTGCCAGTGGCCAGATGAACACCACACAAAGTGATGTGTGTGTAGATTGTGACCTTTACTGAGACTTGTAAGAGGATGAGATAATATGCCTCTGGTTTTGGTGGACTTTGTTTTCACTATGCTGATGGAAAGTCACAAGCCTCTGTTGCCTTGGGGGAACATTAAATCTCCAGACCTTTTTTCAGGTTGACCACGTGCTGTTCATGCTGTTCTACCACACAAAGTTCCAAAGAGCTTCAGTGGCCTTAAGAAAATGACATGGTGATGACAGTGCTGAGTGAAAGCATCAGCCTATTTTCTCTTTGGGCCAGTACTCCTAGGATTTGTCTGTGGATACATTCCACAGAATTTGACAAAAAGTAGAAGGAAAAGGTAAATGCTTGTATATTTGTTTTCCTAGATTAATTTAATGTCACAGTGAGTCTTAGTTTTCAAGTCCTAAGAGGGCAGGTGATAATCAGGCAGTTAGGTCTGAAGGGAGGGAGAAGTAGGTAAGTATGGCGGACCAAATCCTATCAGCTCTGCATGCTAGTGTCTCAGATGTCTTACAGCCTTCTTTCAAGCTTTGCATGTCCTCTGTTACCAAATAAAATGGGAGGAGAAGGAAGCAGCAGCATTTCCACATCAGCTCCTGTCTTTTGAGCACTGAGAAACCTGTCTGAAAGCAGTGACCTGAACTGCACCCTCTCTCCTGAGCCTGATTCTCTTTGATGCAGAGCAAGAGGAGACAGGCTAGGAGTTGTGCTCACATGTTTAAGAAAGAAACATCCCCTTCTGCTTAGGAACTCTGCATGAATTTCAGACTCAATTGCATCATGCTTGCCACTTCAAAGCCTTCAGCGACTGATCGTACGCTTAGAAAATATCAAACCTAACTTAATCTGACAGAGTTATCAGTGTAACTCAACCTGTCTGACAGCCTCCTTTCTGAGGGCTGCTATAGCTCCCTTGTACTCAGAAATGTCTCTAGAGAAACAGCAGGCATTCCTTCTTAATATTATTTGGAGTAATAAGTGCCTGTTTAAAAATGAAGCTTTTTGTACAGTTACTTTGGGAATGATGCAATTCAGTGTTCCATACAGTGACTTTGTTTTGCTGCTTTGCATTACAGTTAGTTTAAAATATTTCCTATATTAAGAAACAAGTGAACTCTTTTACTTAGTCTCCGTGTAAATGATCTAATTTTCATGTATTTTAAATTTACTTGCTACACTCCTGTGTCCGATCCGTGGAATAGTTCCAGTGATAAAGACTGAAACTGGCCTGCCCCTGTCTGGGGTTTCTTCTGTAGACATTCCACCTGCTGTGAAGAATTAAATATGAATAGAGTAACAAGAACGTTGAAATTTCTGTGTTGCCAATAGTTAGTTAACTCACTTGAGCCCTAGGAGATATCACAGAATCACAGA